>JACEVL010000217.1:525638-655638 GCA_020284085.1 Aporrectodea caliginosa
TTGATAAGGGGCAAATCTTTGATGGTG
Source organism: Aporrectodea caliginosa (assembly GCA_020284085.1). Classification (NCBI taxonomy): domain Eukaryota; kingdom Metazoa; phylum Annelida; class Clitellata; order Crassiclitellata; family Lumbricidae; genus Aporrectodea; species Aporrectodea caliginosa. Next base: position 525,666 of record JACEVL010000217.1, read on the forward strand.
TTGTGCCAGTCCTAAATATTAAAAAATTTTCAGACAACTTTTTGTGCGATGTTTCTGGAGGGAACGGAACCAAATGGAACCTTGACGAACAGTAGTTTCAAACTTTTATTTTTAAGAACCACCCTAAATTGCTTAACCTACCCCAACATGATATGAGCATCAATATATGAATATTATGCTAACTAAGCTAGTTATGCTGCAGAAAAGAGCAGAACGTATATATTCGCGGGCATTTGGGGATCTCCTATTGCCTTATTTAACCTTCGGAGGCCGAAGTGGGGTAGATTTCTACCCCAGCGGTGTTTGGATGTTGATTGCGGAGTAACTGTAGGTAGTCATAACTTGACGTTCCACATGTTTACAAGTTAACACCCCCGACATATTCCCACACCAAAACGATCATCATGTCATGTTGTCTGAGAAAGTTATTTCAGTTCAAAGTGTCATGGGGTAGAAATCTACCCCACTTCGGCCTCGGCGTTACAATTTTTTCGTTCATAATGAAGATGTATTTATAGCAGATATTACTCAAAATGTGTGTATCTAAGCTCATAGATAGGCTATAATGACAAATGAAGTGTCCTTTGTGATAGTTCCAAGGTCAAGGAATCGAACTATCGCATTGGCAATAGTGTGGGAATAGAACTATCCATGATGGCGGCCAATATGGCCGACGAAACTAACAATGTGTATATCTACGCTCATAGATAAGCTAGAATGACAAATGAGGTGTCAATTGTGATAGTTCCAAGGTCAAGGAATTGAACTATCGCATTGGCAATAGTGTGGAAATAGTACTATCCAAGATGGCGGCCAATATGGCCGCCGGGAAAAAAATGTGTATATCTACGCTCATAGATAAGCTAGAATGACAAATAAAGTGTCCATTGTAATAGTTCCAAGGCCAAGGAAACGAACTATGGCATTGGCAATAGTGTGGAAATAGAACTATCCAAGATGGCGGCCAATATGGCCGCCGAAACATAAAATGTGTATATCTACGCTCATAGATAAGCTAGAATGACAAATGAAGTGTCCATTGTAATAGTTCGGAGTTCAAGAAATCGAATTATCGCATTGGCAATAGTGTGGGAATAGAACTATCTAAGATGGCGGCCAATATGGCCGCCGAAACTCAAAATGTGTATATCTACGCTCATAGATAAGCTAGAATGACAAATGAAGTGTCCATTGTAATAGTTCGGAGTTCAAGAAATCGAATTATCGCATTGGCAATAGTGTGGGAATAGAACTATCCAAGATGGCGGCCAATATGGCCATCGAAACTCAAAATGTGTATATCTACGCTCATAGATAAGCTAGAATGACAAATGAAGTGTCCATTGTAATAGTTTCAAGGTCAAGGAATCGAACTATCGCATTGGCAATAGTGTGGGAATAGAACTATCCAAGATGGCGGCCATATGAGCGTAGATATACACATTTTGAGTTTCGGCGGCCATATTGGCCGCCATCTTGGATAGTTCTATTCCCACACTATTGCCAATGTGATAGTTCGATTCCTTGACCTCTGGAACTATCACAAAGAACACTTCATTTGTCATTCGCTTATCTATGAGCGTAGATATTTTGAGTTTCGGCGGCCCATTGGCCGCCATCTTGGATAGTACTATTCCCACACTGTTCACAATGCGATATTTCGATTCCTTGACCTTGGATATATTAGAATCGACACCTCATTTGTCATTGTAGCTTACCTGTGAGCTGAGATATTACATATTTCTTTGGGGTAGAAAACTACCCCACTTCGGCCTCCGTGTCCAGAAATGGAGCTTCGGCCTCCGAAGGTTAAATTATTGCATAGTGGTATCAGACTATGTTATAGCTCATATTCATCCTTCAAAAAAGGGCGGAGAGAATTAGTTATCATTGGGGCCAATTACTTGGCAGAGAAGTTGTAATCTATTTAAGTTCTTAAGACTCCTAACAATTTATGACATTTATAGACTCCAATTCACAATTCTATTGTACCGGCACCATATTATAAGCGCTCTCCCAACTTTATTTAACTCATACTTTATTATGATTACTGAATTACATGGCTATAGACTAGCAAAAAAACACTATCGATCAGAGGTCGGCAGGATAAATGCTAGATGTTTCCATGTTAGAATAAAAGGCCCGCAGTTATGAAATTCTATAAATTTAGTCACACCTGAAATAAGCTCATTGCATTCATTTAAGTGTGCTTACAAAATATCTTTGATTGACCAGTATTGATCTAGACTTAGAACATGATAATGATGATTTCTAAAGGACAGTAGATTTAATTGCTATATTGGATGGTTCTTTTTGTACAAAAGAAGCTTATTACAATTCATGTTGACTGTAAATTTATCTCTAATTTCTCCGTACAAAATGTTGTCTGCAACTTACACGTGTATAATACACTGACTGACTTGATTTTGATCTGGGTTTGGCAGTGTCAATTATTGAGGAATTTCTGCTGCTAATTACGCGAGCTCTGCTGCCGTATTTTAGGTTTGGTTGGCTGGAGAAATATTCGGTCCTCTGCTCAGGGTAAGCTGGTTGTTCCTTTTGCATTCATCTCGACAATATACAGCGTCGCATTTTTAGTGGTTGTAACATTCAATTGAAACAGATCCTTTTGGATATGCGCGTTATCTTGGCTAGAGATTCTGCACGTACTTTCTGAAAACATTTGAAAACTGCTCTTTTCTGCCGGGGTTGAACTGGAGTGTCTCGGAGTAGTTATCTATGGAAGGCGCTAATTCTGAATGAATCAATGACTTGATTTAATCAAGTAGGCTATGTTACAGACAATTCATAACAGTAGTCGTAAAGGGGGGGGTTGGAAATGGGGTAGCAAGCGTCTAACAGAGCCTCTGCTACTCAAATGTCCACCACGACACCTTCACGAGGTCCCCTGTTGTACACAGAGTGCGTGGTGGACGACCGAGTCCTCGCCGGTATAAGCGAGTGCCCAAGGGCGAAGAAACCGAAGGACGGACGATGGAGATCATTGACGCAGAGAGATGGTGTCTCGAGAAAAACACCGGGAGGAAGGCAACGGAAACCACCTCTCTAACTATCCCGAGTTAAACAGACAAACCTTCGAGATGTGGATATGGCGAAGAATGGAGAGAGTCAGCTGGATGGATCGGAGGACAAATGAAGACATACTACAAATGGTGGACGAAAAAAGATCCATGATAGGGATAATACGAAGCCGACAAAGAAAATGGTTGGGCCACATCATGAGGGGAGATTCCCTTCTAAGAATTATAATTGAGGAAGAATGGAGGGGAAGAAGACACGAGGAAGACCGAGAATGATGTTGTTGGACTGGATGTTGGAGGAAGATTACAGTAAACTGAAGGAAAGAGCCAGAAAACGTGATGAATGGCGAAATTGGACGTATGAACCTGCCTAGTAAGGCAGAGTACCAAAAGAAGAGTCGTAAAGGTCAAATTTCTAAGCGACACTCATAGGCTAAGCGTAGGGCTCAACTCAATTTACAAGCAATAGGTCAAAACAAATGGTTTGTCCAGTAATGCCGTATGAAGGTCGAAATCAGGTTGAGAGGAGACCAGAAAGAGAAGACAAAGGAACTGTTACGGGAAGGACTATGCTTAGATAGAGAAATATGGGGAGGCGGCGGCTTGAAGAGATGAGACTCATAACTCTTATGCTTATTGAAAGTCCAGCTAGTGGAAGCTTTGTCCCTTTAGATTAACTCATGCCTCACTTTTGTTCATACGGAACCAACGTTGTGTGCTGACAAACAGATTTATTGGACGCACATGAGTGATATTTGACTGAATTAAATTAATTTGATAACGCCCTGCTATGCTTAGCTCAGGCTGGCTCAGACATTGAATGAAATAAAATCTCTTCTAATTATTATTGTTAAGATATACTTCCATGTAAAAGGATTGCGATCTTAAACCATATTCTTGAAATTGCTCAGATTTGAATTGAAAAGCCTCAAAATCGCCTGTTCGGGACTTCCAATCGGATCCCATTATGAAAGTTTACAGTACTATTTCAACTTCATCTTTGGAGCAAAAGGTTGAATGTGGGTGACTTGAAACATATCGCATCACTGTCCCTGATCACTCTTTTAGCGACGTCAATCCATTTTTAAAATCTAATTCTTATATCTTGATCCATTTTAATTTTATTTAATGTAAACGAGGGCAAGAAACTGTTAGAATTTTTATTTATTTGTAACACATCTCTGAACGCTGATAGTCGACTGTTTCTGCGGCATTCCGTAATTTATCCAATTAAACTTCAACTGCTAGCGGGTAGGTCTTCTCTTTTTCCTCTCTTGACTGCACTGTGGATGCAGCCTGTGAAATGAGCGACACCAGAGACGCATGAGTCGTGAGACACGGTAGCCGGTTGGTTAGAGCGCACGACTTGTAACTAAGACAGTTTACGCTCGTGCCTCCACTGAGGCTGTCACTGTGTATGAAGGACCTTGAGCAATTCTTTCACTCACAAATGCTCTATTGTACGATCGTGTGTAGGCTACACTTTTGAACTTTGGAAGGAGGGCAACATGAAATGCTGTTACATCGTAATGTAGCGTGCTGTATTTATCGCTGATTTAACGAGAGTCTTTCCTGTTTAATCTTCCAATTCAGTTCAATTTAAAAACCTTTATTGATACCAAGTGTAATTACATAAGCTTACTACAAGACAAATCGATGAACAGATGTCAAAGGGTGAACTCAAAAGGAGGAATAAAGTTCCGCTTGTAGAGCGTTCAGCTTCCATAGTTTGTTACAGGCAGCAACATCAATAGTATGAAGTCAATCATCACCAGGTATATCAAAACATTGCAATAAGATGCAATTTAAATAAAATGGTGCAAGTGCATAAACGATGTTGGGTGCATGCTAAACAAGTGCAAATGAAATATGCGCGTCAGCTATGTGATAGGCCTAATAGACAAGTTATTCAAGTGGAAAGTGCATTTTTGGGTGATGGACAGTATCATTCGAAGAAAACGTGACGTCTTTAAATATTTTTGTATATTGCAAAATATATAAAGCCTATTTACACAGACACGACTTAGCATAACTTGAAGGGTGTATGCAATTCGCTCCGGCCAATAACAATGCTGCGTCAACTCGCTTACGAGATGCTCTCTATCGTCTTCCCTCCGATGTTGCCCGCTTGACCTGCAGTAACTGTTAGCGAATGCCTGTCTATCGCTTCTCCTCTGTTCATCTCAACTCCTCTCGTCTTTCACCTACGTCTGTCAATCAGCCATCTCTGCCCAAACCACTCTTTGATCAGTGGACCCATTGTCCGCCCTTCACGTCTCCCACTCTCTGTCTAATTTTTTGACAAGCGGGGTCATCCGATTACCTACGTCCTTGCTCTTTACAGTCAGTCTTCAACGTATAATTATATAATGCAGAATATAGTTAAACAAATGTTCAAACAAACAAACAAATTAATTCTACACTAAATGGCATAACATCATCGCCAATTTCAGGACACAAAGTTTTATTGCATTGCACGGTGCATGACCTAATTTGTCTGAGATTAACTTTAAGCAATCAATTGAATTCTATAACATAGCAGAATACTATCATGAGCCTTCATTTTATCCATGATAGCTTTCCTATCATTCTGTTGTTGCAAATCAGTAGTCGACGCGAACGTCAATGACAAATCAATCGATAAATCTATAGCATTGCAGTACTGCGCCATTAACGATGCCGTTCAGCAAGGTCGAGCAAGGTATCAATATAGAATACAGTCACAGTGAACTCTAGCAAGTCTGTACTCTGTAGGTTTGTTATAGATCTTTGTGAACAGATCTATTATTATTACACTTATTATTATTATTATTATTATTATTATTATTATTATTATTATTATTATTATTATTCATATTATTATTATTATTATTATTATTATTATTATTATTATTATTATTATTATTATTATTATTGTTATTATTATTATTATTATTATTATAATTATTATTATTATGATTATTATCATCATCATCATCATCATCATCATCATCATCATCATCGTCGTCGTCGTCGTCATCATCATCATCATCATCATCATCATCATCATCATCATCATCATCATCATCATCATCATCATCATCATCATCATCATCATCATCATCATCATCATTGGCCTCTTGAACTTTAATTAAGGAAGAACTAGGCCTAAGTGCGAGGAGAGGACAAGCAGAGTTCGATTTTAGATTTGGCTGAGGATCTGTAGCAGAGATAGCGGTGTAGAGTCGATTATTATCATGATGTACTTAGACCGTCGCGCTTTGCATTATGTGCAATTTGACAAATAGGCAAAATAAAGATTGAAAAAGTATAGGCCCAAGGACTGGACCCTGAGGCACAACTGAACGACAGATCCACAGCGAGTTGAGTTTATTGCAACTTTTGTGCAACTTCAGATTAGAAGACATCCAAAGAATAACAGAATCTGAAGCCACGAATTACGTATAGAGCCGAGACAACAAAGTTCCAAAAGATAACAAAATGTGCACCTAAAATGCCCTTAAAGGCTTAGTTTACCTAATGGAACAGCTGCAGAAACCCATAAAACCTGTTTCTTTAATTTTTATGTTGAAGATTTGAGTTAGAAGGCGTACTTTACAGCATGATAGCACCAGGAGTCTCTCGCTAACGAATTACCGACTGACTTAATGAGTTAGCGACTGACTTAACAACTTAGTCGACTGAGTCAAATGCTTACCAACTGACTAAGTGGCTTATCGACTTGCGATCGACTTCTTAGATAATCCGGCATGTCTGGTAGTTTTACCTAAAAACGTAGGCTAATGTATTTTATCACCTACTTACTGACAGAACAATGACTGGGGAATGCTAATGTGATTTGTGAAAGAAAGTCACAGACATATAGGAGTGTTTATACAAGGAATAAAACGCACGACTAAGTCCGAGGCAGCAAAATATTAACGTGAACGAAGTCGCTAACAGTCGATAGCTTAGTGACTGACTTCGACTTGAGGGCTTAGCGGCGCCGGCGACTAGCGTATTATGGACTAATGAAAGTATGTTGATCGCGGTTGGCGTGGAGCTAAAACTGTTACCCGTGTCCTGCAGTCTTCGTATCAAGACTAGGATAATTGACTTTGTACATAGTTTTCAGCCATGAAAGTAATTTAGATTTACAATTAGGCCTAGTGTGTTAACGACTGAGGGTTCTCTGCGACAGTTAATTTATTCCAGGCACAAACTTAACAATGAATAATTACACACAAGTGCACATCTTGTGGGCTATAAAATATAAATATATGTTTATACCTAACAAAGGAAATGTGCATGTAGATGTTCGCTATCAGTAACTGAAGTGCCAGCATAAGTTTTATGATCCTCTCAACTATCCTTAGAAGTCGATTTCATCGACATGCAAATAGACAATATTATGATCTCACTGTTAAGGTGTATAGCGAGTAAGAGCATACACTTGAAGTTCATCGCAAATAGTAAAGGTCATAACTGTAAAACAAGTCCATTTCAATTAAGTCTATTGCTGGGCTAAGATAGACTTCCAGAGATCTGCAAATATCAACTCTAGCCCAGATATATACAACTGATCAACAGGTAAGCGAACAAAAATGAATTGCAAATATCGTCTCTAACTTTAATTTTTGTTTGTCTTAATTTATTGGTCAAGTAAAGAAATAAATAAAAATGAGTTATAAAATGGTAAAGTGTGTTGCTTAAATATTTTTGCGCCCGAATTAAAACAATTTTTTGGCCCAATTGCTTACATTTACCCACTGAAATTGGTTTTGTTCTCGACGACAGAGACAGAGACGTACAAATTATTTTGGTCCAAAATTATCAGATCCATCCCATATCTAAAGAATCAATTTCAAAACGTATCCTAAGACAAAAGATCCGTCTGAAAGTGTAAGAACAGTCGAGCAAAATATAATTTATACAAGTTCAATATGCATATCGAACGAGATGTTGAACTGTGGTCTTCACTGAGGCTCATCAAGGCATCAACTAATGGACAACAATGGGTGGACCCAATGAGCCCGTCGGGAACTGAGAAGCGGCCAACGATGGGGAAAGAAGGTTTGGAGATTGTGCCAAAGAAAGGAGATCGATCTGGGAAGAATTCGGTTATTAAACGACCACCAAATAACCTTCCATCGTCGTCTTCGTTAGTGGATCGGTTGGTGCGCCATTAACAGCAAAGATAAGCATAATTAAAATTTTAAACTACGGTACGCATGTAAACTAACCATACAAAATCATGTGAAGATTAACTCGAAGACACAGATAGATATTCGTTTTATTTTCTGACAGGTTGACAGACCGCAAACAGTTACAATAGAAATGTGTTAAATAATTAATCAGTAAAGGACAAAAACAAAAAATCAGACAGGTGTGCAGTCAGGTGAGACCTACGGCAAGCGTTTGAAAAGTAGCTACACGTGGGATAAAGTTCTTCACGTCCTTAGCAGGCAGTTCAAAGTTATGACGTCTTGGGCGGAGGTTATATCGTCGTTGTACGATTGGTGGAAACCGTAGCACCGTGGTTAACGTCAGTGCAAAATCTTGTGACACATACAGTGGTAACCGGGCAATTCGTCGCCGGACAATTCGTCGCGGACAATTCGTCGCGGACAATTCGTCGCGGACAGTTCGTCGCGGACAGTTCGTCGCGGACAATTCGTCATAGGCCTAAATAGCGCCATAATTACAGCATACAACATAAGACGGGCACGTAATCCAAAACCACAGTCCGCCCACTTAGATAAACCATTGCGTATTTCTTAATCAGTAAATGCTTGCATAGCCTACAGAATACATAATCTTCATTCATCTTCCTGGGCCTTTGAAGTTACGAAAGTGAAATGTTGTATGCTGTCGTAATTATGGCGTTGAAAAGAATAATTCGCTGGATTTGACGAAAATAATAATTGTTTACCTAAATGGAAGCTGGATTGATGAAAATAATTCTTTGCCTAAATGGAAGCTGGATTGACTAAAATAGTTTCTCGCGAACCATAAGTGGGATTGATGAAAAGAATTCTTGCTAAATAGACGTGGGATTGATTAAAACATTTTTGTGTTAAATAGAAGCTGGATTGATCGAAATAATTTTTCCCGAAATAGAAGCTGGATGGATGAAACTAAGTTTTCGATTCAATAGAAGCTGGATTGATTAAAATAATTGTTTCCGTAATTAGAAGCTGGATCCATGAGAATATTTCATTGCTTAAATAAAGTTCCATTGATGAAAAATATTACAGAAAAGAATAATTCGCGACGAACTGTCCGCGACGAACTGTCCGCGACGAATTGTCCGCGACGAATTGTCCGGCGACGAATTGCCCTAGAACCCATACAGTTCTAGTCTAACGCCAGATCCTGCGCCAGATGAAATCTTTAGTATCTCGTCATCCTGGCTGTCATCTTCTCCAACAATTATTCCAACGCCAAGCAAATGTCTTCCTAGTCGTCTTCCATTTCATTCTGTCATCTCCAGTCCATAGCCTGGTAAACTGATTAATTGTACAGAACAGAGGGATTGAGAATCTGGTGGGGCAGTGTACGATACTTCTAGCTATCATTCTGCGTTTAGCTTTCCAGTGGCGCTTTATAAGTTAGACGTTTACGATTACGACCGAGGGAAGCATACAAGACCGCCATTTCATGAACGCTGCGCTTGAAACAAAGCCATCATCTCCTGCTAGGGGGACTGCCTAGTGGAGTGTCCACCTTTCTCCACCCAGATCGCCTTCACCTCTTGGAGATGATTGTGCTGTCCCGGCTTTAGGTTCGTCTGGTCATATCAATCAGTCAATCAATGAGTACTTTATTGTTCACCAAACAAGTCGCATTCAGCAATAGGACAGGCAATCAATCCAGTGAATTATAGGAAGCGATACATGCCCAGTTGCCCACTGATAAAAACGTGGGTGCGCTTATGACTTTAGTCACGACGTCTCTTCAGCCAGATACTATAGCAGCCTGGCTTCTAAACATCAATAATTGCTGGGAGTTTAAGTGCCACGTTTTGAATTATGAACGGTTTAACGTAGTTTTTTCGGACTCATGTGAATTTTTCCATTAAATAAAGGTTTCAGTAGCAACAAGATTTTGTTTGATTTTGAAGAGCTTCTAATTTACATAATTTTATCTATTCTTGGCAGTACTGTCCTTCCCGGTATACGGTTGTTGATAATGCGTATTATAAAGTTAGGCCTACTATTCGTGTTCCGAAGAGCTTTCTTGGATTGGCTATGGACAATTGACATAGCGTCAAATAATCTAAGGAGATGTTGTTTAGTCGTGAGGGGCGTGTTGCCTGAACGTCACGCCAAGTTACGAACACTAAGCTATTGGATGTAAACGTGTAGGCTACTAAACTACTTTTGTAGCTGTTTAATACTGTCTAATTTTCTGAGCATGTAATTCTTGTTGAAAACTTCCCCAGTTCACTTTCTCTACTAGTGTACGTGACCTTGGTGTCACGATGGACAGTTCTCTTACCTTCTTTGAACGTATCACTCAGCTTACACGCTTCTACTTTCAACACCGGCGTATCAGGGCCATTCGCAGATCTGTCTCCTCATCCACCGTGACTTCAATGGTCCGTGCATTTGTCTGTTCCAGAATTGACTATAGCAATTCTGTTCTTATAGGTCTCTCCAAGGTCCGCCTGTCTCCTATCCAGTCAGTTCTAAGTGCTGCTGCCAGATTGATTGATCGCCTTCCTAAATTATCCAACATCTCCTCGTTTATGATCAATCAATTGCACTGGCTTCTTTTCAGGAGCAGGACATTACCCCGGACATTACCCCCTGCCATTACCCCTGCCATTACCCCCGCCAATTGCTCCCCGTAGGATATTATCCCCTGCCATACCCCCGGCATTTTAGTATACATTGTCTATACATACATGTATTATAATTATTATTTATATATAAAAGGGGCGCTATATAAATTTTTGAATGAATGAATGAATGAATAAATTATATTAATATATTTGTTAGCTTGTATCTTGTGTGCCTGCACTTCTGATTATATCACTCTGAAGTAGCTGACACAAATAAGTAGGCCTACACTTAAATTAATTTTTGGCCAGTAGGCTGCAGCACAGAGCCAGCATGATACTATGCAAATAAAATAATAAGTGCTAATTAGCTCAATAATATTAACTTGTTATTTAGTTTAATTTCAGTTTACTTATTAGTTTATACAGCCTAATCTTTCCATGCCGGTGTCTCGTGATATTCTATCCCCCCTAAAGCATATCCCCCGGATGCAATAAACCGGTGTAGAGTATACTGGGGGATAAACTATTCAGCTACTTAGAGTGATATATACAGAAGTGTAGGCACACAAGATACAAGCTAACAAATATATAATATAATATTATAAATAAATAATAAATATAATACATGTAATATATATGTATATTGTGAATAAATGTATAGACTATATATATTAAATGCCGGGGGTCAGCTACTTAGAGTGATATAAACAGCAGCGCAGGCACACAAGATACAAGCTAACAAATATATTAATATAATTTATATATATTATATATAAATAATAAATATAATACATGTAAAATACATGTATGTATAGACTATGTATACTAAATGCCGGGGGTAATGGCAGGGGTAATGGCAGGGGGGTAATGTCCAGGGGGTAATGTCCTAGACCCCTTCTTTTCACATCCCGAATTCATTTCAAACTTCTTGTCCTAGTCCTTAAGTCCAAATTGGTCATTGCTCCTAATATCTTATTGATCACATTCGCTCCCCTCTTTCTTCAGTTTCTCATCGACCTCTCCGCTCCTTGGTCAGGCACACTCTTTTTGCTCCACGAGTTTGGACCACTGTGACCCAAACTAGATCTTTGCCTTTGCCACTACTGAGCCCTCAGTATGGAATGCCCTTCCCTCCTCTCTACGTGTTACCATGCTTTCCGAGTTTTTAACTTCTCCCTTCTCCCAAAACCTTTTTCTTCTCTAAAGGTTCTCGCACTGAAAGCGCTACTGAATGGCCACTGATGTGAGTGGCTATATATAAATCAATAAATGCAATGCAATAAATAGTCACAGATAACGCTTAAGAAAGCGCCTCCAGTTAAGCTTGACTATTCAGGACATAGGCCATGTCATCCTGATAACGGACATAGAATTAGGTTGATTAAAAAAAAGTGCATATAAACCTGTATAATTCAATAAGTACGAAGTGTTAGGAACTAGGCACACAGATCGGTTTGTCCAAAAAATAGCAATTCAGAGAAGGGCAGAGGCCACAACACGAAACTGCGATTCAAGCACTTGAAGGAGAAAGGAGTGGTCGACACAATCAAAAGCAGCGCTGAAGTCCAATAACAAGAGAGCAGTGATGTAACCAGAGTCAAGTGCCATAATTATATCATTATAAACCTTAAGGACAGCAGTCTCAGTGGAGTGGAGGCGGCGGAAACCAGACTGAACAAGAGGTAGCAAGGAATTGGATTCAACGTAGTTAGAAAGCTGACATTGGACGGCGCGCTCAGCAAGTTTGAAGATGAAAGATAGGTTAGAGATTGGGCGGTTATTAGCAGTATCGGATGGGTCAAGGCCTGATTTTTTATGCCAGGAAGGTTAATGACACGCTTGTAAGAAATAGGTATGGAAGCTGTAGTGAGTCAGCAGTTTATGAGTAGGATTAAGATGGAGAGAAAATAATATGTCGAAGGGATTTAATTATTCAGACTAGAGAGGAGTCTAGCTCAAAGTGCTCGATGGAAGAGTCACTGAGACAGTGAGGAGCTTATCAACTTCAGGCAGAGTTGTCTCATCCAAAGCACGAAGACCAGGAAACTTAGTTGGCTTGGATTCAAGATAGGTGGGCGTCCTTAGTGGAATAGTGATTAACTTCAGTTTTATTTACAAAGTGATTGGCTTCAGTTTTATTTACAAAGTGATCAAGAAGCCCACGAAACCCGAGTCAAGTGCCATAATTATATCATTATAAACTTTAAGGACAGCAGTTTTAGTGGAGTGGAGGCGGCGGAAACCAGACAGGTAGTAAAAGTTGAATTCAACGTAATTAGTAAGCTGACGGTGGACAAGTTCGAAGTGGCATTCAATAGAGGATTGCGGGGATAAAATGGGGGATAATGATTTCCAGAAAGTTTTGCCGTTTTTCTCTGCTTCTTTAATGTGCTGTCGTAGGTAGAGTGAGCATTTGTACTCTAAAAAGAATCTTTTTTGTTACCGTGCGTTTACACGTTCCTTCAAGGTGGCGACTTTTCCGTTTAAAATGGTCACACTTCCAGTCGAACCATGGACAATAAATTTTCAGAAGATGTCAATTTTACGCAGAGGAGCACGATTCTGCAATCTGCAGTCGGTGGCTTAGTCGGATGGAGTGCCATTTTGTAGAGTTCAGATTCTAGATCTTTCTCAGATAAAGATATGTCATAATTAGCAAACGATCCTCTTTCAATTTTCTGGTAGACTGGGCAGAGGTTGAGTGGTAATTGTGAAGTGGATGATAGAGTGATCCAAGTTCTTGGTGGAAATGCATCAACATTTTGAACTGGAAAGGGTAATCGTGATATGACAACGTCAAGGGCATGACCAAGGATGTGAGTAGGTTCAAGAAAGTGTTGAGTCAGGTCATGAGACGTCAGGAAACGAACGAAATGCAATAATTAATTCATGATAAAAATGAAATTTTCGTAGCACTCAATTCATCGGACAAATTACGAATTCAGCTTATATTAAAACAGAATCAATGAAAGATTGCAAACAAAACTATACTAAAACTGTGAAAAAAATCAAAACAAATGCGTACTGTTGGGTACTGTTAGAAAGGCGGTCCAGAGCTGAAGCGACTGACATACTATGGGTTGAAATATCTCGTATTAAAAAGTTACTAGTGTTTAACCGTTTTCAGGCTCAGAGACATGTCTCGCGAACCAGAGAAAATGGTAAAAACGTTAATAACTTCTACAAATATGGGCATATTCTGAAAATTAATATATCATATTATTTAGTTTTAAGAGTTCTTTCCAGAGGTGTGTTGATTGACAGTAAATTGTTTTCCAATTTGAATATTATACACGAAAACCTGCAATTTTATCTAAAAACGCTATTTTGGCAATTGTGGCCCTCTGGTGGGGGCGGAAGACATTAACATCTTTCAAATTTTTTTGGACAGTTTTTTGCCCCATGCCATTGGGTGTTACCCTTAATAGCTCACTAACCTTTACCGAGCACATCTTCAATCTCATACGGTCCTCCTATTTCCACTTAAGGCGTCTCAGGGTCATTCGTCGTTCTGTCTCCTCCGCCATTTTCACTACTTTAGTTCATGCTTTTGTATGTTCTCGGATCGACTACTGCAATTCCCTTCTTGTTGGTCTTTCTAAGGTTCGTCTCTCTCCGCTTCAGTCGATGCTCAACACAGCTGCGAGACTGATAGCATACCTTCCCCGGTAGCCTACTCTCACATCTCTACCTTTATGTTTTATGAACTTCATTGGCTACCTCTCGTTGCTCGCATACAATACACAGTCCTCACTCTGATCTTCAAGGCTCAGAGGGGTCTTGCCCCGAAATATCTAGTTGACGTAATACATCGGTCTCATTGAACTTCCTCCCACCGTACACTTCGTTCCTCCAATAGACTTGACCTCTTGGTTCCCCGTAGTAGAACTGCCATGGCTCAGTCTCGTTCCTTTGCTGCAATTGGTCCCTCTCTTTGGAATGCGCTTTCTGCTTCTGTTCGTTCTACAAGTCTATTTGGAACTCTCTCTCTCTCTTCTTCTTTCGCTTTTCTCAAAACCTGCTTCTTTTCGCGGGACCTTGCGCACTGGGAGCGCTTCTGAACGGTTAACCTTACTAGAGGCGCTTTACAAATGCTTAAATACAATACAATACAAAATACCAGACCACACCATACTGTACTGTACTGGACTATACTCTACTATGCCATACTATACTGTACTATACATCCATGGACAATAATACGCTACACTATGCAATGCTTATTCTATGGCATATTATACTGTCAGAGGCGCCAACTTTTAGTAAAAGGTACTGGAGCAAGAATTTTATTCCCTCGATCCCATGATCAGATGATCCCATCGCCTATTCTGCACTATCTTCCCTCTCCCGAGTCAACCTTTCCTCAAGCCCTTTCACCTGGCAAGAGATTAACTGTAGGCCTAATACTATGCAACAGTGCTCCTCTTTCCTCAGTCATAAAGACAACCACGAATACGCCTATAGTTTGCCTGTAAGACAGACTCTAGTTAGTCTTACTTCAACTTCACGGCGAATGTATTTTGTCTAACAGTGCATTTACTCAGGCATTACTTGGTCTTTAATTAAAAGTAAATAAGTAAGTTTCATTAAGCATTTTGAATTTTTGATATTTTGAATGGCCAAAAAAGTACTGGGGCGAAACTATACTCTCGCCCCAGAACCGTGGTGAGTACTGGGCGAAAGTCCCTGTTGCCCCTGTGGAGTCGGCGCCTATGTATACTGTTATGTACTTGTGTATTATTGCATAAGGTATCGACCATCGATGGTTTAAAAACGAATATCTGCTATAGCGTATAATATAAGACACATCGCTGTACATTTCCTGTAGGTCTACACTAGTAAAATCGTATCGTAACAGCTTAACCTGAACTAAGTGAAATTTATTTTTAGCTCCACACTGAAAGTATGGCAAGCGTTACATCAACAATTAAAGCGTTACTAGTGTTGATCCAAGTTCACTATGGTTAGTATACCGAATCGTAGCCTTTCTTTTCTAATCGGCTTCAGAAGGTACAGTATTGATTCATAATTCGCTGAGCTGCTGAGAATCTTTCTGATGTTTGTTAAAACGCAGAGCATGAGTTTATTATGTGTGGTTAGAATACAGTATTGATCGAAAGCTAACAACAGCAGACACTCTCAACAAATTAGCTTCAAATTCGAGTAGATTAGCAAATGGCACCGTGTTTTGGATCCGTGACCCACAGTTATGGAGAGATAAACCTTGAAACTGCCCAAATTGTTTCTGGGTGTGGACGATTTTTAATTGATGAAGTAATGCTGTACTTCATTCAATAAATGCCTAATCACTTTAAGGCTGTCTCAGTTTAGTAGCTCTTTCACAATACCAACCACAGCGACTAGAAAATAATTAGGCTACATTGGAATTTAGTATGCACTTACAAGAAACTGATTAAGATGTTACAGAATTTGCTGTAGGGCCTAGGTTTATATGCGCCAATCTGCAGATAATTTAAACGCTTTACGACAACATTTTGTGTAACCATCGTGATCATTTTGGATCTTAGCACAATCCGAAATTATTGTGTCGCCTCGTGACACCGAAGCCGTGGTTGGTCAGATGACGTACCTGAACTGTTCAACGTCACTTCCAAGTAAAGGAATTCTGTGGTATCATTATCCTGTTGGAGCTCATGATTCAAATTACATCTACCTTATGGGACAGCTTCAACGGCCTTACGATAAAAGGTTCAAATTGGACACACAAAGTGAAACAGGAGAATTCAATCTAGTAATTGAATCGGTGGAAACGGACGACGCAGGGAAATATTTATGTCAAGAAGAAGGAGAACAAGGACAACACAAGATCGCGGAACTAATTGTTTTAGGTGAGCTACGTCGATGTTCACCGTAGACTTATAAGAAGTATGTCTAATATTCCCAGAGGCCGATTAAACCTACAGGATGGCGTTCACTTTTATCGCCTTGTGAGTCAAACATAACTGAACAAACAATGGTTTCAAAAGCTGCTTCTATTCTAATATGCTTCAGTGTTTATTATTAAAAAATACAGCCCGTAAAACAAAGTTTTTACTATATCCATCTAGTATCCTATAATGCGTCTTATGAAGCAGTTACCTCTACAAATATATAGTCCGCGTTCATTTTACGACTGCGGCCAATCACAACGCTGGCCAATCACAACGCTGCGTATCGGAAAAGGGGATTCCCCGAATCGAAAAGTTTAGTCCCCGATTCTATAAGCTAGCCTTTTGGGGGAGCTGAAATTTTGATAGAATGAAGTGTGTGCGAGGGCGAGTCTATCTGCCAAGTTTCACGACGATTGAATGATTGTAAGTGATCGAACTAGTCGTCGCAAGATTTGACTTTTAGCCTGTGGCTCAATCAAGCAAGCAAGCAAGCAAGCAAATTCCCGCGCAAGTTAAACTAGATGAATAAAAATACAGCCCGTAAAAATAAAGTTTTTTACTATATCCTAGTATCTAGTATCCTATAATGCGTCTTATGAAGCAGTTACCTCTACAAAATATATAGTCCGCGTTCATTTTACGACTGCGGCCAATCACAACGCTGGCCAATCACAACGCTGCGTATCGGAAAAGGGGATTCCCCGATTCGAAAAGTTTAGTCTCCGATTCTATAAGCTAGCCTTTTTTGGGGAGCTGAAATTTTGATAGAATCAAGTGTGTGCGAGGGCGAGTCTATCTGCCAAGTTTCACGACGATTGAATGATTGTAAGTGATCGAACTAGTCGTCGCAAGATTTGACTTTTTTAGCCTATGGCTCAATCAATCAATCAAGCAAGCAAGCAAGCAAGATTCCCGCAAGTTAAACTAGATGGATAAAAATAGACAGGTCTACACTGATTAAGAAACCAATGTTATCCTAAGCCAGAATTTATGGTAACAGCGTTTGCTCTTCTAAAAAATACATAAACTTGCAATAGGCCTAATATTTTTGCCAGTTGGTAAGCGCTATCGTAAACGGTAGACCTAAAGCGATACATTCTCAAAATTCTTTCTACAGAAAATCTTAATGTTATGTTTAGGAGTTTTTAATCTTTTTTGTTTAAGATGCTAATCCTGTGTGTGGATCAAATATTAAAGAAGACGGAATCATTGGAAACAACAGCTGCGGTGATAAACCAGAAGAATTTAAGTTGTCTTGCAACATTTCATTCCACGGAAACATTCCACCCATTGTTGAATGGAGTGAGGTGGGAAAAGACGACACGATAGGTGAAGGTATCCACCAAGAAATGTCTGCAAACCATATAACTTCATTTCTGACGATTTCAGGCCACCAAAGTCTAAACGGTTCATTCTTCGCCTGCCGGACAAGAAGATCCACGACTGAACAAAATAGATGTTTCTCAGATGTTATTAAAATAATATGTAAGTTTGAAATATAGTCTAACAACTCAATACAGTAGTCTATTTCCATTATCATAATATCAACTGATATTCGTTATAAATGAAACCATAATCCTTTAAAGACGCTGGATCGAAATCCTATGCGCCAGAGAAAACAGTTGTAAAAATTTTTTAACAAATTTTATACTATTCATATCAAGCTTAGACATGAATGACATAAAAGAAGAGACAGAAAGTACAGAATTGGGCAGTGAATTTCAAAGCTTTGGACAAGCCACCGAGAATGATTAAAGGATCAACACTGGCATAAGGAATAGCAAGTGACTGAACGAGTACAATATATCTCTTATGCAAAGACAAAATAATGCAAGTGAAATTGTTATTGTTTTCAATTTCAGATGTGTTTAATACATTTACTAGTACACAGGCAGTCGTGGGTGAAAATACTACATGTTTCGCCAATAGCAGTCAACCCTGTGCCTATAAATGGAAATGTTCTGACGACAACAAAGAAGAAATCGCGTCAAATGAAGCCACGATAATGTTTTCAAAGCTAGGTTTATACACTTGTGAATCTGAATGCAAGATAAGGCAGAAGACGTGCTCAGTTGTAGCCAAACTAGTCCATGTGTCTCCTGTGGCTCTTACGTCTGGTAAGTTCAGGTACTCGTAGTGCAGCCTAAGTTTTTTCACATGAAGTTGCCAGCTTATATTCTGTTTCTATACACCTGTATTGTATCAATTATTCTTTCGGACTTGTGTCGAAGACAAAGAAAAAGTCACAGCGGATGCTGCTTCCCAAGAATACACAATAGAACTCGATTTTTCAAATCTGGAAATCGCTCTGATGACTGTTTTTAAAGGTTTTTTGGAGGACACTCAGGACAGCTGTTATTAAGGATGAAGATGAAGATTATACTCATCTCCGTCCGTACCAATAGTTATCACCGAAACCTATCTCTTCCTCTTCTATAATTACTGTTGCCTAAGACCATTAATGAAGCAAATAATTAGGAATGACGTGCCTAAAAATATTCAAGATCTGTACGAAGATCATAATTATACTTGATAACTTTCTTCGATGTTTCAAGAAAACTGATTTGGTGGTTATGAGATGAATGCGACACATATGGAATTAGTTTACTAGTAAGGTCAAATGTATTTCCGACGCCTTACAGTATATATACAATGATAGATTGACACAGATGTTGAGATGGTGGTGAAAGTGATATCGTGAAGCAATCAAAGTCAGCGTATGCTGCGCCTTTGGTATTGATCAAGACATGCAATTAAACTTGTGCTTAGGGGACTTCATATATTTCTGTAAGCTATTGCACAAAATAACTTTCTGAAACAGAATCTATTATATTTAATGAATGTATTTAATTAACTAAACTGAAGCCTAGTGTACAGCAAATTTGAATTGTCTCAAAGACTTTTGACAAAATCCAGTGACAGATGAATCATAATCACTTTTGCATGTGTGACAGACTTGTTTCTATTTGGGTAATTCCGTCAATTTTTTGGATTTCGGGTGTAGCAAATGTGCAAAAATGAAATGTATACAAATGTATAAAACCAAATATTTTCTTGATCTACGATGCATCTAGAATATTAATTTATGAGTTTCCATGCACGGTGTCTTGCGAAAACGGTTTAACAGTGTGATTTATACAACATATTATATGAAAATTTGATCATTACTGTCACACCTGTCTGGGCAGTTGATATCATGATTTTACAATCAGAAACTAATATTACATAATGTAATATTTGAATTCTGCCCATGTGATATTTTTCTTACTGAGTAATCTACAAGTTTACGGTAAATTAACGTATTTAGCCTATTGTAAGTCATAATTATGTACTTATTTAGTTAATTTAGCAGTCTATTATCTCCAGTGAAGGCCGGTGAGACAAGCTAGCTCTGTAACTGGCATTACAAAATTGTTAAACTGTAATTGTACCATTATTGCAAACACTAATTTCCTCAATTTTCATGTTAATTTGTTTATAATTTATTTTTTGATGACTGTGAGAGTAATGAGAATTGTGACAACCATGAGACTTCGTGACTGTAATGATAAAACTGAGACATAAATGAGTCGCGGTATAAAATTTAATGTTTCTGAATTTAATGAGAATGAAGTGCAGCATGAATGAGAAATAATAGGTTGTTATTTTAAACGTGACTGTAATTAGGCGTGACTGTAATGAGGAAACTGCGCTAAGCATGGATATGCACCCACTGTTATGAGAGCTAAGGAAGTGCAAACAGTTTTTCTTACTTGGACCATATTCTTCATTCGAAAGTTAGATTGCAATGCATCATGTCAGTTAAACTTTAGAAGTAACAGATGATGACTGTAATTAGACACGAAAAGTCCGATTTATAGTTTTGAAACCATATTCACGTAAATTTTCATTATTTGGTTCATTAATGGCATTAATTTTTGTTTAGTTCTATTTATAATCCTTTCTGGAAGTTTTTCCAACCGTTTTGGGTAGCGTGCGTCTAAGACTCTAAGTTTCAGATCGAGATTCATTCATACTTCATGTTGGCGCGACTGAGATGAGGTGCAACCTGAGGAACAATATTGTTTGATGTGCTATGCCCCGAATTAGACAATTCACAAGCAGGTGAAAGAGTACACTCAAAGCTTTAATAAATTGCATCATTTGTGTAGCTCCTTAAAAGATTACAATTTCTGTGCACCTCCAAAAACCAAAAAAATTAATCGGGTCGTGGAACTGTAATGAAATTTGACGCGCTTGGAGCGTTAAACTAAATTAAAAACGAACAATCTAATCTGTCCAAGATAGTGGATCTTGTTCTGCAGCTAACTACGAACATTTTGATACATTCTACGCCTCCTTACCTATAATAAATATGGCGGTAATTGCTGAGGGACACGAAATTTTAAAAAGTGACGGAATTACCCTTTAAGGTGATATCTTTTGGTCTGAGTCAAGAAACAATCGACTAAGGAAGATACTTTGTTTTAAAAAAGGTAATGCGCATAATGATTTATATGGATATCCCATGACCACTATAGGAGTCTCATTCTACAACTAGGACATTGTGATCCTTTTTTGCGTGGCTTTTAATCTTTCGTTGTTTTCTACAGCTGACTACAGTCTGCCAATCTTAATTGCAACAACATCAGCGATTAGTATTGTTGTGACATTTCTCGTGGTGTTCGTTGTGCTAAATCGGCGCTTTCATCAAAGACATTCTAATGGCAAGTATAGCCTACTTGAGAAATATTAAAGAATAGGTTTAGAAAATGTGAAATGAACCTTAATGCTGATTATATAGAAAGGACACAGCAAACCGAAAATGTAGGCTAAATGCTTATCATAACTCACTCAACAGTTCTGCTTTCATGTACCTCAACATCTCCGTGCCCCATGGCATTGTTGGTGCACCGTCGGTTATCACAGTTTTTGCTGTTCTGACTATACGTGAATGATGTATCGAGCACCTCGTCATTGCTTCATTTTATCATGTTCGCTGACGACACCAATGTTTTCATGTCAAAGAAATCTATTGAAGTATTAGTTAACACGATGAATGCTGAATTAAAACTCGTCGGGGAATGGTTTAAAGCCAACAAATTATCGCTCAATCTTGCAAAGACGAATTTTATATTGTTTTGCATAGTGGTCGTGATTCTGAGGTAATGAAAATTGAACTGAATTTAGGTTGTAATATGACTATTAATATAGATAATCAAAACATAGCCAGAGTGCCATCATCTAAATTTCTGGGTGTGCTCATAGACGAACAGTAAACATGGAAAGAAGATATAACCGATATTTCCAAAAAGATATAACAAAAATTAATATAGGCATAATCTCTCGTGTTCGACATCTCCTGCCACGATATATAGGCTACTTGTAAATTTATACTATTCTTTAACATATTCGTATATGTCCTATTGCAATCTCACATGGGCCTCTACCTACCGTACCCGCTTGACCATGCTAACAACCTTACAGAGGCGAGTTATTCAAATCATATGTAATGTATCCTACAGAGCTAACACCAAACTTTTATTCCTGAACATGAAAATATTACCTTTCGACTGTATTAATAAGCTGCAAGTGGCGCTATTTATGTACAAAATTCATTCGCACCAAATATTAGCAAACTTTGATCACTAGTTCTGCAAAAACTCTGAGGTACACGACCACTATACAAGATCATCAAGCAATTACCACCAAAGAAGTGTCCATACCAATATTAGGCAGCATAGTATCGGCACACACGGACCGCTGCTTTGGAACTCGATCCCTGCCCAAAGAACTTACTTGTCTACCCACATTCTATCAGTTCAAAAATAAATTAAAAGTTCACCTTTTGACTGCAACTGTTTAAGATTTACTACATGGATTGTGCATGCATTCAAAAATAAATTAAAAGTTCACCTCTTGACTGCAACTGTTTAAGATTTACTACATGGATTGTGCATGAATGTTTTTATGATACGAGTTAACTTTGCATTTGTTGCTTGAAGAGTATTTTACTTCATGTAAGAATAAATATGACACCATAACAAGGATTGTTTGAAGACGTACTGTTTTAAACGATGAATAAACAAAATACTGTTAGATTAATGATTGATGAAACTAGGGTGCGGAACCTTATGTTCCTTTGGGTCTGCCTATTGACGTCACTGCACATGAATGTCTTTATTGTATTTGTTTGTGATAGTATTATGGTGATCAATAAAAGAATTGATTGATTGATTGAACTATTGACGTTATGGCCAGCTTTCATTAAAAACAATCGTCTTACTTCAGAGTTCGATTCGAAAAAAATGCGTTAGTACAGACAGCTTGCTGAGTACCCTTCAAAAGTCTAGGAGTACGTTTAAATAGTATGGACTGGTCAGGAATTGTGGGGAAATGGTTCTTCTTCGACAACAAAGAGCGACTATAATTCGGCCTAAAAGTTTGATAACCTGTGACTTGAAGGACGAGCAAAGGTCTTTGGAATTCAAACTTTCAGTGATTATCGTTCCCATCTTAGTTGTGCTTGAGCTATCGATGCTAACCAAGATGTCCTCTGTAAATCCAAAACTCAGTTCATCTAATTATTAATTAAATTGAACTTTTGAAGTGGTCCCTTCGTCGTAGGTGAAGTTATGCGGTCATTTCTTTTCCAAGAAATTATTACCCAGAGCATATCAAATACATTACTCCGTAATAATTACTATAGCACCTCAGTTGGTGCAGGCCTTCCAATATATAATCCGTTGTTTTTGCTAACCATAGTTTCGAAAATTATGGGACATTCGTATGTATTGTACAATACGGCACATTAGGCTACGTTAATAAATGTGCTGTAAAATTTTATCGTCACTCAGGTTTTAACTCATCGCTTTCAATCTGCCCACCGTTGCCTCGTTTCTTGTTCTGTGGTTTCTCTGAGCTATCCAGTAGCAACCTCGGCTTCCCTAATGGATTAGGATCCTTGATTGCTATTTCTCTTGAGGTGAAAATTGATTTTAGCTACGGGCACTGTGAAAATGGGGCTATAGAAGATTAGACAACAGTGTGATATAAAGAGTGTTGGCATATTCCTAGTGTGATGGGCATTGGGCACTGACGGTATTCGATGAACGTCGGACGAATGAGACAGAAATTGTCTTAACCTGTCTTGCTAGAACCAAGGGCGTAACTTTGCCCCAGAAAGTGGTGGTGACCAATCCGCTCCTAATTTTTAACGTAGGTATACTACTGGAAAGCTCGCTAAGCGCAGGACTCCAGCTTATTCACAAGCGCTGCGTTAAGTCAAAAGGTTTTCCAGAGAGTGTTCGATGGCGTTCCAAGTCCAGTTGCGAAGGAGGCAAGAGACTAGCAGCGTCGAAGCTTCAGAGACACGCTACGCATTGTCCGGCTGCTACTGCGGCTTTTAAATTAATATCATTACCTACTACTGTACTACCAATAATCGACGTTACGGTATCAATAGTCATTGTCAAAGCTAAATGGTTATCCCATAGTTTAGGTTGGTAAATTAGTTTAACGTCTGGACGCAGGTAAGTAAGCAGGCTACCAATGTCCGTGATAATTGTCATCAATCCAGCTTCCATTTACAAGAAACAAATGTCAACAATCAAACTTCTGTTTAACCAAGATTTTTTCATCAATCAAACTTCTCTTTAGGCATGAATTATTTTCGTCAATCCCACTTCTATTGAAGCAAAAACAATTTATCGATCCAGCTACTGTTGAAGCAACGACTTAGTTTAATCAATCCAGCTTCTATTTACGGAAACTATTATTTCCATCAATCCAACTTCTATTTAAACAAAGAATTAGTTTCATCAATCCAACTTCCATTTAGGACAACAAATATTTTCATCGATCCACCCTCCATTTTAAATTGACAATATAAAATAATTTACCAGCCTAAACTACGGTTTTTCCGCTAAATTACCATAGATTGTAGATAGAGCTCACAGCCTACCACGGAAACAGGATACATTGCATGCACAACTATAACCTTTCGCGGTTTCTTTACAATGAATCGATCCATTTTTCCTTATGAATTTGATAATTTGACCTTTAGTCCAGTCATTAAACAACAATTTTTCATGGAGGTTCAACAAAATTTTTCCAAAAGGTTTCTCGATGGGTTTCACCTCTTTGATATGTCTACGTTAAAAGAAAAAAAAGTTTCCCAAAATATGACATGGGGAACTATGTGAAAATGAGTGAAATCCAAGATGGCCGCCGTCAAAATTCAGATCAGTCACCTGGAAATATATAGTGGGATACGGAAGCTGAAAAATACTTCACATATGGCAACCAATTAGCCCCTTTGGTTCCAGATAGTACATGGGTTGACGAGTCTAAAAAGCCCGGGACACAAATTTCGACGGCCCTCTAGTCGGCTGTGGCAGCCATTTTACAAAATGGCCGACCGAAATACATATTGTTCAATATCTCAGCTTATCCTTCTCTTAGAATCGTGATTTTGGTGTCTAAACATACATATTTAGGGGCAAGGATTCCATTGGAGCTAATTGCAAACACTTATCTGCACGAAATTGGCAGCCATTTTCCAAAATGGCCGACCGAAATACATATTGTTCAATATCTCAGTTTCTCCTTCTCTTAGAATCGTGATTTTGGTGTCTAAACATACATATTTAGGGGCAAGGATTCCATTGGAGCTAATTGCAAACACTTATCTGCACGAAATTGGCAGCCATTTTCCAAAATGGCCGACCAAAATTAAACTTTGTCCAGATCTCAGCTTATAATTAACTTATAATCGTGATCTTGGTGTCCAAACATACATATTTCGGGGCAAGGATTCAAACAGAGCTAATTACAAACACTTATCTACACGAAATTGGCAGCCATTTTCCAAAATGGCCGACCGAAATTAAACTTTGTCAAGATCTCAGCTTCTAATTAACTTATAATCGTGATCTTGGTGTCCAAACATACATATTGCGGGGCAAGGATTCCAACAGCGCTAATTATAAACACTTATCTACACGAAATTGGCAGCCATTTTCCAAAATGGCCGACCGAAATTAAACTTTGTCAAGATCTCAGCTTATAATTAACTTATAATCGTGATCTTGGTGTCCAAACATACAATTTCGGGGCAAGGATTCCAACAGAGCTAATTACAAACACTTATCTACACAAAATTGGCAGCCATTTTCCAAAATATGACATGGGGAACTATGTGAAAATGGGTCAAATCCAAGATGGCAGCCGTCAAAATCACCCAAACCTAAGAAAATTTGTATACATGTGACCAGTCAAGCTGAAAACCTTTATGAAGAGTCCATTCATATTAGCATATACTTACACATGTTATGGAATGTAATTTTCAAGTTAAATGTTACAACGAAATAGAAAGGGCCACCACTATTTGATGAAAAAAGCAAAATTATCATATCTACACTACTAACGTCATTATAAAGTAGTTTGAAATCTCTATAAATCAGCATATATAATATACAAATCCCTGTCACTTTGAAACAGGTAATAGTGCATAACTATTAGTCACTGGTGTCACTGGACTCGTGATTTTTCCATTTGTGCATGTTATGCCTTTACAGTGACCTCACGCCAAGCTACACATGAGTCCATTTTCCCTGCAGGAGCATGTTTTTTTGGCCCACATTCCAGTACAGTTACATTCAACAATATTTAGTAGAGAAGCAGGTGTAGCGAGTTGATCCATTCTGTGTGGCTTCAAGATAGACTCAGACTGGGTCTTGCAGAGCACCCAGCCCCATTCTGTCGCCTCCATTTTGTTGCCTAGCCAGGCCTGCACTTGGAGGTAGACCCGCCGACTGTGGAATCTGGCAGCTGGTAGCCTGAGCTTGAAGTAACCTTCTCAGTGAACGTAGCTGCACGTTCTAAATTCAAATCTGAACCATGTTTATAACATTAGATAGTTGCAATGGCCTGATTACCAGCTAGCTCAATTTCTTCACGATCAATTTCAGCCACCATGAACAACTCTGTGAATTCCTTCAGGCCACGGTATTTACCCATAGCTGACAATTTCCTATGCCATAGGGCTTCGATGTCGTATCACATCCAGATAGTGCATGTATAAAGAGGAGTGAGCGACTGAGGTCAGGGTCAAGTTCCTTCTTTAGGATAGATATATCAATGAGCTTTGTGCTTGTCTGAAGACAAATGGTCTCATCACTGCTGAACGAGAAGTGGTGTTGCAGCAGAATGAGAAGGTCAGTGTCATCACCTACAACTACCACAGGCACTGCTAGAGCAATTGTGCAGGCAGTCATTGCAATGTCATAGTCAGCATCTCCACATGAGTGAGTGACTTGAATACCTTCCTTCTCCATCTCAGATCCCAGAAGATGAAGGAATATCTGCTTGTTTCGTATGTTTGCCAGAAATGGCTTCTTCATTTTTAGCAACATATCTGGAGTAAATTCAACATCCACTCCCATCTCACTACCAGTTCTCCTTTGATGTGTCTCATCTTTGGTAGAAGGGCCACTACCATAGCCATCAAACACAATGTGAGCAATGAAAGGTTTTGTGTCGAACAAGGATGACGGATAGGAGCACAGCTCATACTGGAACAGTTTCTGGAGACTTTTTATGCGACTTGCAGTTAAGTCTGATCTAATGAATGGGCTAGTCAAGGAAGTACCAACATTTGTCATAAAGGAGTTGCCCATCCGTGTTACCTATGTCATCGATGGAGGCGCTCTGTTACAGCCCCTGCCCTGGGCCAAGTCCACATCGTATGCCAATCTCTGTCAACTATATATTGGTTTTGTGCGCAAACACTATCACATTGCTCACATTGTGTTTGATGGCTATGGTAGTGGAAATTGATCGTTGAGAAGATTACTTCAAGCTCAGGCTACCTGCCCCCTGAACGTCTTCCACCCACATCAGATGCTGCCAGATTCCACAGTCGGCGGGTCTACCTCCAAGTGCAGGCCTGGCTAGGCAACAAAATGGAGGCGACAGAATGGGGCTGGGTGCTCTGCAAGACCCAGTCTGAGTCTATCTTGAAGCCACACAGAATGGATCAACTCGCTACACCTGCTTCTCTACTAAATATTGTTAAATGTAACTGTACTGGAATGTGGGCCAAAAAAACATGCTCCTGCAGGGAAAATGGACTCATGTGTAGCTTGGCGTGAGGTCACTGTAAAGGCATAACATGCACAAATGGAAAAATCACGAGTCCAGTGACACCAGTGACTAATAGTTATGCACTATTACCTGTTTCAAAGTGACAGGGATTTGTATATTATATATGCTGATTTATAGAGATTTCAAACTACTTTATAATGACGTTAGTAGTGTAGATATGATAATTTTGCTTTTTTCATCAAATAGTGGTGGCCCTTTCTATTTCGTTGTAACATTTAACTTGAAAATTACATTCCATAACATGTGTAAGTATATGCTAATATGAATGGACTCTTCATAAAGGTTTTCAGCTTGACTGGTCACATGTATACAAATTTTCCCAGGTTTGGGTGATTTTGACGGCTGCCATCTTGGATTTGACCCATTTTCACATAGTTCCCCATGTCATATTTTGGAAAATCGCTGCCAATTTTGTGTAGATAAGTGTTTGTAATTAGCTCTGTTTGAATCCTTGCCCCGAAATATGTATATTTGGACACCAAGATCACGATTATAAGTTAATTAGAAGCTGAGATCTTGACAAAGTTTAATTTCGGTCGGCCATTTTGGAAAATGGCTGCCAATTTCGTGTAGATAAGTGTTTATAATTAGCGCTGTTGGAATCCTTGCCCCGCAATATGTATGTTTGGACACCAAGATCACGATTATAAGTTAATTAGAAGCTGAGATCTTGACAAAGTTTAATTTCGGTCGGCCATTTTGGAAAATGGCTGCCAATTTCGTGTAGATAAGTGTTTGTAATTAGCTCTGTTTGAATCCTTGCCCCGAAATATGTATGTTTGGACACCAAGATCACGATTATAAGTTAATTATAAGCTGAGATCTGGACAAAGTTTAATTTTGGTCGGCCATTTTGGAAAATGGCTGCCAATTTCGTGCAGATAAGTGTTTGCAATTAGCTCCAATGGAATCCTTGCCCCTAAATATGTATGTTTAGACACCAAAATCACGATTCTAAGAGAAGGAGAAACTGAGATATTGAACAATATGTATTTCGGTCGGCCATTTTGGAAAATGGCTGCCAATTTCGTGCAGATAAGTGTTTGCAATTAGCTCCAATGGAATCCTTGCCTCTAAATATGTATGTTTAGACACCAAAATCACGATTCTAAGAGAAGGATAAGCTGAGATATTGAACAATATGTATTTCGGTCGGCCATTTTGTAAAATGGCTGCCACAGCCGACTAGAGGGCCGTCGAAATTTGTGTCCCGGGCTTTTTAGACTCGTCAACCCATGTACTATCTGGAACCAAAGGGGCTAATTGGTTGCCATATGTGAAGTATTTTTCAGCTTCCGTATCCCACTATATATTTCCAGGTGACTGATCTGAATTTTGACGGCGGCCATCTTGGATTTCACTCATTTTCACATAGTTCCCCATGTCATATTTTGGGAAACTTTTTTTTCTTTTAACGTAGACATATCAAAGAGGTGAAACCCATCGAGAAACCTTTTGGTTAGTTCAGCATAATTAAAATAGATTGTTGCGTTAGAATAAATATTTCTTTATTTTCATAGAGTTCACCGAAGAAAAGCAGCAGCTTCTTCCTCGTCAAGGTGAGTTTAAGCCACCATTTTCATTATAGTCTCTGGCATCACAACAGTCGTCATCCTAATGCTATAACGTCATCTACATCTTGTACATAAAAAGGCATAGTAGGCATTTCACTTTCAACTACTACTACTACTACTACTACTACTACTACTACTACTACTACTACTACTACTACTACTACTACTACTACTACTTTTACTACTACTACTACTACTACTACTACTACTACTACTACTACTACTACTACTACTACTACTACTACTACTACTACTACTACTACTACTACTACTACTACTACTACTACTACTACTACTAATAATAATAATAATAATAATAACAATAATAATAATAATAATATTATTATTAATAATAATTATAATAATAATAATAATAATAATGATAACAACAACAACAATAATAATAATAATAATAATAATAATAATAATAATAATAATAATTATAATAATGATGATGATAATAATAATAATAATAATAATAATAATAATATTAATACTACTAATAATAATAATAATAATTATAATAATTGGGACTCCGTTTAACTGACGAAGTAATACGAATCGCGGTTGAAATGCGACTCGGGACGACATTGTGCGAACCTCATGTGTGTCACTGTGGTGAGAGAGTCGACGCCAGAGGACTTCACGGTCTGGCCTGCAGAAAAAACGCTGGCAGACATCAACGGCATAACATCCTCAACGATATCATATGGCGATCTTTCGGAAGAGCAAACATCCCTTCTCAGAAAGAACCGTTGGGCCTCACCAGAGAAGATGGTAAACGACCGGACGGCGTGACACTCATCCCGTGGTCATGCGGAAGATGCCTCACTTGGGATGTGACAGTTTCGGACACATTCGCAAAGTCACATCTGGCAACAACATCAACCGAAGCGGGTGAGGCCGCAAACCGGGCAGCCGCCGCCAAGAGATTGAAATACGCCACAATCACCCGAACACATGCTTTTGTGGCGGTAGCACTTGAGTCCAGCGGTGCTTGGAGCTCAGAAGGATTGAATTTTGTGTTGGAGCTTGGACGAAGGTTGACGGATGCAACCCATGACACCCTCGAAACAAACTACCTATTCCAAAGACTCTCGGTAGCTGTCCAACGCGGGAACGCCATCTGTTTTTCCTCGACCTTACCATGCTAAATTACTCACTTTGCTATAATAATAATAATAATAATAATAATAATAATAATAATAATAATAATAATAATAATAATAATAATAATAATAATAATAATAATAATAGCAGTTGATAACTATGGGTCTATGCGGAATGGCTCGTCTTAATTAAGCAAAAGATATCGATTGCTTGACAATCACATTATTGCGAGATATAAAATAATATTAAACAGCTATAATAATAATAATAATAATAATAATAATAATAAAATAATAATAATAATAATAATAATAATAATAATAATAATAATAATAATAATAATAATAATAATAATACTAATACTAATACTAATACTAATAATAATAATTTCTAAGACCCTGGGGAATGAAGTACCTCAGGGCAAAAAAAAAAAAAAATAATAATAATAATAATAATAATAATAATAGTAATTTTTCCAAATCCTGAGGGATCATTGATACCTCGGGTAAAAAAAAAAAAATAATAATATAATAATAATAATAATAATAATAATAATAATAATAATAATAATAATAATAGCCACAGAAACATAATCTACCGGCGAAGATGACAGTTAGCTCCAAAACAACAAAACTCTGTGGACAGTTTCTTAGAGACTGAGGGATTACTCTTATCTCGGGCAAAAAATAACCATAATAATAAAAATAATAATAATTATAATGGAAAATGGGGTAGCAAGCGTCTAACAGAGCCTCCGCTACTCAAATGCCCACCACGACACCTTCACGAGGTCCCCTGTTGTACACAGAGTGCGTGGTGGACGACCGAGTCCTCGCCGGTATAAGCGATTGCCCAAGGGCGAAGAAACCGAAGGACGGACGATGGAGATCATTGACGCAGAGAGATGGTGTCTCGAGAAAAACACCGGGAGGAAGGCAACGGGAAACCACCTCTCTAACTATCCCGAGTTAAACTGAAAATGACGCCAGAATTGAATGGCGAAATTGAACGTACGAACCTGCCTAGCAAGGCAGAGAACCAAAAAGAAGAGAAAGAATAATAATAATAATAATAATAATAATAATAATAATAATAATAATAATAATAATAATAATAATAATAATAATAAACATCTTTTTTATTCCAACGCCTCTCGCTAACAATTCAACGTTTTAACGCGGTGGCGTTCAGAGGCACTTTCACCAGCCAGGAAACAGACGAATAGGGCCATTCCGGATATTTTACATTCTAAAAAAAAAAAAAAAAAAAAAAAAATAATAATAATAATAATAATAATGACAATAATAATATAAAAAATATGGCAGCCTGCGGAAAACTTACCAGAATAGTTTTAAAATAGGCTATTGTTCATTGGGTTTTAGGGTCGTCCATTAATTATGTCAACAAAATATGTGAGAGGAGTTTAGAAATGTTTGACACTGTTGTTGACAAAGGGGTGGGGGGGTTCGGTACAATTTGACGACAACAAATTTTTCCAATGAATCAACACTGACCCTTCAAAATGGTAGCTTAAACATTAAGTATAGGGGAGAGTCCCACAAGACGCACCCCTTTTCGTTTCTAGCTTGTAGCTTCATAATTAATACCATTATGAAAATAAAAAGTATGCACTTAGTATGATCTTTTATTGTTAAAAACATGTGCACTGTCAAATAAAACAAATATTGTGCTGTAACAGCTAAATGCTTCAATTTATCTGATGTCAAGGATGGTGCCTCTTGGGAACAGGGTGACCTCAAGAAGCACCCCCTGGGTGCGTCTTGGGAACAGCATGGTTTAATGCTGTACCAGCATGCCAAGCACCATTTGAGCCCTATTGTCCAATATGGGCAAAACATGTAGACATACAGTACTAAAACGTTAGTTTTGGCATTGATACGATAAAGCGACAAGTTTAAAGCAGAAGTTTGGGCCTAATCAAAATTGCATGTCAGTCAAATGTCGAGCAAGTACAGATTAAAAGGTTATTTCAAATTTCTCGCTCAGAGTATAACTCTAGATCTTCTCAGAATTGGGCAACAGAGTTGAAGATCATGCCCCTTAAAAATGCCTCTGTAAAGTTCTTCTCGGGATTCCGAAATGGTTTTTTTACAAGTGTAAGACTGCCCATCGTTGAGGACCGCTAATGCACGCTTGAGTGTTACCTCTCCATACGATCCTCCTCTTGTCTTTCGCTTATAATCCTTTCCGATGATTTGACAACCAATAAAACCAATCAAATAAAAGTCATCTCAGACTATAGATATTGGTAATTAACCAGTTGATTCTATTTAATGTGAACAGATTCGTGTTAATTGACGATATTCCATACTTGCATACCCAAAACGCACCCGGCGCGTTTTGGGTATACGGGACGTGGTGAGTCTTGGGCTCCGACGGGTCTCCCCTCTAAAGACGATTTATTTTGGTTCCCCTTAGATGTTGCTAAAATATACTCTACCACATTTGCAGTTGATAAAGAGGTTGAGAAACACAAGGAAGGATTATTCCCAAACTGCTCATTAATTGTGAAAAAGCCTTGTTGAATTATCACTCGCAAAAGTTCAAAAATGCCGAAAACTTACTTTGATTCAGTCACCGCTTTCCTCTCCGAACAAAGGACACCGATTAATAATAACATATGGACACTTGATATACTTATTATGTAAGTAGGCTGCTGCGTTCCTGTATCAGCCAGTCTGGGTATTATATGGGGGGGTGCGTCTTGGGCATAGGGTGCGTCTTGCTCAGTGCTGGAATATGTAATAACTACTAAAAAGCTGGTAATAAACTAAACTCGTATATTTTGAAATTCGAGATTGCATTTTTTAGTGTACAAAAATCTAAAAAAATGATTCTACAAGTATTGAGCCATTGTGTTTCTGTTTTTAGGGGTGGAGGGTTCTGGGATTGTTGACATAATTTTTGCAGGGGGTCCTTCAATGTTTGACAGTTGTTGACAAGGAGGGGAAGGGGTCAAAAACTGTCTAAATTTGTTGACATAATTAATAATTAATGGACGACACGTTGTTGTATCCATTCGCAGAAATCTACGGATTAGCCATGCTGAACGAAAACGTCTACATTTCTCGATTTCACAGTGAAGACGTAGAAGTTTATGACTCCATACAATTTGTGTTTAGAGGGCAATGGCGAGTTCAGGATTTACTAAATCCAACAGATCTAATTTGTAATGGCAATCACCTTTGTTTGTTTGATTTTAAAGATTTAGGCCTAGATTGTGAAATCTTCACGGTAAGTTCCACTGGTGAATTAGTCAATAAATGGTCAACAGGGAACAATTGGGGCACTATTTCTTCTTCAAATGATTCTCACGTAATTTTAATAGCTTACACCACAAGTAGGTTGATGGAGTATTCATCAGATGGGCAGTTACTGCGCCAAATTGTACTGACAGGTGCAAATATACTAAATCCATGGCATGCCATAAAACTGACCGATGGTAACTATGTAGTATGCTACGGCAGACATGGTCTTCCACAGCACAGAGTATGTGTTGTGAGACTGAGTGATAAAGACAAGGAAGGTGTTATCA
This sequence comes from Aporrectodea caliginosa, assembly GCA_020284085.1. NCBI lineage: Eukaryota > Metazoa > Annelida > Clitellata > Crassiclitellata > Lumbricidae > Aporrectodea > Aporrectodea caliginosa. The sequence continues at coordinate 559,748 of JACEVL010000217.1, forward strand.
ATATTGGCCAAAGCGATGTAATAGAAACCTTTGGTGGGAAAAGGGGTTCATCGTCAGCGAAGATGGATGTTCCAATCCGTTTAGATGTTGGTGCTAATGGTTCTATTTATGTAGCGGACCACCACAACGGCCGCATTCTGGTGCTAGATTCTGAGCTGAAACTAATAAAGAAACTTGAATCAGCTAAGAAGCGTGGCCTTCGTCGTCCTCGTAGATTGCATCTCGATAAGACGAATAACAGATTGCTTGTGAGCGACTACTTTAGAGTTTTAGTCTGTCAGTTAAACGAAAACCGTAGCCAGTGGTTTTATATTAACCCAGCAAATTAGCTTTGAGTTCATATTTATAGGTTATCAGCACAGAGGATTGTACGTGTGCATACCTTCCTGCCAACCCCATGAAACACTTGTTAATTATGAAGAATACACTGTTTGGCATGTTTTATAATGTTCATGCTTGACAAGTAGTTATGTAGGCCCACTCTGTATTTGAATAATAATATATTATCAAACATACTGAGAAGTTATTAAACCAGTTTTCGTTGCATAATGTGGATCCTGTATTATATTTTGGCATGCATCAGACTATGCATAACTGTCAGTTTCTTAGAGAAATGATCCTCCACAATTCTGCAGAAGTACCTAAAACATATAAGGCCTCTATCTGCTGAATGTTTACTGTTCGATTTTGTGTGCAATTTTCTCAGATTTGACAACAAGTTATGCTTTGAAATGAATAATGTTTTTGCGTGTTCGAATTTCGTATGTATTTGTGTGTAGGCCTGTGTCTGTAACAAACTATGGAATCGGGACTCTAATATTATAGTGAAACATTACTGATCCTGTTGGGTTCTCCCTTTGATACCTGATCATTGATGTGTCATGCATTATTTAATTACACTTCGTATCAATAAAGGTTTTTAATTGAACTGAATTAAACGTTTGAACAGGAAAGACTATCGTCAAATCAGCGATAAATACAATAAGGTGCGCATTACAACGCAATTGCAGTTCATATTGCCCTTCTTCCAACGTTCAGAATTGCATACGACAATAAAATATCGACATATCTCAGCAATTGTGAGTGGAAGAATAGCTCAAGGTCCTTCTTACACAGTAACAACCTCATTGGAGGCTCAAACCAATACTATCCACGTTGCAAATCGAGCGCTCTAACCAACCGGCCACCGTGTCTCACGATGCATGCCTCTCTGGTGTCGCTCCTTTCACATGCTGCCTCCACAGTGCAGTCAAGAGCGCAGAAGAGAAAACCTGTCGACAGTTGAGCCGCTAGGAGTTGAGGTTTTGTTGGGTAAGCCATGGAATGCCACAGAAGAGCGTTCAGAGATGTATAGAAAATAAATAAAGATTCAAACAGTTTCTTGACCCATAAATTGAAATGGATTAACATTAAAGAATACATGTAAATAAAAAATAGATTAAGGTCGTGAAAAGAGTGATCAGAGACATTAATGCGATATGCTACACGTCACCCAAATTTAATCTTTTTGCTGCTGAAGTGGGAGTTGAAATAGAACTTATGGGATCCGATGGGAAGTCAACAGCTGGCGATTTTGAAGCTTTTCGATGCAAATCTGACCAATTTCAAGAAAGTGGTTAAAACGCAATCCTTTTTCATAGAAGTATATCTTAATAATACTAGTTAGAAGAGATTTTATTTGATTCGCTTTCGCAGTCAGCCTGAGCTAAGGAAAACAGGATTAATTAATTGATTAAATTCAATCAAATGCCACTCATGTGCGCCCCATAGACCTGTATGTCAACACACAACATTGATTCCGTATAAACAAAAGTGAGGTATTTGTTAAAGGGAAAAAGGGTCAACTAGCTGGAGTTTCGATAGGCATAGGAGTTCGGAGTCACCTCTTCAAGCCACCGCCTTCTCATATCTCCCAGTCTATAAACAGTTCTTCCCGTAACAACTTCACTGTCTTGTCTGGTCAAACTGATTTTGGCCTACATACGGTGTCATACTGGGGATTCCTTTTGTTGCAACGTAGTGCTTGTAAATAGGATGATGTAATGTAATGTAATCGAGCATTATATGGCGCCGCTCAAATCAGCAGCGCTCTCAACAGAAGGCAGTGCCTGGGCCAGCCAACAAGAAAGTCTTAAGGCGTTCCGAACTGGGGGAAGTGAGACGACTAGTAATTCCAGACGCAGGGACTGGAGAAGATAAGGGTGGTGTCCTGCGATTTAGCTCTTGAGTTAAAACTTTGAAAATGCTGGGTGTTAATGTCACATGCAAGATTTCCTTTTGAGACCATCGCAGAATATTTCAGGGTCAAATGTAATCAGTGCCCAAAATACACCAAACTACGCGCACAGTCGTATATTTTTCATCAACATCACATGTAAGAACCGGTATCCCTTTAATATTATAGAAACGCTTTATGCAATAATTGGCTATAGATTATGCTCAACTACAAATGCTTCGAAATTGCACGACTAATTACCATAGATATAAACTTATTATCTAAACCCCGTTCTAGAACTGCTATGGCTCAGTCTTGATCTTTTGCTTCAATATTATTGGTCCCTCTCTTTGGAATGCTCGTTCTCCTTCAGCTCGCACTACAATTCTTTCTGGCAGCCTCTCCTCCTCTTTCTCTATTCATAAAACCTGCTTCTTCTCTCGGGGTCTTGCGCACTGAGAGCGCTTCTGAATGGTTCATCCTACAAGGGGCGCTTTATAAATGTTTAGATACAATACTATACAATGTTACCGTTCACTAAACCGTCTACTGGGAGCGCTTCTGAATGGTTCATCGTACAAGGGGCGCTTTATAAATGTTTAGATACTATACAATATTACCGTTCACTACACCGGCTACTTCCACAATTCATAAGGAATCGACCGAGCTTCTCCAACGAATTATAATTTTTATGATACCACGACCTGACTTTTGAAGCGACCATGAATTGATGCTTCTACATCATGGTACCGGTAAGGACGTTAGAGAAGTCGTTAATTGAATAGACGATAGATTAGACTAGCTACTATGGCCATTCAAAAGAATCATCGTCGAAGGGAAAAATGAGGTAACAAAATAAGAAGAGAACCTAGACAGATGTTGTTGAGCTAGATAATTAATAAATAAACAAGATAAAAGAGGAGACACAAGATCCGGAGGATTGATGCCTCTAGAAATATGAACCTGTTCGATTGCAAAGAGCCTGAATGAAAGGACTATTGCCTATAATTACTTAGAACTACTAAGTCGTCGGATTTCAATTGGACTTCCCTAACGGATTATCATTCTGGCTACGAATAATTTAAAATGGACATGGACAATTGCTTTATGCCTTACGATTACGTCGCTGTGGAAGTAGGTCTGTAGATTATTGAGAATATATATATATATTTATATATATATAAATTTATTTAACTTACAATCTCTTAGAACATTACAGCTCGATCTATATTCAGTAGGCTTATATTGGATTAAAATCTATTACAAAACAGTGTGCAAATGAGAAAGAACGTTCTTGAAATATTTATCATTTAAAACTGTTTAGATGAAATGCAAAACCTTACCATATTAGGTCAACTAGAGAGTTCTGCTGACTGGCCTTTCAGTCATCGGCGCAATTATCGTCACATCAATTCTGGGGTACTGCACTTACAAGCTGATCCATACAAGTAGGAAAACATGCATAACTTGACACTACCGCAAAATTAAACATTAAACTAGGCATACAAGTACAAAGTAATACGATAAAGTTACAACAAATGATAGCGATGACGCTAATAAAAATGATAGCAAATGTCACGGAATTAAATAGTGATGATAGGCTATATATGAAAATGAACGGATGGTAATGATGACGACGATAAAATGATGATTTTGTTTTTATTTATGATAATTATCGCAAGAATACTAATGATGGTAATAATAATAATAATAATAATAATAATAATAATAATAATAATAATAATAATAATAATAATAATAATAATAATAATAATAATAATAATAATAATAATAATAATAATAATAATAATAAAAATAACAACAACAGCAATAATAATAATTATAATAATATTGATTGTGATAGTGATAATGATAATGACAATAACAACAGCAGCAAAAACAACAACAGCAATAAACATAACAGTGCCAGTTGCAAGTCTGGATTAAGGATAAAGAAGGAGGACAATGCTAATCATATTTGGTATGTTCTGCTATTACCGCTACTACTACTACTACTGCTGCTGCTGCTGCTGCTGCTGCTGCTGCTGCTGCTGCTACTACTGCTACTACAACTACTACTTCTACTACTACTACTACTGCTACTACTACTACTACTACTACTACTACTACTACTACAACAACAACAACTACTACTACTACTACTACTACTACTACTACTACTACTACTACTACTACTACTACTACTACTACTACTACTACTACTACTACTACTACTACTACTACTACTACTACTACTACTACTACTACTACTACTACTACTACTGCTACTACTACTACTACTACTAGGGGTGTCCAGCAATACATGGGGGAGGGAATATTTTTCTCCGATTTGAATGCACATAGGCTCATTTTGTTCCTTTTACAATATAATATCATCTGCCAAAAACGTTCAGCAATTAAATAACTTTTACAGGTTGCTCAATGAGGCCATAGTTCTAGATATGAAGAACGGCACCAACACAGAGGATCTAATGGCAATGCTGACAGGATTGCTCTCTGTGTTACAGGACATAATGTAGATAAGATATTCGGAGTAACAAAAATTACTTCTGGCACTGGACAGGCACAAGCTAAGGCTGCATTCCAGTTGTTGAATCTCTGTGATGTTGCAGCAGATGTTGTAGGCATGCGCTTTGATACAACGACGTCGAATACAGGGACAAAGCGTAGCGCTTGTACTTTGCTGGAACATTTGATGCAGACAATGTGTTGCACTTAGCATGTCAACACTACATGCATAAGATCATCATCGGTGAAGTCCGTGTAGTATTGCATGGCAAGTCATGGACTAAACAATGCTCTTTTCAGAAGATTTTAGGAGTTTTGGCCAAACATCAACCAAGCAAACTACAAATCTTTGAATGACACTCGACTAGATTTCGTGCTGCTGCAACAGCTTCGCGAAGAAGTGTGTTCATTCTTGCAAGCTTTCCTGTCAGACAGTACTGCATATTTACCACGAGAAGATTACAAAGAATTGAGCGAGCTTACACTTCTAATTTTGAACTGTCCCCTCCCAACTCCCAAACATTACCACTTCTGGCCGCCAGGAGCTTATCACATGGCAAGGTGGATGGCTAAAGTTATTTATTGTCTTAAAATCTACCTCTTTCATGATGAATTCAAGCTTACCACTAGTGAGTTGGAGAATCTTACAGAGCTTTGTATTTTGCAGCACATAGGGCCTATCTATGTTCCTGCCTGTCAGCGACGGTATCTCATTCCACGCAGTGGGTGTCGATGCCACATTTAACGAAATGCTGCTGTTCCAAATGATCAAACAGTACTCTGACATAAACAAGGTGTGTCACAGGCGGCAATTAAAAAGCTACAGAACCACCTGTGGTACCCTGGACTTGTGCCACTGTCATTGTTTTCTGTGAACGTTTCCAGTGACGATAAAAGTTAATGGTTCGATGAATCATCCAGAGTGGAAGTGATTGGAACATTCGCAGGGTTAAAGCAACATAATTATGTCCAGCTGGAGAACAAGACATTGCATGAACTGGTGACTTCCTCTTCATCTGCTGCCTTGAAATCTGTTGGAATAAGCATAGATACTTTGCCAGTCGACGATCCATGCCTGGAATGAGATAACGCCGCTGCCAGCCAGCATAACAGTCGTCAAGTCGCTGAAAGTTGTTAATGACCTAGCAGAGCATTCAGTGACTTTGATGAGTATAAACTCAGTACATTTCTCCAATCGATCACAGAATCAGAGCAAGAAATGCAGAAGTTAATAGAGGTTGTTGAGGACAACAGGAAGCGAATACCAGATGCTCGAAACAACATGCTAAAGTCTTACAGTCTTCGGTAGCTTGATTACAAGATTTCACAGCATCCAGGATCTGGGAAGAGTGAGGCTATATATTAATATATTACTTATTAATTATATGACACTTTTGACTGAAAGCTATGAGCCTACGAATCCCCACATGATTCAAACTATGATTTGATCAGTGACACTTTTATTTCAAGCTCTGTTTGTTCACAGCTGCTATTAAATTGCATTTAGCGAGGCGTTGTTAAACTTTTTATGTGTTGAAACTTCAGCCTCATTGAGCAACCCCCAAATGTTGACATAGAGACCTGAAATTTTGCAGGAAATTTTATGTCTGTATATGCAACAATATTAGAGGGTGTGCAAATTTAAATTCCAAAAAAATTTATTTTGGACACACCTAACTACTACTACTACCACTACTACTACTACTACCACCACTACTACTACTACTACTACTACTACTACTACTACTACTACTACTACTACTACTACTACTACTACTACTACTACTACTACTACTACTACTACTACTACTACTACTACTACTACTACTACTACCACTACTACTACTACTACTACCTACTACTACTACTACTACTACTACTACTACTACTACTACTACTACTACTACTACTACTCACTACTAATACTACTACTACTACTACTACTACTACTCACTACTACTAATGCACTACCACTACTACTACTACTACTACTACCTGCTACTACTACTACTACTACCTACCACCACCGCCACGACTGCGGAAGTACACGCCAAATTGTATATAAATTATACCTGAACACTGTAACTTAAGCCAATATTAAGCTTTGGTTTTACTAGTCGTTTAATGCGAGAGAAATATCCAGCCAATGAGCCAGGCATCCGTATCAGCTAGTGCTTCACGTAGGTTTGCCTTAAAAGAAAAGCTACAAACCTCTGGATGTACTGCATATTTACCTAGTTGATAGCTGTGCTACAAATGAAATGGCCATGATGTACGAAATGTGAGACAGTTTAATTTAAGATCACAGTCTGCGCGGTTTCGGTGGCTTCAGAATATGAAATAGGTGTTTTACCATTTGTCGGGATCTAAAGGGTTTTAATGCTCCATAAATTCGAAACTGGCTGTCATAGGATTCATTTACAACTTTTTGTACCATGGATATTGTGTCCGTTCGCTATATATATGACTTAGGTTTAAGGTAATAGCATTATCATAACCGACGATTGACCGTTGTCCCCTTTCGCTCTATATTGTTTAGGTAGCCTACTTAATAGATATGTTTTCTGTAGACTTTGTGATACTTAGCTGCTGTTGACATTACAGGAGCAGTAGCAGTTCTAGACCTTTTGAAGTCGTGGCAGTGCGATACATTTATTATAGGCATGTGTTTTGACACAAGGGCCTCAAATACCAGCAGTTAATGAAGCCTGCACCCCTCTAGAGGCAGCCACCGGTCGTAATCTGCTGTAGATGGCTTGTCAACATCCCATGTTTGAAGTCCTGTTGTCTGATATATTCGTAGTGTGCCTTGGTAAAGTTTGTCCATCAACTGGGGAAGGCATTCTTCTCTTCAAGCGATTTAAAGATAAATGGTCCGACCTGGCTCACCTTCAACCAAAGCCTCATTAATGTCTGTCTGTGTCTGACAAACTGAAGGAGTTCATTACTGAACAGCTTCAACTTGACAATCCTCAAGATGATTAGAGAGAATTCCCCAACTTGCGGCATCCGTTTTTTTAATTGAGCAGTTTGACAGCAGTTCGCAAGCCTGGTGCCCCTCTAGAGCGCGTTGGATGGCGAAGGCAATATTATACTCAATGAAGATTTAGTTGCGTTTTAATGGAACCGAATCGGTTATCCAATTGACGGCCCGTGAATTACAGGACATCCACGATTTAACAGATTTTGTTAGTCAACATCTACATCCAATCGTGGTTTTCGTGTCGAGTCACTGCTGATTCACCCATCAATGACATTCAACTCATAAAAGGCTGCAATTTTACGATGCTGCTACTCTGAAGACCACTAAAGACGATGCTGTGTCATTCCTGGTACCTAAGCCAAGAGCTGGAAACCCTCTCTCTGTTCTCACACCATCTCTCTTCTGAAGAGAAAGCACAGCTTATGTTGACAATGAAAGGTGATCGAGGATTGCACTTGGTTCATTCTCTTCCCCATACGAAAAGGGAATTATATATTTCTCGAAGCTTCTTCTGAACTACCGCCAACTCATCGTGGCTTGTATCCTCGATATGCCACGTGAAGAGTGACCCAAAAGCCAATTGTATAATTGTATAAGATCGCATGTCAGGCTGTTAATAATTTGTCCTGTGTTAATGACAATGCTGAACTTGGAGTTGCTCTTATACAGAATTTCAATTCAACAAGAACAAAGAACAGAAAAACAGTTTCTTCTGCAAGTTGTTGAAAAACACAGGCATAACTTTTATAAGTGCAATCGTGACAATCTTGTAGATTATTGCAAAATGTAGAACTGAACAATATGCAGCTGAATGTATAAACAGTGATTAAGAATAAGCAGACGAAGGTATGGAGGAGCTTAAACCATGGCTGGTCGCATTATCAAGGATTTGTAATTCATTTCATTCATTTCAGATATTTATATAGCGCCCCTTCAAGATTTCTACTCAGAGTCGCTCCCGACTACAGCGCGGACACTGAATCGGAGTTTCACGCCGAGGCGCATGAGCAATTGCGAGTGAAGGACTTGCCCAGGGTCCCTACGCGGCGGCTTGAGGTGGATTCGAACCCGCAATCCTCCGGCTGCAAGGCATCGAACATACCCCTACACCACCGCGCCCCACAATAATAATGATTCCTTCTAACGATTAATGGCAATAACAGATATTGAGAAAGTCCAAAAATCTTGAGTTGCTGTACAATTATTTCATTATTTGATCGTAAAACCATACCTATGTACATAATAAAGTCAGATACTTGTAGATTCCACTATTTAAGAGCTTTGCAATGGTATTAAACATGTTATCATGGGATCAAAGGTCGGTGTCTAAAAGCATTAATAAATTGGACATGTCCTAGGCAAATTATGCCAACATGGTGAAAATGTCAGTGTCTTGCGGGACCCCTAAAAAAATTTTAAATTTCCTAAAATATTCCAGGTGTTATTATGGGACCATAAAGAAACTTTTTAGAGGGACTGCATAAAAATTTTCGACAACAAATATTTCTGGGACACCCTAATGCTCATCTTATTTGACAGTGTAATGATCCTTACAAATGGTTTACCCTATGAAAAAGGTCACCTGCTCATGATCACGAATAAGGACCCCAGTTTTGCATAGGCACAGCGCAATCGAGGATATCACTACAATACTACAGACGTCTTAACTAAGAAAACAGCTACATCATTTATATCATATATAACTTTATATTAATTAATAAATATGTAAAAATATATGAATAAATTGAATAAATATAAATTCTCGATGAGATAGATTCTATTGTTTGACATTAAGTAACTTTTTGGCAGTATATAAAAGGAAACTTTGAATAGTTTTACAATATTTACTCTGTACGTTTTCATTATTATTAACCTCATGTATCTGCTTGCCAGATAAACACAGAAAGAAACAAGAAAAGGCTTTGAAATCAGCAAATGGTATCTATGAAGAAATCGAGGATATTGCTACAGAGGACAGGACACTCCAGTAGAAGCAACCACAGCAGATATGGAGACCGTCGAATACAATGCACCAACCGAACTTGAGGATCAGAGTTGCTATTATAATTTGTCTGGTGTTGGATCTCTGCCTATTACACTTGTTTACATTGCATTAGAAAACAGAGAATCGCTTGTCGAAAACGATTGCATTAGAAAACAGCGAATCGCTTGTGGAAAACGAAAACGATTGCATTAGAAAACAGCGAATCGCTTGTCGAAAACGAAAACGATTGCATTAGAAAACAGCGAATCGCTTGTCGAAAACGAAAATGATTGCATTAGAAAACAGCGAATCGCTTGTCGAAAACGAAAACGATTGCATTAGAAAACAGCGAATCTGTTATGAACTAGGTGGATATGTAAATTATTAGTATAGCATGATTATAGAAACAGCTTCGTTTATGGTCAGAAATCGCAAATATTAATGTAAAAAGATCACAAAGTAAGAATCAATGTTAACGTCAATACAATACGAATGGCACACACAGAACAGCCAGTATTAAATTCAACTACTGTCCAAACCTTGCTACTATTGCAGACGTTAAGCATAAAGTTTGGAAAGTTCTGGCTCTTAATCTGTATTGGTTTGGCGTTAATACTCATTCTGTAAATGTGAAAAGCCTTTACATTAAGTAGTTGTTAACATAACTTTGTAATTGCCTTGTATAGCCTGTAGAAGCACTATGCGATGGTTGTCATGCGGTTTGTTTATAACGTTTGTCTAATCTGCTTTCTATTGCAAACAGGATCGTCTGTAGCTACGATGCTGCCAACTGTTCTGCTGACAGACATAGGCGTAATAATCGTCACATCGATTCTTGGGTACTGCACTTACAAACTGATCAATACAAGTAGGAAAAACAATCACAACTTTACTAACAGCTATTCACTTCTGCAAAAAGACATACAAGTGATAATAATTAATACGATAAAGTTACGATAAATAATAACGATACCCAGTGTGATTCTCCTTACAGATTTTATTTTAGTTATAGTTACAGTTATAGTTAATGTTTTTTTTATTTTAGTTATAGTTATAGTTATAGTTAGTATTATTTTTTAGTTATAGTTATAGTTATAGTTAATGGATTTTTATTTTAGTTAATTTTAGTTACTACTTAGTTACAATAATTAAGGCTATATGCAAAATTGTGCGTATTAACACGCTGTTTCACAATTTTCTCAGAGCTTTGAAAGCCTTTGAAGCAAGCTTCAGCTTCAGCTTCATGAATACACGAGTTTCCAAAGTAACTGACAAAGTGCATAATAAAAATATCGCATTTTATTGTTCTCATTTATGTCGAATCGTCCATAGGCCTATTGCACTTCCTATTTTTATTTTTTGTATTAACGAAAATAAAGATGAATTTTCGTTAGTGTTATTTTCGTTATAGTTATAGTTATAGTTAATGATATTTTTTAGTTATAGTTATAGTTATCGTTAACGAAATCATTTTATTTTCGTTAACGAACATTTTCGTTATCGTTATTGTTAGCGAGAATCACACTGACGTTACCAGGTAGCGTGGATATAATTGATCGTAACTTACGATAATGCCACTGAATTAAATAGTGATAATGATTATGAAACTAAAATGGATGACTGTGATGACGACGGTACAATTATGATGATTTGTTTTTATTGATACTGATTATCACAAGAGGGTGGGGGTGGGGTGGTGGTGGTTGCGGAGTCGGTGGCGGCGGCGACGATGGTGATGTAATGGTGGTGGTGGTCATACATGTAACGGTGGTGATGGTTATGTAATGGTGGTGATAGTGATATTGATACCAACTACAACAACAGCAAAAGCAGCAACAACAATAATAATAACAAGCCCGTATAAAGGAGAAGAACAACGCTAATCATCTTTGGTATGCACTACTACTACACCACTACTACTACTATTACTACGACTACTATTACAACGACTGCCGCGGAATTACACGTTAAATTTTATACAAATTGCACATAATTACCGTAACCTGAGCCCAGCTTAAACGCTGGTTTTACTACGTGTTTAAAGCGAAAGAAATATTTAGTCATACGCCTGTATGGTGCAGTCCTTCTAATAGGTTTTGCCTTAACAGAAAAGCTATAAAAAGCTATAAAGCCCTGTTCGATGTACCTCATATTTATCTTATTGATATTATCTGTATCTCAAATGCAGTGGACATAAGTACGAATTGTGAAACAGCATCACAAAGATAGAATGCAAACAAGTGAACAACGCTTCAGAATTCCTGGGCTAAACCAAAACTTCCAAATTTCGGCTTCAAATTGAACAAAGAATCCAATGTAAAACATGATTAAAAGTAGGCCTAATTCACATAGATCGGCCAACATAGCTTTGCCTACTCGTCAGAATTACAAACATCGTACTCCCTTATTGGATAATATAGCACTTGTCAAGTAGTAGGTCCCCTCTTTTCGATTACTCGTCCAAAAGTCTGGAATTCGCTATCTCTTTCTGTCCGCTCGGCTGGTCCTGTGATTTCTTTATGTCAAGGTTGAAGTCACAATCTTTTTGTACTTCTAATCCTCCTTAGCCGGTTCTCGGAGGCTTCAGGAATATGGACTCTAATTGAAAGAATCAGGGCTTTTAGAACACAATTTAAAAAAGAGTGATCTGCGCTAAAATAGTTTAGTTATCATAATGAATATAAGGCTACAGAAGTTTCCAGATTAGATTCAGTCTTATTTTATTCATTCTGGCATAGGATATTTATATTGCATTTTCTATTTGACAGAAATTGGAGGATCATTTGCGTATTCGGCCATCTCTTCCTTTTCGTCAGAGTCGTTTTCGACAAGCGATTCACTGTTTTCTAATGCAATGTAAACAGGTGGCAAAGGCAGAGATCGAACACCAGACAAATTATAATAGCAACGTGCATCTTCAATTTCGGTTGGTGCATTGTCTTCGACGACTCCCATATCTGCTATGGTTGTTTCTGCGGGAGTGTCCTTAGTTACGACCTCTGTAGCAAAATCATCGATTTCTTCATAGCCATTTTCTGGATTCAAAGCCTTTTCTCGTTTCTTTCTTTGCTTATCTGGCAATCACACATGTTGATATACTAAGTTAAAATTAACGAAAACTCCAACAGAGTAAATTTTTAAACTATTCAAAGTTTCCTTATAGCCTACTGCAGGAAACTTACCTAATGTCAAACAATGTCGCCAATGTCACCGAGATTACATGTTTATTCATGCTATAATTGCACATATTTATTCGATAATATAAAGGCATATATAAGATAAATGATGTAGAGGTAGATTATATATATATATTATATATATTATATATATATATATATTACATACATATTACATATATATACACCGGAATGCCCTTAGTTAAGACCTGTGTAACGATATCCTCGATTGCGGTATGCTTTTGCAAAAACTGGGGGTCGTCATTCGTCAGCTTAAGCACGTGAGCATATTCATAGAGTAAACCATTTTGAAAGATGATTACACAATCAATTAAGATGCATATTATCTAATCAAACTGAAAACAGTAAGGAATTAAACTGTTATCAAACCAAAATGTGAAGTTTATACTTGAGAGATAAGGCAAGAGAAGAAGTGAAACTGTAAACTGTAAACAATAACATGCATTGTGTAGTAATAATAATCAAATCAAATAAAATCAAATCAAAACTTTTTATTGAAGCCAAATCAAATCATGCACAGAACATTTCAACATATAATAACGAGATTGGCCGCAAGAGGAGTCCCAAAAGGGATTAAGATCCCGCTAACTAGGGACACCTATAGTATCATTTTCAAAGTCTTAATTAGTGACAACACAGCCAAAGCCTTTACAATAGCGCAACATCAAGTCTCATACAGCAAAGCTAACAATAATAGTACATAGTACAAAGTAAATTATCAATTAGATTCCAAACACTATAAAATAAAGAAAAGAAAGAAAACCTTAACTAACAGTGAAAAAATCAGGCAGTGTGTGCTAGTTAAGTTCCATTAATTAGGTAGGCATGCAGCATTTTTTTTAAGTGCCGCAGGTGTGGGGCTAGACGTATGTGAGAAGGAAGCGTGTTCCAGGTTGTGGAGCCAACAGATTTTATTGAGAATATGCGAGTATTGGTGTGTGCGTATATAGGGCGATAAGTGTTACAGTTTCTAATATTTGTCATAATAATGAAAGTAGATAGTCAATGAACGTGTAGTGCCAAACTATCAGACGAGCAGTCAACAGCAGCTAAGAATCACAAAGCCTACCGAAAACTTGTCTATTAATTATCTAACCAATATAACCGAAAGGGGACATCGGCTATGCTGTTACCATTACCATGGGGCGCGGTGGTGTAGGGTATGTTCGATGCCTTGAAGCCGGAGGGTTGCCGGTTCGAATCTACCTCAAGCCGCCGCGTATGGACCCTGGGCAAGTCCTTTCACTCGTAATTGTTCATGCGCTTCGGCGTGAAACTCCGATTCAGTGTCCGCGCTGTAGTCGGGAGCGCCTCTGAGTAGAAATCTTGAAGGGGGCGCTATAACAAGTGCTCATACATACGTACATACATACATACATACATACATACATACATACATACATACATACATACATACATACATACATACATACATACATGAGCCTACATACATACATACATACATACATACATACATACATACATACATACATACATACATGCATACATACATTAAACCTAAGTTAATACTTTGACAGTGAAAGTTTGACAGGACAAATATCCATGGTATAAAAAGTTTTAACTAAATCCTAAGATCAACCAGTTTCGAATGCATAGAGCATAAAAACCTCATAGTTCCCGACAGAGGGTAAAGCACCTATTTCGTATTCTGAAGCCACCGACACCGCGCAGTTTGTGATCTGACATGTTTAGACGTGAGCTACCGAAATCAGCATGACTTGAAAATTAATAAAGTCAAGTAATCTGAAATTAGATGTTTCATGACAGTAAGCATCGCAGATTTGCTTTCCATTAATAATCTGAAGCGCTAGACCAGGTGTGCTTTGAGGTCTTTAAATAGGCCTAACGATAGTTTAAACTTGCACATTCTGTGTTATCAGATCAGCGTCCAATCAATGTGCCGCTATAGGCCTACTAACCACAGCCTATAGTACTCAGCCCTATCAGGTGGTTTCGATTAGATAGCCTACTGACTGAACTCAACGTTGCTTATAATAGGTACGATGATTGCCCAAACCGTATGCGCCATTATTTAATCGATTGCACTTGTAATGTACATGTTTCATATTAAGTAATATGTTGTACAGGTGAGCCAAATTTGCAGTTCTGTTTAGTCTAACTCTTTCAAGTTTTATCTTAGCTTTTCAAGGACTTGCCATTATAGACAAGTTGCCCTGTGAAATGAACTTTGCACAAGTGACTGTTTGGGTTGCAACTATAAAACTAAGCCTTGTCGATAATGAAGAAAATCATTTTATGCGACTTAGCAAGCTAACTGCATCTAACTGTATAGAGGAAATTTCGCGTACGTATATTTGTATCGTAATCTGTTTGAGACAGGAATTTGCTAAGATGACGACATTAATTTTGACTTTACGGTTAACATAACATAGCTATTGTATTGTATTGTATTGTATTGTATTGTATTGTATTTGAACACTTGTTATAGCGCCTCTACCAGATTTCCTATTCAGAGGCGCTCCGACTACTGCTGTAGTCGGAGTTTCACGCCGAAGCGCATGAGCAATTGCGAGTGAAGGACTTTGCCAGGGTCCCTACGCGACGGCGACTTTGAGGTGGATTCGAACCCGCAACCCTCAAGCTGCAAGGCACCGAACATACCCCTAAACCACCGCGCCCCAGTATATTGTGTTGTGTTGTGTGTTGTATTGTACTCCACGTTTATAATGCGACCGAGCCACCCGCAGTAAAGATCGAGAAATTAATCTCTGATAAACCGACCCGACCGGGAAGGGAACCCGGGGCGCCGGCGCGGAGAGCGGGCACCAACCCACTCGGGCACTCAGGATCCAGGATAACATAACATAACAAGGTTTATAGTGGCTCAGAAGACTTGCATCTGCGTCAGAGCCACTCTCCCAAGTCTTAACCAATGAATCTTGACCTAGTATCCAATTTTAGTGAGCCTCTTCTTGAAAAAGAATCAAACGTGACAGCGACATGAGTAAATGTATATGAGATATAATAATGTACTACAATATTCTGCACTATTCTATGCTATATACTACACTATGCTCAACTATACTGCATCATTAGTATGGTCCAAAAAATTAAAATTTGGAAATGCATTGCTCCACAAGGCTGCCCTTGTTACACATGAAAGCATGAGTCTCTGTGCAAAATTTTGGAAATATTGGATTCAACTGACAACTTTTAATTACCAGAAGCACAATGCATATAACAGTTAACAACAATTATAACTTGACTAATACATATCTGTGCATTGGCTAGGGAACAGGGGAGACCCTAAAGGGGCACAAACCCCGCTTAATTAGGGTCACCATTTTTAACAACAATCAATTATGGCTGGTTAGTCAGTTGAAAGAAAGAAAGGTTCAACTCAATAATGTTTTTAACTAAATAATAACATTGCAGTTTACTAAGAAGATCAATATGTAAACAATTAACTGAAAAAGTGTTAAATGAAGTATGATTAAAAAAGATAGATTGGATTATATTTAGAAGTCGCTATGTCTTTCGACTTTTTGCTATATAGTATGAACTTGTCAAAAAAACATGTATAATTTAGATTTTTTTTCAAATCAGTTATAATTTTTTTAAAGTCAGATTTTATTTTGAACAATAAACAGCTCCAAATAGAAATATACTGCAGTGTTAATGCCTAGTCAGGTTGCAATAAGTAATGAAATATATTTTTGATAATTAAAGAAGTTATCCAGTCTGCATAAATCCCGTCATTAAAGTGCTTGAAAACCCGCAATCCACTATTATTTCATTTTGCCTTCGTTGGAACATAAAATGTTGTCTGATGACTGGAGACAAGTTGCAGCAAGTATTGTTTCCGTGACTCATCCTTATTACATCATTGTAAGAATGGATCAGAGCCACTCCACGTTCTGCGCAGTGATTGACGACGATCAACAGTTTGACATTTGCCTTCATCCACTGGAAAGTATGGTCTAGTGGTCAGGGAGTGGAAGCCTTTGATAGGAAGGCTGTGGGTTGTTCGTGACCCTGGATGGAAAGAAGATCAAGTAGTTTTAAAGATCTCCTAGTGACATACTGTCGCAAAACTTCTACGCTTCCGGTGGAGTCTGGTGGTCGAAGGATTTCCTCTCCAGACGCTACATGGATAGCTGATTAGGTGGATGAGTCAGATTGTATTACCAGAGCAGCCTCGATGTCTTCAGTGACACGCTCATCAAAGAAAGCGCGTGGCTATAAGGTGTTCGAAGAAATATAAGAGATGACGACTGAAAGAGTTAATTTAAATCGACCTCAAACTGTAACTCCTTGAATCAGCAGAAATCTTGGCTTATGCAACCTCCAGTACTTGCGAACACCCGAATCAGCACGCTGTGCGGGATTCTAGCTATCTCCCGAATTACCGACTATTGTTACTTTCGTGGCTTCACCAACTGTTAGTCTATTCTGGTTATGCAACATGAAATTCCTCAGGATTGCCTCATTTTTTGGGAGTCGAGACCCAAGAATGTGTTTTTCAGGCCTCCCTAACAGCCAACATTGTGGGGAACTCCTGGTTTATGCCAGTTTCACGATAGCTGCCGTTTTTGTCACGTATGAACTTTTATTGCAGAAAGTGAAAAAACATGTGCTGTAAGCTTATTTCATATTCAAGGCTGACTTCACATATTAAAAAATACTCTATTCATGCTAAATTAGCAGCATAGCCTACAGTATAGAGCAATATGGAACAATCCAATTGTATATGAAACGAATTGTAATGAAAAGTTGGCAGGCAAAACTTAAAATTAGCTATAAGCCAACAACCGTTTATCTATAAGAAAGAACTTGACACAATTGTTTCATTTGTAAATAAGCTTATTATTCTTTTATTTACTCAAATACAGTTGGCATTTTGATAATGATTTAGAAAGATGGTGCTTGATGTTCATGGGTGCTAATTTTAATTCATAATGCAGCTATTATTTTTGCAATTTCTACAAAAAGTGTCAAAACCTAGCGACCTCTAAACATGCTCAGATCTCTTCAATTTTTTCAACACAGAGTCTTCTAGTCAAGTGTAACAGGGGCAGCCTTGTGGAACTGCATATTTTGAAAAGATATTTTTCCGATGTAAGTTTGGACCACACTACTGCATCATGCTACACTAGACAGTAGACATGCTATGCCACACTATAAACTTACTATGCTATACTGTACACTGTACGATCTATTTTATTCTATGCTATACTACACTATACTTCACTACACTATACTATACTATACTATACTATACTATACTATACTATACTATACTATACTATACTTAGTCGGGTCAATCTACCAAAAAAACCACCTAACCCTAAACATTTTGATACAAAAGATTACTCAACGGAATCTGGTACCATTTTCAATGCTTATTAACATACTAAAAGTCTCCTTCAATCTGACCATCGGAAAAGGGTAATTTTCAAGATGGCGTCCAAGATGGCTGCCTGGAAATAAAATTGTCTATATCTCTGCCTAGAAAATTGATACTAAAGTTTTCTCAACGGAATCTGGTGCCATTTGTAATGCTTATTAACATACTAAAAGCCTCCTTCAATCTCACCATCACAAAAGTGTCATTTAGAAGATGGCGTCCAAGATGGCTGCCTGGAACTAAACTTGTCTGTTACTCAGCCTATAACATTGATAAACGTTTTCTCAATGGAATCTGGTAGGCTACCATTTGTTATGCTTATTGACACAGTAAAAGTCTCCTTTAATATAACCATCGGAAAATGGGCATTTTCACGATGGCGTAAGATGGCTGCCTTGAAATAAATTGTCTATATCTCAGCCTAGAAAATTGATACAAAAGTTTTCTCAACGGAATCTGGTACCATTCTGCATGCCTATCAATATGATAAAAGTCTCCTCTTTTCTGACCATAGAAACAGGGTCATTTTCAAGATGGCATCCAAGATGGTTGCCTGGAACTAAAACTGTATATACTAAAATTGTCGATATCTCATCCTAAAAAAGATACAAAATTGTATATATCTCAGCCTAAAAAATTGATACAAAAGTTTTCTCGACGGAATCTGGTAACATTTGGCATGCCTATCAATATGATAAAAGTCTACTCTTTTCTGACCTTCGGAACAGGGTCATTTTCAAGATGGCGTCCAAGATGGTTGCCTGGAGCAAAAATTCTCGGTATCTCAAGAGCTATTGAACCTAGAAAGGTGTCTAACCATAGGCTTTATTGCCCATCGTTCAGCTGATCACTTAATACACGCCATTTAATGACAACATCAATAGTCATACAGTTTACAGTTACATAGCTTACACATTCAATTAGTCATCGTTATCGTCCGACTCCTCCAGAAGAAAATTGTTATGTGGATTGTCAAAGTTTGCAACTTGGCACGGTCCAAAGGCGGAAGAACATGCATGGTAATCCATTTCTTCTTCAAGAGCAGCGGAGTGTTCGACAGGAATTGAAGCAGTTGCAATGGATGACCTTCAAGATAATGTCTTGCGCCGCTTTCATCGTTGATATTACTGGGACGAACTGATTCTCCTGCAGTTTCCAACCCCAGTTCATGGCATCCATACCCTCTCCTTTTTCTATCCATGTCATGATCTGGTAGTAAGCTCTTTGACAATGAAGTTTATAAGCAGGTCACTTGGCATCTTAGGTTATCAATAACCTCTGTGGGCTGAATTATCTCGGTAAATGCATTGGCACATGACCGAAGGACAGTATCACGTTTTACAATCTTATGGAAAGCATTCATTTTGCCAACGCTGAATATTCGAGAAGTGGTGTCGCAACCTGTCGTGGATAAATAACATCTGAGAACAAATGTCATTTCCGACGGTGATGGGACTTGGAGACGTCAGTAGGATTCAAGTGGCTGCGAGTTTATTTCAACCGTCAAGTTCAGTCAAGGTCTGCCTCGGTTGCCTCGGCGCAGAGGTACCAGTTACGGACTACTCATTTTCTTCAGCTGACCCTATAAGTGGACTGATCTCGCAAACATTTGGACCTTGCCCCGGAATAACGGTCTACAGGTAAATAACAATAGGCAAAAAATAAATAACCTGCAACTCAGATCATGTTATCTGACTAATGACTACCGTTGTTACACAGGTAGAGAGTGTCCCTCATTGGGTCAAGTTTTACATTTTAATGCATAATTATAATTGGTGTTAGTTGTAGTACGTACATTTTGTTGTCATTTTCAGAAACAGCAACGTTTTAGGAATCGAACATGATAATATATAATTATATATTGTAACATTATTGCAAGAATAAACCATAAAACTTTAGCATTTTGCTCACTGGTAAAAATCGTCCCAATCAGGCCACCATGGTCTGCATTGGGACACTGCGTGTGGAGCAGGTGGTCAAGCAACTGATCTTGTTCTAATCATAATATTGAGTGTAACAGATCATATTGCAGTTGAAGATGATATTCCGTTTCACAAAATATACAGCAAATTATTATTATTTTGTCTCTAAGCACCTCAGATCCACCACGAATTAAAAACTTATTATTAGTAGGGGAGCGTGTCCTGCATTGGGTCATTTTTTTCATTTTCATGCATAAAATTGGTGTTAGTTGCATATATATATATTTTTTTACAGAATATGCGTGTACTGAGGTCATAAAATATACAGTAAAACTATTGAGTTTGATTTTATAGAGTGGCCTGCGTTGGGACCGTCTCACGAGTGCATGTCCCAATGCAGGCCATCAATAGCCGGTGACCTATTTTTCAGATAATACAAAAGGTAATAAAATTATGCGTATGACCTCCAAATTTCACCATATGCTTCGCAATATACTGTCCTAAATATTTCATGGAAAGTTTAGGCTAAATTAGCACCAGATATTTAATGCGTTGACTGAGACTGTACGAGTAAAAATTTACTTTTAAGCTTTTTTAACCTGAAAATTGAGATTTGCAGTATCTCTGTCAAAAGCTTTTTAATTCGCGGCATAAGACTCGTCACACGCGATAATATATAACCACGGATTAGATACCACCACTGACCCAATGCAGGACATGTCCCAATGCAGGACATTCTCCCCTATGTAGAGAGTCATTCGTATAATGGACATCAGATGGACTAACCCGTACCTGCCACTATCATTTGAGGCGGCTCCGAGCCATCAGGAGATCAGTATCCTCGCATGACTTCATCTATATTGTTCACGCTTTCGTCTGCAGCCGCATTGACTACTGCAACTCGTTATATGCAGGTCTTCCCAAAGTTCGTCTGTCAACCCTCCAGTCGGTTCTGAACTCTGCTGCCAGACTGATCGCACGCCTCTCTCGTATCCAATTAAAAATACTCCATTTGGTCTCTAGTGATCACCATGGCCACTTGGCCAGGTTCGAAAGTACCTGTGTGATCTCCTCCGTAAATCGGCCTCTGCTTTCTGTCTGTCTGTCTCTGTCTGTCTGTCTGTCTGTCTGTCTGTCTGTCTGTCTGTCTGTCTGTCTGTCTCTATTCACTCAGGTCGCTTCGCTGTAGTGATAGATTTGACATCTTCTTCCCCCGGACCAGGACAGCCATTGCTTAACGTAGCGCCTTTGCTATTGTGGGTCCTTCTTCGTGGAATCATCGTCCCCAACAAATTCGGGTTGAGATTTTGGCAGGTGGCCTATCCACTTCGATTCGATGCTTGAAAACGTTTCTGTTTCCTCGTAGTGATCACGCTGGGTGCGCCTCTGAATAGTCATTACTGCTAGAGGCGCTTTATAAATGTCCAGATACAGTACAATACAAAACATTTCAATTGTACAATGTACAGTCACCCGACTCGCCACTCCCTATCAATACTCCTCTCCTCATTGTCTCGCTCCTGCTTTTACCATCTTCGTCAGCTAAGGGTTATTGCTCGCTCGCTCTCAACCTCTTCTGCTTCCACTCTTATCCATGCCTTCGTCTGCTCTCGCCTAGACTATTGTTCCTATCTCTACACTGGTCTTCCCCAAGTCCACTTATCCTCCATTGAGAGGATCTTACGCTCTGCGGCGCGCCTTGTTGGTTCCATTCCTCGCTTATGGTAGTGTTTCTTCTTACATGCATCACACCCTCCACTGGCTTCCCCTCCGGCATCGCATCCTGTATCGGCTTTGCTCTCTCGTCTGGCAAAGTGTCTTGGGTTCAGCTCCTCGCTATCTACGCTCTATCTTTACTCTATCTTCTTCTCTCACAGGTCGCTCAGCCCTCCGTTCCTCTTCTAGGGGTGACTTTTTGGTCCATTTTGCCCGCACTGCTACTAAGCAGCGCCGAGCATTCTCTATCGTTGGTCCAACAACGTGGAATGACTTACCATCCTTCCTTCGCTTATCCACTCGTACTCATTCTACTTCGTTCTATACACAACTGAAGACTTTTCTCTATGATCAGTCTTGAAGAGGCGCTATATAAATTGATTGATTGATTGATTGATTGATTGATTGATTGATTGATTGAATACCTCCTTTGACTTTAAGTAATGTAATAATATTATGGTGTGGCGTGACGTTGAGGGCAGCATTGCGTGAAATGGTAATTTATTTTAATTAGTTATGAATATTTTTGTTAACTGTCGACTGATTTCTGATGTAGGTGTAGTTGTCCAGCTTCGTTGACAACGACTACAACTCGTACCACAACAACGACTAAGACCACAACCAAACCAGTTACAACGACCAAGATCACAACCACAAGTGTTGATCCAACTACAACGCCCGAATTTACAGTTCCTCCGACAGAAAGTCCTTTTACGGATACTCCGACAGAAACTCCTTTTACGGTTCCTCCGACAGCTGGTCCTATGACAGCTGACCCTACCCCATTTTTTTCGTACACGTACGAATACTAATAATGGCGTGAACTCAGTCACTGATTCAGTATGGTAAATAAAAAGTTACGATTTTATTTTTCATTTAGGCCTATACAACTAATTTACAGCACCGAACATACATACATACATACATAGTGCATACATACATACATACATACATACATACATACATACATACATACATACATACATACATACATACATACATACATACATAGATACATACATACATACATACATACATCCATACATACATACATACATATAAACATACATACATACAACATACCTACCTACTCATACATGCATAACCATAACCACGACTTTTATTGAAACCAGTTGAACAAAAGTTTTACAAGAGAGAAGATAAACAATGATGATGCTGGTTCAAAGGGGGAGTCCTAAAAGGGCCTAAAAGTGCATGCATGCATACGCAGTACATAGTACATGCATACGTGTATACATAGTGCAAACATTCACCATGCATATAAGATATTTCCCGATTACCATTGGCATATTTCAACAGGCTGCTAGTAATGATTCTTCTTCTCGTTGTACACGCCTACCTTTCTGGCGTATTGACTTCATTACATTTTCACTACCGTCTAAATGTGCAATCAGAGCTTTTGTCAATCAGCCTTTAATTTATGATAATGCCTGATCTTAGAAGGTCGGATTTAGAGCATATTTGGAGTTTAAATAAATCAGTTTTATCGCACACACTTTTTTGGTACCGAGGAAATTCAGAATAATTATATTTGGCGTTATACTTAGCTGGACTACGAACCGAGAGTTCGGGGTTCAAATCCAGGCCAGGGTATCGCTATAACCATTATAACCATTATTATTATTATTATTATTATTATTATTATTATTATTATTATTATTATTATTATTATTATTATTATTATTGTTATTATTATTATTATTATTATAATTTATTCATTAAAAAATTTATATAGCGAGCCTTCAAGATAACTATCCAGCACGGGCAAAAAAGGTAAGCTTACAAAATAATGGCTTTAAAGCGTATCAGTACATGATCTAGAGAATAAGCGTAGCTACCGAGGGAGGCCGTTCCAAACCGTATTTCCTACCACAGAGAATGCGATGTTTTGCATGGTGCAAGACTAAGTTGGCATGGCCAGACCATAGAGACATCTCTATACTCAATGCGCCATGGACAGGAAGCCAATGCAGAAACTCAAACAAAAAAATCTGGTGACATGATCATATTTCTGTATTTGGTCGCAAAGGCGTGCTGCGGCTCGCAGTACGCGATCAAGGCACGACAACCGCCAGACCAGAATAGAGGGTTAAACAGCATTCCGGCCTGCCGTAATGAGGACATGGACAAGAGTAGTTGCAGAAGTTATTATAAGTAGCAGTAGAAGTAGTGGTGTTAGTAACAGTAGCAGTGGTTGTAGTTGTGGTGGTGGTGGTGGTGGTAGTGGTAGTAGTAGTAGTAGTAGTAGTAGTAGTAGTAGTAGTAGTAGTAGTAGTAGTAGTAGTAGTAGTAGTAGTAGTAGTAGTAGTAGTAGTAGTAGTAGTAGTAGTAGTAGTAGTAGTAGTAGTAGTAGTAGTAGTAGTAGTAGTAGTAGTAGTAGCAGCAGTAGCAGTAGTAGCAGCAGCAGCAGTAGCAGCAGCAGCAGCAGCGGCAGCGGCAGCAGCAGCAGCAGCAGTAGTAGTAGTAGCAGTAGTAGTAGTAGTAGTAGTAGTAGTAGTAGTAGTAGTAGTAGTAGTAGTAGTAGTTGTAGTAGTAGTAGTAGTAGTAGTAGTTGTAGTAGTAGTAGTAGTAGTGTAGCTGTTGTAGTAGTGTTCTTTACATTCGTCGTTTCTTCGCATTACTTCTCACCTTCTTATCCTTCTTCGCGTTACTTGTCACAATGTTATTTCTTACTCGCATTCTTCTTCTCAATGCCAACTTTATCCTTTAGTGTGCAGGCCTACAGATGGTCTAAGTAATTATATAAAAGTCTTAAATTGCATTGACAGTTGTCCTGCTCTGCCTAACACGTCTGCATGAAACCTGTGTTCAAGTGAGGTATATGCTAATTCTTCAGTAGCCTGTTGTAGTCTGTTTGCAGTTGAAAAGAATGTTCTACTAAATCTCAAATTGACAGCAATATTTTTATAAATTTTGTGTCTTTTTTTGTGCAGATATTCAGAAATAAAACACGTGTAGACGTACGACAGCGTATCGAAATTCTGACTTCCCCGCCAAAAAAATCCATTTACCTTTCTGTTTGAATCGCAAAAACATTTGGTGGCTTTGATTTTTGAAGAAATAAAAAGTGTTCAGCAGTTTTTCTGTTTATTCTGTCTTTTATTTTAACTGTGTGTTTTTAACAATCATGTTAACTCGATTGAAATAATATTCTGTAATTAAGAAATAATGTCTGCCATTATACAGCCCAAAGCTTCCAAAAATAATACTGCTTCCTTGAATCGTCTAATCACTCTAATGGACACTGCGTTTGGTTATAGTAATTTATAATTGCAGAGGATCGAGCCTGCTCAAGAGATTTCGTTTAATGACCTGAAGTGCTTGTTCATGCAAACCTGTCCCTGTTAAACTATAATTGTAGACCTATTATATAATATATATAGACCTATAGAGAGAGAGAGATATATATATATAGAGAGAGAGAGAGAGAGAGAGAGAGAGAGAGAGAGAGAGAGAGAGAGAGAGAGAGAGAGAGAGAGAGAGAGAGAGAGAGAGAGAGAGAGAGAGAGAGAGAGAGAGAGAGAGAGAGAGAGAGAGAGAGAGAGAGAGAGAGAAAGAGAGAGAGAGAGGAACAAGACTTGAAAAGAATGAGCTGAAAACAGAAGTAGCTAGATAGGAAGCGAATGTACAGACTATGACGAAGAATGAGACAGGGGTATCAGTTGTCATAATTCGCCATCTTTTTCCCTTTATATATATATATATATATATATATATATATATATATAGAAAGAAGGGAGAGAGAGAGAGAGAGAGATACATAAATAAACAACTCAGCTAGTCCTGTACAGAGAGAGAACTGGCCATCATACGGCCATGAAATAAATTTTATATAGATTCCAATGAATGTCTAAAGCGCCAGCCACTATAATTTATTCCTACTAGCTGGGACCGCCGTTTGTCTCAGTTACTCCGGGCCGACCTTTTTTCAATTTCTTTTGACCAGTTCCTCAAGCGCCTGAAAACCTCTCTCTCTTTACCAGTGAAGACTCTGGCTCGGGTCGAGAGCGCCTCTGTTCTTGAGTGGCGCTATACAAATAATCGATTACGATTACGAATAGGCCTATTCAAGCAAAAGCATGCACTGTCTTTTGGTAGTTCGATCCGTCTGTGAGCAAACTGTTGCGGGTTCGAGTCCGGTCAGTGGAGTCCGTGTAGCGACCTCGAGTCACTTGCATCTGTCACCAAGCAGTAGCATTTGATATAAGATGGACGCTGGACAGTTTACTACAGGACCTCCTCAGGTGAACACACTGAACTGGACTCGTGTTCAGAACCTTTGAATTCTTCCATTATCAACTCAAGATTCATACAGAGGAAAATTGCACATTTTACTTGGAATATTTAGTCTTACCTTACTCAAGATTTCAGTATAGGCTACCTCTTTTGGCTCCAATGTTATTTCAAAGCTTTTTTATTAAAGTGCAAGTTCACATTGAGTCTAATTAAGGAAAGACACATTTCATGGACAAAGTTAAGCTGAACAGCATTTGCAGTATGGAAAGGGCTTTTAATAAGGTCCCCCCCTGTAATACGGAACATGACTGGTATCTAGACTTTAGGTCATTAGTTGCACCATTAAGTAATGTGTCTAGATAGACCTAACCTTTATTTAAGTTCTTTTCCATTTTCTGCAATCGTCCATGACACAACAGCTGGTGCAGAATTATTAAAAGTTTGTACAAATGTTGATATTAGAAGGTGCGTTTTTTTTAAATATCCCAAAAAGTTACCCCTAGGGCATCGACGTAACATGTAAAGTTTCTTAGTTTTATATTTAGTGCATAGGCCTATTTTATTGAAAAACCCCGATCGCTCAATAGCAGGAAGTCTGTCGATATTAAGTATTTTGCCAAACAACCATGCCATGTATATTGTATACGAACCTGGTCCATATTACACATCTGTAGGTCCATATTACAAGATTATCATTGGTTTTCAGCTGTGATAGTCTAATGGGCATCAAATGTCTAAAGTGGGCACACAATCGATCCGCCTATAGTGCTTATACATAGCCTATGACTTTTTAAAATAAATTTTTTTACAAAACTTTAGTAGCCTACCTAAAGCTTATTGAAGTCTATGGTCAAATGTTAACGCTTTGATAGGACTAAGTAGATGTTTTTTACTACTTTCTTGCTACTAGGCCTACTCTCATAGATTGTTATTAGGCCTACAAGTAATTAAGTATTACACGTATTCCTACACTTATTCGCCCTATAAGTAATTAATCCATTGAAATGTAAACGTTTCAATATTTGAGTAAAAGCTAATTGATTACAATTAATTGATTAATTGCATTTCAATTTTATTCTTGTATTTAATAGCTATGCTATTGTATTGTTTTTATTGCCCGATTTTGTAATTTTTTACTCGTTCAATAGCTACTGTCCTGCAGTTTCCTTTCTTTTCGTTTCGAGCCTGTCATTTCTATGTTATAGGCCTAAAGTTAGCCCAAGTAGGTCAATGTTTTAGGTTTTCCAGTATTTTTTAAATCCCGAATAGTAGTCCGATTTGCACAACCATGTGTGTAATATGGACCACGTTTTTTCATTTAAAAACTTTTTACAAATTGGTAAAGCAACTAAGACATCTTTCAATAATTCGCAATAATTCTTAAACTCAATCTACATAACGAGGTAATGACAAATTTTTACTAAGGCTTTGGAAGTCGGAGAAAATCGGTCTTTCACTTAAGGGTCCATAGTAGAATCCCCACCCTATAGAAGGTTTAAATTCACATTTAACAAGTCACCAACTAATTTTTCAGTTTCCATTGGTCTATACAACTGTAATTTGATAATGCGCTCCTTACAAAGTCCAGAAGTGCACACTGAAGCCGGGCAAACATTGAGAGTCATAAGTAGACTGGAAGATGTAAGTTTTCATTTTAGAGCAAAAACAGTCTCGCTAAGAGAGTTGCTAACATGAGGAGGCAGAGAGTTTCAGATGGAGGTACCATCAACTGCCAAAGACAAGGCGTGTACCAGGAACAACGTACTTTCCAGCAGATAGTGATCGAAGAGAGGAGCGGCCTTTAATAGAGTTACAATGTGTGACCATGGAGGATAAGTAGGATGTCATATGATCTGCCGGTGCTCTGTACACGAGGAGTGACAGCTTGAAGCGGATACGTTCACAGACAGAATTGCAGTGTAGAGAACGAAGGTGATAATTTTATGGTCTCGGTTCGAGAGTTCAAGACAGTTTTGTAACTTGATGCAGTAAAGTGATTAGAGGAAGCAGTGTGCATTCAGGGAGCCCATAGAGTGCGGTGTTGCACTGTTGCAGTAGCCAAGGCGCGTCTGAATAAGGCATCAGTATCAATGTTTTCAGTGAGACTGAGTCAAGAGTAGAGCAAAGCTGTCGGATTCTGAGGTGGAACAAGTACTCCAAAGAGATTGCGGCTATTTTGCAGTTTGAGGGAAATTGATGAGTCAAGGATGACTCCATGATCCCGAACAGTAGATGATGGAGAGAGTAGAGAGCTGGAAGTAGAGAGTGAGCGTTCAGCTCTCTGTAGGAGCTTAGAGGAACGGTCAAACCAGATGAGTTCGTATTTGTCAGGGTTAAGTTTGAGACACATAGACAGAATCCATAGCATGAAGTCGTCAGCGTCGCAGGCACGAAGTTTCTTTGCATCTGCGACTTCATTCAGTCGCAGATGTGCATAGCGTTGGGTATCATCAGCATAGAAATATGAAATGGATAAGTGGGATTTTCACCACATTCATGCTATTGTTTGTGCTTCTAAAATGAAAAAAATGAAATAATATTATATGAAATATGTCGAATCACATGAAAAATTATCGAGATTAGCCTCCAAATAAATGAAGTTGATGGCGGCCGAATTCCGCTATCCATGGGACATAGGAAGATCTATTAGCAGACGATGTTTGATGCCTCTAACAAAAAAAATTACTGCAACAAACATCGACAGGTGCAGTGGATGCCAATTGATCGACATTCCTCAATGAAGATATTACGTGCGTGAAGTAATTTGCTTTGAAACAATATTAACTGTATACATAGTCCCTGTTTCTTCTCGGATTGTGAACGTGAGTTGCGATTTATCATGGAACGGTTTAGCCTACACCAGTTTAAACTCTTGTCATTTTGGCAGATAAAAGCCCATAAAAGGCTTTCCCAAATGCATTCTTAAATCTTAACACAGTGCGAAAAGATTTGTAGATGAATCTTCTGTGTACTCAATTTATAGTTATATCGTTACATGTCATTGATACGTTCGTAAGTGTAACTTTAAGTCGAAGTAATTTGAACTGATGCATTCGTAAGTGCAAGTTTATGTCAAACTGCAAAGACTATGTTGTCATTGCAGTGTTTGATTGATTGTTATACAATCGAAATGAAAAATTGCCTTTATATGAGGCCTACTTTGCACATCGGGTGAGGCGAGAGTTAGAAGCCAAAATAATTAGTGGACAACTTCGGAAGTCTTCTGCATCCTTGTTCGATATTAATAGCACGACAAAGTAGTTTTGCTGAGATCAGATCAAATCTAATCCGAGTGATTCGATTTGGAAAAAATCATTCGCCTTATTAGGTTTTCACATAGAATTCATCTTGAAGGCTTGACCAGTAGATTGGCTTTTTGGCATTGTCTTCATGCCATGACAAGCTATGATGGATTGGCGTTTAGAAGACTAAAGTGACAGAAATAGGGCGAGTAGACAGTGGCGTTTGTAGAATAAATTTCAGAAGACGTCTATTCAAAAATCGCGGTCTATAGAGGCAACAGCTGAGATAAATCGATGAGCATCTGCTGCTTTCAGTGTAAAATTTTTACTATTTGCACAATATCCTGTGCCTCAAAAGCAGAACACTGGAAGTGTAACAACTGCCAATCACTTGCATGACGTTTCTGCATTTAACATTAGCCATTAGATTAAGGCGTCAGACCATAAACTAGTAATGGCAGGTATACGCATAAAGTTAAAAACAGCAAGAAGGCATGGGAAAATAAGAAGATACGACGTGGAAAAACTAGAGGACACAGAAATGAAGCAAAGATACAAGGAGGAACTAAGAAGGAAATGGACGAAAGCCAAAGAAGAAGAGGAGGGAGCTGAGAACTCCGTAGAGGGAACATGGAAAGAGATCAGAGAAATCTACAACGAGACAGCAAAACAAGTGCTGGGTTACAGAGAAACAAGAAAGAAGAAGCCGTGGATAACGCAAGAAGTGCTTAACCTAAGTGACCAAAGGAAGGAACTAAGAAGGACCAAAACGGACAACGAAGGAAACAGGAAAAGATACAATAAATTAACTAGAGAGATCAAAAAGAAGGCAAAGAAATGCAAAGAACAATGGATAGAGGAAAAATGCAGAGAGATGGAGCATAGAGCGGAGAGACAAGATACCAGGGGATTGTTCAGGATGGCGGAGGAAATAGATTATGTGGCACGGTGAGCAGCGGATCATCAGAAATCAGAAGCAAGGATGGGAAAAAGATAGAGGACAGGGACGAGATCAGGGGACGATGGATAGAACACTTCGAGGAACTGTATAACGAAGAGAACCCAACGGACATCACGGTCTTGGAGGAGATGCCACAGAATAGCAACCAGGATAGGCTAGGCCACATACTCAGAGGGGAAATAGAAGAGGCAATAAATAACCAAAAAAGAGGAAAGCACCGGGGGAAGACAACATCACAGCAGAAATGATCAGGGAAGGAGAGGAGTGCTCGGTGGAAATGATGCACACTCTGTGCAACAGGATATACCAAGGGAAGAAATGCCCGGAGGACTGGGGAAAGGCGATCATAGTCCCCATACACAAGAAAAAGGACAAAACCATCTGCAGCAATTACAGAGGAATTAGCCTCCTGAGCGTGCCTGGGAAGGTGTACACCAGAGTCCTGCAACAACGACTACGGAGGTATGTGGAGGAAATAGTGGGAGAGGAACAGGCGGGTTTCAGAAGAGGAAGGGGAACGGTAGACCAAATATTCACAATCAGGCAACTAGCGGAGAAATACTATGAAAAGAACAAGGTGATTTATAACAACTTCATAGACTTCAGACAGGCTTTTGATAGCATCTGGCAGCAGGGGCTATGGAGAGTGATGAGGAATTATGGAATACCAGAGGAGCTAGTGGAGCTACTAGAGGACCTATATAGCAAGACGGTAAGCGCAGTGAGAGTAGATGGGGAGCTAACGGAATGGTTTCGTGTGCATGTTGGAGTAAGACAAGGCTGCGGTCTATCCCCATACCTATTCAACCTGATATTGGAGGCAATGATGGACATAGCGCTGGCAGATACAGATATAGGGGTGAGAATAAATGGAACAATAGTCAACAACCTAAGATTTGCAGACGACATAGATCTGATGGCGGAAAGCGGAAGCCAACTGCAGGAACTAACGACCAGGGTACACGAAAGTAGCAAAAGATTCGGGCTTAAGATCAATGGAGAGAAGACCAAAACGATGACAATTGGTAAGGAAAAAGAAAAGATAAACATCACCCTGGAAGGAGAGGAGCTGGAACAGGTGACGGAATTTGTGTACCTGGGGGCGTAATTACGGAGGACGCGGAGTCGACAAGGGACATAAGGAAAAGAATTGGGCTGGCATCAGCAATGTTTGGGAAGCTGAGGAAACTATGGAGATCAGGCAACATCTCAACAAGAACAAAAACCAAACTATACGAAACACTGGTGATACCGGTCCTCACGTATGGAGCAGAGTCTTGGTGCATGAAAAAGGAGGACGAGAGAAGACTCCTGGTGGCGGAGATGGGATGGCTACGAGGACTACTGAATAGATCACGAAGAGAAAAAATACGGAATGAGGTGACACGAAAAGAACTGGGACAGAAGGAAACGGTAGTGGAAAGAATAAAGAAACGAAGACTAACATGGTATGGACATGTGATCAGGATGGAGAACGGAAGAATGCCGGCAAAGGCGCTGCATGGAGAGGTGGAGGGAACAAGAAGCAGAGGACGTCGGAAGAAGAGATGGATAGATAACGTACTGGAGGACATAGAAGACAGAGGATGGGACTTAAGAAGGGCAATAGAACTCGCAAGAGACCGACCGAAATGGAGAAGTTTTGTTAGAGCCTCATCGTCAGCGAATACTTGACGGAGGAGAAAGAAAGATTAGATTAAGGGGTAGTTAATACGAGTGTTTATACCTGTGAATGTCATTTGACCAAAACGTCTCAGTATTAAAAGCAAGTGCTATATGGTGCCGACATCAGCGAAGAAGTAGACTTCTTCTTGAGAGATCTGAAGAACATGATGGCATCCGTCTATGCTCTTTGCTTCTTTGTCTTCCTGTCGCAGGAGCTGGGACGTCGTGCAGTATTGGCTGAAAAGGAGAAATGCCAATTGGCAGCTGATGCTATAAGAAGCGATTCCTGCTGGTATGTGGACAACACCAAACAGATTCTCCAATGGTACCGAAAATCACATCAACCCTGTCAGGTGTCATTGTGCTTCGTAAGTATATACGATCAGACAGAACTGTCTAATCTGCTGTGTTGAAAATCTACTGTTCCTAGTTATTATCTAAACTGCGCTGTCTCATTATGTTGAAACAACGTGACGCTTTATTACAAATTTAAATTATTGGTTTTGATTTTCTGCATGTTTGACTTCTATTAACCAGGGCGAGTAATTAATATAGCGTAAAAACATTTCATGATATTTTGTTCCTTTGAGGACATGATACGCATGGTAATTAAATTGTGTACAGATTTTCCAGGTAATTTTTGGGTGTCCGGACAATTCGGAGCCGGGCAATTCGGAGCGGCCAATTCGCCGTAGACAATCAAACGAGTATTTTAAAATGCAAATCAAATTTTATTTAAGTAAAATATAATAATTTTGTAACTGATAATCTAAAACCACACTACTATGCATAGCAAACAAGTCACGAATTAAAAGTTTAAAAAGTTCTTAAAGCTACGAAGTGAAATTGCAATGAGATGTAGGCCTACTAATGTTTCAACTGATAATCTAAAACCACACTGCTATGCATGAAAATTGAAAAGCCATTCCAAGTTATTTTCTAAGAGAGTCATGTGACACATGGCCATACTGTGTAATACTAAATAAAGGCCTTTGATGTCATTATTTCACAGTGATGGGACGATCAGAGAACGATTTGTTTGTTGTCACAAAATAAATACTAAATGGCGATCATGGTTACAAAGCCGTAAGCGCCCAAGCTTTGCATCGCCATAGCCCTTTGATGCCATTATAAAAATAAATACGTGAAAGCCCGACGCTATTCTATCCGCTCCTAATTGCCCGGCTCTGAGTTGCCCGTCTCCGAATTGTCCGCTCCGAACTGTCCGCTCCCAATTGTCCGGCTCCGAATTGCCCTAGAAGCAATTGTTGTACCAGTAGGGGAGAGAGGAGCAAAAGATTCTTTTTACAACATTATGCTATATTTTCAAAAAACATAATATAACACAATGCCACAAGTTTTTCATAGCCATGTTGCCAACTCATAAGGATAACAGAAAAACGTTGAAAATTGACTCTATAGTAAAATATTTTGCAAAATATGCAAAAACACAAACCGAAAATGATGCTACTCTTACACCACGCCTACTTTGTGCAAAAGTGGCATTATACTGCCATTCATGAACAAGTGGCGGAGCAAGTTTGATATAGAGGCATTGCCAATGGTAGCTAGGCTACCTGAAAAATTATTTATTTGACAATTAACAACAGTGACGAAAAATGAATTAAAACTGTCAATCGTATTTATAGTCTTAAGCTTAAAAAATTAGTATTTAAAGACAGTAATCACGTTCAAATTGCTTGTCTCCGGGCTTAATGGGGGCGCAGTTTCCAGTACTAGCATGTTGAGCATTGAATCCACGTTTCTTCGGGGGGTTCGCTAAAATCTCTCTGCAATAAATACAATAGACGCTGGTCACTCTTATCTTGGCATAACGTATCATGTATATGTTTGCTTTTCTACTATGTAACTAGCTGCGGTTTGTCAGTCTGTTCTATTAAACGAAGATAATTATATACATATATATTTAATATATAAATTATATATATACTGATACGCCGCGGATATATAGGCAATTATAATTATTTTTGAACATCAAAAGGTGAGTATATAATAAAAATTATAGTTACCAGTAGCTTCAGAGATGCAATCGAGTTCTGCATCTGTGAGAGGCTGGTTCTGTTCATGTTTGCTTGGGGCAAAAGTGGCATCTCGTGGGGCGGAAGCCCCATAGCATTGCATCACCTTAGAGATTCTTTTCGTTGTGAAAGGATTAAGATGCGGTGTACGATAATATTTCATTAAAAAGACGCATTTTAAACCTTATAAATAGCACAATATAAGCAATGTCCAGTTATCCCGTAGTTAACGTTGCCAAATTATTTCAATGTCCTCAATGCGTCTACCAATGTCCAATTACAACTGTCATCAATCCAGCTTCCGTTTCACAAAAAATTATTTTCATCAACAATCCAACTGCCATTTAAAAAAAGAATTACATTTAACAAACTTGTATTTAGGCAAAAAATATTTTTCATCAATCCAACTTCTATCTAAGCAAAGAATTATTCTCTTAAATCGAACTGCTATTTACGGAAACAATTATGATCATTTATCCCGCTTCTACCGAAGTAAAGAACTAGTTCCATCAATCCAGCTTCTTCTTACGGAAACAATTATTTCAATCATTCCAGGTTTTATTTAAGCAAAGAATTAGTTTAATCAATCCAACTTCTATTTAGGCAAGAAATTATTTTCAGCAATCCAGCTTCCATTTTGAAGTGACAACATAAAATATGTTGGCAACTTAAACTAAGGTTTCACCCGATGCCGTATACGTTCGGCTAGAGAGCACGAGCTGATCATAAATCCCCTTTAAGAACCCCAAAATTGATTAAAATCTTAAAAATTAAAACAAAGAATAGTTGCGACAGCTCTTCTGCAGAATATAGCTTTCGATTGTGTATCGCGCCACACCCACTCATTAAAACGCAAAGTAAAGATTCTATAGTGGTGGGCGCTTTCTTGCCAATACAGATAGAGTGCCACTCTTACCCGCCATGCCACTTTTGCCCAGGTCTTCCCAGATGTGCCCGAACTCATATCAATTTTTGCACTTTCGACGAGTTTGAGGCTGACTCCAAATAAAGTAGCGTTTTTAACAAGAGTGAAATTTCTATTACGACATTATAAATAGTTTCTTTTGCTATCCTTACGACTGCAATATCGTTTCACACAGGAAAACCTTGCCCCATTTGAGATATTGGACTATTGGTGTTTCATTTACTAGTCGGCGCAAGAAACAGGAAGCACACAAAACTTCCATATATTTTCCTCTTAAATTTAGCCTGCAGTAGAGAATTTTACATAAGTAATCAGTAATCTGTATTGAGGATCTAGCCCCTCTGTACTTGCAATAGCTTTGCAGCTCCGCCACACGGCGTCCAGGGCCGTTGCTTGCTCCGCTCAGCTGCACAGGCTGAGTTCATTGTTCCTCGTTCGCGGACTGCTATTAGGCAGCGTCGCGCTTTCTCCGTGGCAGGCCCTTCAGCCTGGACTGGGCTCCCTACCATGCTACGTCTGACAGCTGCTGGCCACTCTGCTTCGTTTCTCACTACTCTTAAGACTATCCTGTTCGACCGAGGTTGGGCTGGGAGCGCTTCTGACTAGGCATCCTTGAAGGGGCGCTATATAAATTTTGTGAAATAAATAAATAAATAAATCTAGATACTTGATATGATGCCTTTTAGGTGCCTCACAAAAGCTAGTCCAAATTCGTTTGAAAATTCATTGCTAACGATCAGCGATACAGGATTGCACATAAAAAATGTTCTTTGACAGTGTGATCCTTTGGTCGGGGGACTGGGAAACATCAGTAGAATTGAAGTCACTGCAGGTAAATATCCAAAGTCAAGTTCTAAGGACAAGTCAAGTTCTAAAGACAAGTCAAGTTCTAAAGACAAGTCAAGTTCTAAAGACAAGTCAAGTTCTAAAGACAAGTCAAGTTCTAAAGACAAGTCCAGTTCTAAGGACAAGTCAAGTTCTAAGGACAAGTCAAGTTCTAAAGACAAGTCAAGTTCTAAAGACAAGTCAAGTTCTAAAGACAAGTCAAGTTCTAAGGACAAGTCAAGTTCTAAAGACAAGTCAAGTTCTAAAGACAAGTCAAGTTCTAAGGACAAGTCAAGTTCTAAAGACAAGTCAAGTTCTAAAGACAAGTCAAGTTCTAAGGACAAGTCAAGTTCTAAAGACAAGTCAAGTTCTAAAGACAAGTCAAGTTCTAAAGACAAGTCAAGTTCTAAAGACATCACAAAGTCAGCATCGAACAGTTTGTGCTCCGGTTGCCTTGGCGTAGAGGTACCAGTTGCAAACTATTTATTTTCTTCGGACGAACCCATGAATGGAAAGGACGCGAAAACATTTGGACCTTGCGACGGAATAACGGTCTTCAGGTAATCAGCAATAAGCAAAAAGTAATTAACCTGTAACTTATGATCGTGCTATCTAATCACAGATTGTAACATAGCCCACGTTTGTTAAAGGTCATATGATCCTCAAGTGGGCATTGGAAAGTCCCCGACAAGCCACTGCCTATTTTACGGTAAATAATAATTACAACATTATGTGGTGTGATGTGATGATGTTGCATTAAGTAATATCAGTTAGTTCTAGACATTTGTTTAAAGGTTGAATGTGTTTGATTGTCGGTTGATTTCTGATGTAGGTGTAGTTGCCCATTTCCGACAACTGCTCCCGTACCAACTACGGCTACGACAAGTAAAGCTGCTGATCCATACAACCCATGATGGTTGTGAACTCATTCAAAGATTTGTATGCTAAACAAATTCAAAGATTTTGTATGCTAAACAAAAAGTTCATACAACTAATTTTACGTGTTCTAGCCGTCCCAGAATGGGTTTTTGCATTCCAAGGATAATTTTTAATTCCTGAGTAATCTGAGTACCTCTGGGCTAAGAAATTGCTAGGCCTATATAGAAATTGAAAATGTTGGAATATTATCAAATCAGAGCTTTCTAGACATAAACAAATAAATATCTCCATACGTCTGCATCAATAGATAGCCTAATCTGTCTCTCGTTATATAGCTTTCTATTTCTGCTGCAATGGTCTTATTACATTTTCACGACTTTCTGAATACTCAGTCTCAGCATTCTTTTAGGCGGCCTTTAATTGAGGATGTTTAGGTCTTAGGATTTCGGGCCTTGTCGGCATAAGAGTTTATCTGATGTAAGATAAATTTGTAGTATTGGCGAATCTTGTTTGTTGGTGACAAAATTCGGAATAATATTATTAGCTTTATATTTGTCGGGATTCTCATTCAAGAGGTCCGGGGTTCAAATCCTTGCCATGACAGGAATTGGTTTTAAGATCTCCGTAACACTTGCACCCCATGTCAACTCCAAACACTGCTTTTTCGCATATCCTATCCTGATTCCTGCTCTTCCCATGAACTCTCTCACCGTTTCAAGACTAAACACCATCGTCTGACTGTCTGCCTGCCTGACCCTTTAAGTCTTGATCTGGAACCGATTTAATCGACCGCCTATCGACTATGTTTTGACTAAGCGCCTGTGAGTGATCTTGTTCTCGAGATCTCGCTTCTTAGGGGCTGTAGACATCCCGAGAGTACGATTACGAACTCAGCTATAATGTCCACGCTGACCGGCACTGTGGAGGTGATCAGACGGTGAAGGAGAGGACTGACCACCTGCCTTCTTTTTCGAGGCTATAAAAATGAAGTTGCTAACACCTCGTAAGGGCTGGCTTACATAGGAATAACTGATCTTATTCGAATTCGGAAAGGCTAAACATAATATTAGTCTTAAATTGCATGGTAAGGAGTAGCTCTTCAGCCTATCAAGTCTGGATGAAACCGTTTATCAAGTAATGTCTATGCTGGTGCTTTAGTAGCCCGCGTCAGTTCTTGATGCAATCTGTTTGCAGCTGAAAAGAATAACTTTCTATGACATAACTTTGGATTTACAGCAACATTTTCGTAAAATATTGCTCTCTGTTTTCTGTGCAGATATTCGGAACAAAGACTTCTCTTTTCAGAAATAGTTCACGTACACAAAATTGTATCCAAATTCTGACATTCGTCGTCAAACTGACAACTGACTGATTTCACTGTTCGAAATGCAAAGACTTGCAGTTGTTGGTCTTGCTTTCTAAAGAAATATGAAGTGTTCAGCAAAACTATTGCTTTCACTGTTTCTCTTATTTCTAGGAATTACCTTTTATCCGTTTGTTTCTGAATGTAGCTCTATAGGATCGTGTGGTCTTGACCGTGCTCATTCATTCAATGAATTGATTGAGCGAGATCCTCACCACTCCTGTCCGTTTGAATTGGTGCCATTTAAGTTGCCCTTTTAGGGGCCGTGCTAACAAAAGATTTAAATTTATAAAATAAGCCAGCATCGGTATGCGACCCACCATCCTCAGGCACAGAGCTTGTAGCAATGGTAGCGCTTATACTAGAAAAAGCGCTATAAGAAATTTATACATAACCACAAACATGAGTTTGTTACATACGATTGCCTGTAATAAGCGATCATCCGCGTCAGCTGCCAGCAGGTCAACGTATAAGGTTGCTGTAGTGGATGAAAACCCATTCGCTTATCCATTTGGACGAAGCGTTGGAGTCTTGAGCGGTCTTCGGAGGTTGTACAATGTACAACCCCACCTAGCGGATGATGCTAACAAGCAGGCAAGCGATCGTGGTGGCTCTGACTACTTCGTGGAGTGACTCGGTTGGCAGGCCGTGCGTTCTTAGAACTCTTTGAACATGGAGTGAGCCGGAGTAGACTAGTAGTCCCTCAGAACCACCCCAACGTGTGTAGACGCTTTAAGGTCGTCAGCTACGGTTACACCTAAGATGACCATAAGTGGTCACTCTGTGCATTGCAATCAGTGGAGTTTCAGTCCTGCTACTACCACGTCTTCGGTAGACCAGCATTTCACCAGATTTACTTG
Source organism: Aporrectodea caliginosa (assembly GCA_020284085.1). NCBI lineage: Eukaryota > Metazoa > Annelida > Clitellata > Crassiclitellata > Lumbricidae > Aporrectodea > Aporrectodea caliginosa. Next base: position 598,699 of record JACEVL010000217.1, read on the forward strand.
TGTTTTGCCGGAGGTAGTTGCTTTCATAGAACGAGAATTCGTGACTTCAGGCTTTAATATTCGTAAATTTTCGTCAATATTCGTTGATGACGTCACTGTTTTTGCTTTGTTTAAGACTACTAATTAAGAACATGTGCGGTGGTTTTGCGGTGCTATACTTAGTGCTCAGCTGCTGAGAAGCTTAGGCTTCCCAGTTCCTACCCAAATCGTGCCCCTCTCCCTCTCTCCCTCCCTCTCTCTCTCTCTCTGTCTGTCTGTCTCTCTCTGTCTCTCTCTGTCTCTTTCTCTCTCTCTCTCTTTCTCTCTCTCTCTCTTAATCTGAAATCCCTCCACCAGTAATTCTATATTAGTTGAAGCTATGTCGTTTACGCCAGCATATCAATGATGCGTTAAGCCGTTAATTGAGCTTTACCGGTCGGCTGACGGATAGCAAGATCCTTCCACTCAGTGGAGGAATCTTGGACGAATAGGGGATGGAACCAGAGTCATAGTCGTTGGCCTACATTAGTTTCAAATTGCTGGTATTGGCGCCAAATACCTACATGTAGCTACTCCGCTCGATATAATGTCAAGTATGATTTTAACCACCATATAGGTCTGTACTTGGCTGAGTAATATGTGACTGTAATAATAATTATGTGACTGTTCTTATGCATATTTTTGGCAATGATTTAAAAAAATTAATCCCGGATTTTGAATAGTTAAGAATTAAAAGAACAAAAAAATTAATATTCTTAATATTCGTTGGCCAGTTTTAATATTCGTCAATATTCGTCAATTTATAAAAATCTTAATATTCGTAATATGCGCATACTCGTTCTATGGTTTCCCTCAGCCCAGATAGATATAGTATCGAGCTTTTTCTGCTTCGCAACCCTCAGAGATTCACCTATTTATTTCTAATGATTTCTTCATTCCAAATTTACATAGCTGCCCTTCAAGATTCCTAATCAAAGGCGCTCCCTGCACTATTCTAAATGATGTTTAGTTCACGCGTTTGTGCTGAGCCGCCTAGACTATTGCGCCTCCATCTACGCTGGTCTCCCGCGGGTTCGAATCGAGAGGCTGGAGCGGGTTCACCGGGCTGCGGCTCGACTCATTGGCGGATTTGGTAAGACCGACCGCATATCTCAGTATATGCGTGAGGTATTACACTGGCTTCCTTTCCCTCAACGCATCTCATACAGGATCGCGTCCTTGGTGTGGCGGTGCTTAGCAGGCTGGGCACCCTCTTACCTGCGTGAGCTATGCCGCCCTCTTTCTACTTGCACGGACCGCCGAGCACTGCACTCCTCTGTCCACGGTGACTTGGCGGTCCCATTCGCCCGCTCTGCAACAATGCAGAGCCGTTCCTTCTCTGTGGTTGGTCCAACAACCTGGAACGGGCTAACACTAGATTTACGACACCTTTCAAACTGTTCTCAGTTTCACCAACTGCTGAAGACTGCATTCTTCCGTATGGCCTGGGTCGGGAGCGCCTCTGAGTAGGGATCTTGAAGGGGCGCTATATAAATTCTGATTGATTGATTGATTGATGTTGGAGTCAATAATTATGTATAAAGCTCTTGGTATAATCGTCCTTGCAGGGCGATAAGTTCGGATTTCTTAGACTGCTTTGTATCGTGTTACCAAAATATCGATTGCTATCCATGTAGCATACATGTAGGTTTGCATAATTATGCGCATTAATTGCGGAAAGTGAGAGAAACGACGTCGAATTCAGCCAGTAAGATAGAAATCGTTTTTATCGTCTAATAAAAACGTTTCGTACTACTGCAGGCTATTGATACAATCTCTAAATCATTTAGGCATATTGATGTCGATTGCTGATGTCTAGTTGAAGCTGAATTTCATTTTAAAATGATGACAATGTTTCAAGTGCAGATTTTGTCAAACTAGACTATAAATCTGGCAACACAAGACACGTCTTCAGAAGAGATCTAACGAGCACAATGACGCGCTTCTATCTGCTCTGCTTCATCTTCTACACGACGTTCGACGTGGGAAGAAGTCTTTCGATACTGATACCCAATATCTTTGGCTGTCAAGCAGTGGAGTGGGCCGTCAGAAGACCTTCCATCTTCAAAGTTGATGAATATCAGCAGACTATCCAGTGGTTCCGACCTTGGAATGCGCCCACTGGATCCAACCAGTGTTCAGTAAGTGTTGTCTGTGAGTTCGTATACGATGGGCCTATATATTATAATAATGACCCCAATACCGCTGGAAGATGAGATGTCTGCCCTAGCTGTAGGTTACTCCCATTACCTAAGCCCCACACAATATTAGGCCTTCTGGAGATATGACAATGTTGATTGATCAAGAAAATATGTCTACAACCAATGTCAACCATATAATTAATGAGTATTAATATATAGATTTGAGTTATATTTCAAGCGGCTTGTCCGTTGCAAATTTCCTCCTCAACTTTTGTATGACTCAAAATAAGTTGCGTGTACATACTTGCACAAAACACCATCGGCTATATATATATATATATATATATATATATATATATTATAGGCCTATATATGTATATATATAATATATTGTATATATATTTGTAGGCCTACACCTGTAACAAGTATCAACATTAAGCCTCAAGTTACGTATATCTTTAATAATTTCGCCTGTAATAAAATAGCCCACATGTGTAGTTAGATACTTCACAAACACCCTAACTAGGCTATTCTAAACGGGGGTTAAAATGCATCCAGCACGAACATTGACACAAGATAGTGCATCAGAAATTCTTGTTTGACAGTGCAAAGATGCGGTCATGGGACTTGGAGACATCAGTAGGATTCAAGTGGCATCGAGTATTTCTCAACCGTCAAGTACAGTCAAGGTCTGTCTCGGTTGCCCCGGCGTAGAGGTACCAGTTACGGACTATTCATTTTCTTCGGATGACCCTATCAGTGGACTGATCTCGCAAACATTTGGACCTTGCCCCGGAATAACGGTCTTCAGGTAATCAACATTAAGCAAAAAATAATTAAACTGTAACTTAGATCAAGTTATCTGGCTACAGTTGTAATACAGGTTTGTAAAGAGACTATGGACATCACAACTGGCAGGTGAACTAACCCGTTCCTGCTACTATCATTTGAGGCGGCTCCCATCAGGAGATCAGTCGTAGGTATGTCTTCATCTCTGTTGTTCACGCGTTCGTTTTCACGCACATTGATTACTGCAACTCCTTATATGCAGGTCTTCGCAAAGTTCGTCTGTCTACCCTCCAATCGGTCCAGACTGATCGCACGCCTCCCACGTATCCAACTCAAAATACTCCATTTGATCTCTGTTTGTCTCTGTCTGTCTCTGTCTCTCTCTGTCTGTCTCTCTCTGTCTCTCCGTCTCTGTCTCTCTGTCTCTCTGTCTCTGTCTCCGTCTCTGTCTCTGTCTGTCTCTGTCTGTCTCTCTGTCTCTCCGTCTCTGTCTCTCTATCTCTGTCTCTGTCTCTCACTATGTCTCTGTCTCCGTCTCTGTCTCTGTCTGTCTCTCTCTCTCTGTCTCTGTCGCTCTCTGTCGCTTCGCTGTAGTGATAGTTTTGACATCTACTTCCCCCGGACCAGGACAGCCATTGCTACTGGGGGTCCTTCTTCGTGGAATCACCTTCCCCCACAAAATGTGGCATCGAATTCGATCAGTTGCTTGGAAACGTTTCTGTTTCCTCGTAGTGCTCACGCTGGGTGAGCCTCTGTGTAGTCATTAGGCCTACTGCTAGAGACGCTTAATAATTCATTCATTCATTCATTCATACCGAACATTTGTATAGCGCCCCTTCAAGGAAACTACTCAGAGGCGCTCCCGACTCCAGCACGGCCAAAAAGAACAGTTTTAAGGTGAGAAAAGAACGTGGGAGAGAAGGTCCTAGGGACAAGGCGAAGCTCCAGAGGAAGGCCATTCCAGGTCGAGGGGCCCCCCACCGAGAAAGCACGATTCTGCATAGTGGAGGTTCGAGCAAAAGGGACAAGTAGGAGTCCCTGTTCAGATGAGCGGAGGGATCGAGATCCCCTAGCACTAAGGACAGGGCAGCAGAGCTCACGAAGATAGGCAGGAGCGAAACCTAGTAAGCAGCGCCAGACTAGGGCAGCTGTTCTGTACGCAATCCGCTGCTCAGAGGGGAGCCAGTGGAGAACGTCGAGCATGTATCCAGAGATATGGCCATATTTTGGTATGCGGCCAATAAGGCGGGCAGATACAATACAATGGTAAACAATACAATTGTACAGTCACCCGACTCGCCACTGCCTATTAATACCTGCTTTAGCGTTAAGTCCATTCATTCATTACTTCAATTTGTATAGCGCCTCTTCAAGGGAACTACTCAGAGGCGCTCCCAACCCCAGCGCGGCCAAATACGACCATTTTAAGTTGAGACAGGAATGCCTGAGAAGCGGTTCTAGGAAGGGAGCGGAGGACCAGAGGGACACCATTCCATGTCGAGGGGCCAACCACAGAGAAGGCACGGCTGTGCTTGGTGGAGGTGCGAGCAACAGGGACAAAGAGAAGACCATGTTCAACCGAACGCAGGGAGCGCGAGCCCCGAGTAGTGAGGTTGGGGCTACAAAGGTACTTTGCAACAAGCCTGCTATAAATATATTCTGATTCTCGTTACACTGTCCTATTAAAGTATTATGATGTGACGTTGAGGGCAGCATTGCGTTAAAGGGTTAGGTCATTTGTTTTAATTAGTTATGCAAATTCGTTAAATGTCGACTGATTTCTGATGTAGGTGTAGTTGTCCAGATCCACTGACAACGATTACAACTCGTACCACAACTAAGACTGTGCTCATAAGCTTGAGCGGTGATCCATTGAACCCCTAACCGTTTAGACTCGTTCAAAGATTTAGTATGGTAAATAAAAGGTTAAGATTTTATTTTTTATTTAGACCTATACAACTAGTTTACAATGTTGCAAATTACCGTTCGCAGTCCCGATTACCATTAGTATATTTTAACTATAAATATATTCTGATTCTGTTTACACTGACCTATTTTCTGGCGCATTGATTTCATGACAGTTTAGGTAAGCAAAGAGTGTATACATAATAGGCTATGCATGTGCAATCTGTTTCACCCCGAAAAGAACGTTCTACTTCAACATAACTTAGATTTACAGCAACACTTTAAAAATTTTGTTCTCTGTATTTGTGCAGATATTCAGAAATAATACACGTGTAAACGTATGACAGCGTATCGATATTCTTAATTTCGCCGCCAAATATGTCGATTGACCTGTCGGTTGGAATCGTAAAAACATATATTTGGTGGATTTCTGATGAAATTAAAAGTGTTCAGCAGCAACATTATCGTTTTCTGTTATTCTGTCTTTTATTTTAACCGTAAGTTTTTAACAATCATGATAAGTCGATTGAAATAATATTCTGTAATTAAGAAATAATAATGTCTGTCACTTTAGAGCCCAATGGTTCCAAAAATAATACCACTTCCTTGATTCGTCTAATGGACACTGCATTTGGTTGATGGTAATTGCAGAGGATCGAGCCTGCTCAAGAGATTTCGCCTAATTTGAAGTGCTTGCTCATGCAAACCTGTCTCTGTTATCAAGCAGTATAATTTTATGATGTTTCTCGAAACAGTGCTATTCCCTCTTAGACTATATAGGAGAGCTTTACTTTCCTAACGTGTTAACTAGTGCCCTCTCTGTTTATATATATATATATATATATAATTATAGAGACAGACAGACAGAGACAGACAGACAGAGACAGACAGACAGAGAGAGACAGACAGACAGACAGACAGAGGAAGAGAGACAGAGAGAGACATAGAAACAGAGACAGAGACAGAGACAGAGACAGAGAGACAGAGATGGACAGACAGAGACACAGACAGAGAGAGACAGAGACAGAATGAGACAGAAAGAGAGACACAGAGAGAGACGCACAGAGAGAGCACAGAGACAGAGAAAGAAGAGACACAGAGAGACACATAGAGGGAGGGAGAGTTGACGGACAAACAGACAGACAGACAGACATAGACAGAAACAGAGAGGCAGAGACAGAGAAACAGACAAATTAAATCAGCTAGTCCTGTACAAACTATGCACTGCATAGCCATCTTGCGGCCATGAACACAATACATTTTATATACTGTATATTTCGATAGGGATAAAGTTAATGAGTATAGGTTGAGATTAAAGTCAAGACATATGCTTAAAAATACATGGACAGGAATTATGTACTGGATAAAAAAAATCGAACGCTGATCATGAAGAAACTAATTACTTTGAAGAAGTGGCTCGTGTGTCGGCATTCAATTTGGTTAACGATGTTGAGTCGGGTACAGATGGAGAAGTTGGAATTGTATAGTAGTTAAGAAAAAGATAATTACATCATGTAGACGTAAATCCTGATCTCGATATGAAACAAAGAGAGAAATTACTACAGTTATTGGAAGAGTAGGCCCTATGGTAACATATCTGCCAATATATCAGGGAAGACTGTTCTGGTAAAACACTAAATACACGTGACAAACACTGAACCTACTCAATCGAAAGCTTATCCAACACCATATAATCTTCAAAAGGAAATAGATAAAGAAATCTATATCATGGTAAATAATGGAATCATCGAAAGATCAGTCTGCATACACTGCATCTGTCGTAGTTGTCAAATGTAGGTTTTGTTGCAACCAAAAGCAGTTGAACAAGATAACGGTGTTTGAACTGGAACAATGATGTGTTTAAGAAACCGATGATTTTTTAAACGGTATTGGCAAACTCCTGCGTCAAAGAAGTCAAGGGACATCACTAATGTTTGCGCGAATGGTATGTTCAGGTTCATTCGGACTTGTGAAAAGTGCTTCGCTGCAATCGTTCAATTAGAAAGGTCTTACATGTATATGGAACAAAGAATTTAGAGGGTTAATACTTGCACATAGCAAAACATGGGAAGAGCGTGTAAGAGAGTAAGGAAGGCTAGCTTAAAGTTGAAACCAAAGAAGTGTACTTTGGGTTATGAGAAGATTGACTTCTTGGGTCATATACTTTGGGGCAATGATATATTAAGTCCTAAGACAAGGTCTGTTCATAAAATAATGGATAATCCGAAACAGAAGCTTCTTAGGAGCTTCAACTATTACCGCAAGTTTAAACCACACTGTGCAGAACTTATGGCACTTTGACAGATAAATTTTGACAATGAAACAATCACCTAACAATAGTAAGTTAAGCTTCAGTGCTTGATAAGTTATTTAAAGATTTGAAGGAGGCATTGGCAAGGACGTCGATCCTAAAGTTGCCCAAATTAAGCAGACAATTAGTAATACAGACAGATGCATCAGGAGTAGGTTTGAACTGTGTACTAATGCAGAACTACGATGGTATGAATATTGAATAATCCAGTTGCTTGTGCGAGTAGAATGTTTAGTGGAGCGAGAAAGGAGGGACTCATTAGAACACAGAGAGGGTGCTTAGGCACAGTGTCGGAAACTCACAGGCCTGACAGGTACCTATTTAGGAAAAAGTTTTTGATTCAAGCGGATCACTGTGGATTGCAATATATTAAGGAAGCCAGCATAAAAAATTCTAGAGCGATGAGTTACAGTTTGGCACCGCAAAACTATTAGGTCTACTTTAAAGTGAATTATATTAAGCGATGAAAAAATGTTGTATGAGATTACTTGAGCAGGAACTTAACTTAAAAGCAAAACCGTAGACTCTGAAACGTTGAAAGTATCGATGTAAGTACTATAGTTGGTAAATTTTTTAAATTAAGAAAATTATTCTTAATTATCACTGCTCAGTGCTCACCAGGCAATGAATTGCTGCTGTGCGTGTGGTCATACATTCATCGTGAAAGTCATTATAATTTTTTAACGGTTTGTTGTTTTGTGGCAAATAGCTCCCGATATTAAGCGCGAGGCGTAACTATAGCGTTGAGCAGATTGTTAAATGTTTTTTTCTTAAAAATAAACCGAATCTTAGGCAACAAGAACACGGTGAAAAACAGTTTTGCTTAGATCAGACCAAATCTAATTTAAACTAAGTTGATTTGATTTGAAGAAACCTTTTTTCAGATTTTGAGTTTTCTTAACTGACATTCGGCATTGTCTTAATGCCATGACCTGAACTTAACTCCGCACCTTGAACACGTGTTCAAGGTGCGGAGTTAAGAACACCAAAATTATAGTCCAAGTAGACAGCGACGATTTTGAACAGATTTTCAGATGACGTCTGTTCTGCTATAAATGTCGCTGTTAATATAATGACAGCGGCTGATATCAATCGAAGCGCACCTGCTGCTTTCATTGTAACATTCTTACTTTTTACACAATATAGCGCTGGTCTGTCTCAGTAGAAGAAAACTAGAACTGTCAATCACCTGCATGATGTTCCAACATTGAACAACAGCCCACAGCATTAAAGGGGTCGTTAACATATGTGTCTGTAATGATGCATGTCATTTGTCCATAAAGCCTTTTCCAGTGTTAAAAGAAACTGATGATTGATATCTGACAGATATACGATTGACGTTCCCCAAATGCACCTATTGTTGATTCATACGTCTGGGAGAGATTGAAAAGGTTAAAAGAAAATCTCTTATAAACATCAGATGTGTATTTGCTCGTTGGCCAAAACATGTCTTTATATCGAGTGTAGCAATTCTCTGATAGAGCTAAACTGTTAGCGGCTCTAGCTAGAGCTTCTCATTTGAAAATAGAAGGCGATTTGAAAATCGATCGCGATGGATTGAGTAGGCGATCGATGCGCGATCGACCGCAGGACATTTTGTGTACAGCGTATTTTGTGTATACATCGCATTCGTATGGCTGCATATTAAATGATTTTCCATTAACTGCTATATAGTATACGCAACACTTGTTAGGCTAATCGTCGATTAGCCCCTCTCCTTTTCGCGGTGCAATGTTGTATCGATCCTAACCTAAACTTTCACAAGTAATGTAAATTAGATAAATAAACTAATGGTCCGGCTCCAGGTTCCTGTTCGAGTCTAACTCATCGAGCGCGATCGATTTTCCGATCGACCAGACCTTTGCTAGGCGATCGACCAAGGATATCGATCGATCAACCTCCTAAAATGAGAAGCTCTGGTTCTAGTCTTAACCGAAGTCGACTACTTTCAATTCCGGAGAGTTCCTATCCCTTAGCCGATTCAAGCCAACGCAAAACAGAATAAGCAGAGAATGTCTGGTCAAAATAGGAAACCTTTTGCTATCAAGATATCGAATGGCCAAACCCATTCATTCGCGGCTAATGCAATCATTTTTCATAGCCTACATTAGAAGTTACACAATCTAAGAACATTAAATGGCAGATTTTGTCATATCTTACGTCTGGTCAACTGCCTCAGTTCTGAAACTTGAAGAGTTTAGTCGCTTAACGCTCTAACGCTTATCTCTCATACGCATCACGAGAGGGCAACAGTCTTCACGGATATATCGCTTAAACACCGCAAATGGAGTTTTAACAGTCATTTAGCTGTCATAAAGATCTGTCGGGTTGAAATAATTTACAGATTACCAAAAACGCGAACGAAAGTCAAAATCCAATGTTCTTAATATGCTGAACACAAAACAACTGTCAACTCATGGTATATTTTAGTTTCCTAACAACACAAAAACATCTTTTCAGTTACTTGACTGAGAGGCAAAAAGAGATATATAGGGACGTGGCTGATACATTCTAGTGTCCTAACTTCGCAACATCTTTCAGTTACTTACGTGGGGCGCGGTGGTGTGTTGGTATGTTCGGTGCCTTGCAGCCGGAGGGTTGCGGGTTCGAATCCACCTCAAGCCGCCGCGTAGGGACCCTGGGCAAGTCCTTCACTCGCAATTGCTCATGCGCTTCGGCGTGAAAATCCGATTCATTGTCCGCGCTGTAGTCGGGAGCGCCTCTGAGTAGAAATCTTGAAGGGGCGCTATAACAAGACGTGCTCATATATACATACATACTTAACTGAGGGAGTTAGAAGAAATAGGCGGTGTTGAACCCCTGCATACTTCTGATAACTAAACCACTGAGTTTAACCTAATGTAAACCTTAAATTGCTTTTCTGATCGAAGTGAAATATTTAGAAGGAAACACGTTGCCATTTTCTCAATTGACGGAAAGTTGGAAGTGATCAGATTACCGGTATTAGAGTAAATAACATAGCATTGCATTATTTTCTTCTTTGTCTATAGTTTCGAACCGATTTTCCATTGGATAGTAGGGTGGTTCTTAAAAATAAAAGTCTGAAACTAATGTTCGCCAAGGTTCCATTTGGTTCCATTCCATCCAGAAACATCACACAAAAAGTTGTATGAAAATTTTTAATATTTAGGACTGCCACAACACCATCAAAGTTTCACCCTTTATCAAATATAGGAGCACTCAGTAAGCATAATAGTTGTAATCAACCATGAAAAGTGAACACTTAAACCAGGAATAAATTCAACTGCCTGTAGTAGGTCCAGATTACAGCACAATTACATTTATTGCATGCCTGGTTACTAGTGATTACACTGATTAGTGATTTCAAATTATTTATTAGAGTTATTATTATTATTAAGGAAATGGTAAAAAGTTAATAACTTCTACAAATATGGGCATATTCTTAAACTTAACACATCATTTTATTCAGTTTTAAGAGCTCTTTCTAGCGGTATATTGAATGGCAGTTAATTAGTTTTCAATTAGAATATTTTACAATAAAACCTACAATTTTCTCGAAAAACGCTTTGTCTCGTAACTTTGGCCCTCTGGTGGGGGCGGAAGACATAATATTTTTTTTAATTTTGAAAAGTGTTTGATCCATGCCATTAGGCAACTTTTGGTTGCTATTGCTTTTCGAATTTCTAATTTTCGCTATTTTCCACTGCACCCTTTTGTGTATGCTTGTTCGAATAGATTTGTGGTTATCGGTCTCAGAAACTCACGGATCAAATACCACTAAAATGTTAAAAAAAATTAATAATAATATTTTTAAGTTGTGCTTAAGAAAAATCATCCAGTTTTTCTGTTGAAAACTAAACATAGGTCCAAAAATGCGAATCAAATACTTATACTCGAAATGACGAAAATTATTTGTAAAAGTCAAAATTTCAAAGACGTTGTGTCAGTCCTAGATATTGTTCAATCCTGATAATTTTTGGGCTGCATTACTTCTAAACCAATTGGCACGGAATGCCGGGTTGGCGAAAGTAAACAACTGAAGTTGAAAATTTTCAATTAGAGATGCAGCCACCCTATTGGATAGTCTAAAAACGCTGGACAAATTAAAAGTCTTTGCAAAGTTACGGTAAAGTTCACACGGGATACAAGCATATTTTTAAAATTTACCTACAAACGTGTTAAGCTGATAATTAGAATATTAGACAAACGCGCTTGTCGATTGTCTAGTTTTCAGCACGTGTAGGCCTAGTTGTTATCGTATAAATTTACTAAGTCTCAGACAGAAGCAATGTATTTACAGCCTGGGTACCTGCAGAAGATTATATGAAGTCAAAACCGTGAGACTGGGGGCTTCAACGTAAACAGGTAATCGAATTGAAGTACTTCTGTTCAACTCTATCGTATGACCCCGTGACACGCCTTGTACAGCGGTGTATTGTATTGTATTGTATTGTATTGTATTGTATTTGATCATTTATAAAGCGCTTCTCATAGCATAAGCCTTTCAGAAGCGTTCCCAGTGCGAGTACTCCGAGGAAAAAGGAAGGTTTTAAGGTGAGAGAAAGAGGTAGAGATGCTACTAGAGAGGATTGTAGAGCGTAGAGAAGGAGGAAGTCGATTCTATAGAGAGGGACCTATATTGCGATGTTAAAAAATTTGATGTTAAGAAATTGGACAGCGTATCTAATACTTGCACAATCGATGCTTGTCATTAGACTCTACTTACTTTTAATTTATTCTTTCTTTTACAGATCTGCACAATAGGCAGCTGCTCCATTCATCTCTGTTTATTAGGTCTACTGTGCCCTTAATAAAATGCGTGCATACACGGAGAATAAATTTTTGCCTCTAATCACCATATTCAAAGAACTGGTCATAAACTAGGGTATTGTAAAAAAAATCAAACTTATTGACAACATACAACATATCGATCTTGTCTTTCTTTTCTTATTTCATCTAAGTTTGACTTCCAAACGTCATCTCGTTTCTAAAAATCTCGTCTGGATTAGCTGTAGAGCCAGTCTTAGGTACGTGGCCATTCTCCGATCAATTCGTTTCAAACACCATGACAAAACAACGTGGGCTCTGGGCAATTCTTTTCTTATATGAATAAAAAAAACAGAATCACCATTCGATTTACAGGTGCGTGTTAACAGTAGAAAACAGCAAGGCGGCTTTGCTAATACTAAGAAATGACAATAATTCTTTATGTCCAGAATTACCTCGCTCACTTCATTTAGGTGACTGCAGGTGTCTTCATTGTTAGCAGACTGCTACATAAGGCAGGAAGCTCATCAGGACAGTCGTCTTCTTCTCGAGAGCTCCGAAGAACAAGATGTCAGCCGTCCGTATTCTGTGCTTCGTTGTCTACTTTACGCAGACTTTGGAACTTGGTGCAGCAGTAGACGACAGTGTAAAATGTCAATGGGTGGCAAGTGCTATAAAGAAAGGTTGTTACTGGGATGTGGACGAGAACAACAAGGTTCTTAAATGGTATCGACCACCTGAAAAACCCAGTCAAGAGTCAATGTGCTTCGTAAGTCTATACGATGAGACATCATTTTCTCATCTGCTGCTTGAAAATTTGCTCTTACTAGTTAATAGCTATAGGCCTACTGTATTGCTCCATTGCATTAAAATAATGCGAGGTTTTATTATTAAGTTACCGTAACTAATAAGTTGCGATTTGCCGCATGTTTTAGATCCAGAATTTAACGTAGATTTAAACACGCTTCATTTTTTTAGTGTCGTGAAAAGAGAAACGATCTCCATGAAAATTAATATATTGCAGACAGATATGATACCAGTAAATGTGTATACTGCCCTCAAAAATCAAAACACAGTAACTCGGAAAACCAATATTTTGCACAAACTTGATTTGAAAGTTTATTAGAGAAAATCTCGGAATTTATCTATACAATTCAAAAACTCTTTGCACCATAAAATGTATTAAATTTTGTGCTATTCCATAGATTAAATAAATTTTTATAATATTAGTGATTATCGATAAAAATATTTAAAAATCGTTTGTAGGCCTACTGTGTTTTGGCTTAGAATGAAATTCCCATTTCCATGGGTATCGAACTAGCCAAAGCACATTACTGCGTTTGGGCTTACAAATTTTATTCAGCGTGAAATGGTAATAAGGGTTGCACTTAATAACTAATACTGTTATTAACTGCCTTTGTTTTAACTAGAACAAATTGAACTTGAATAAGAGTTTCAAGTTTAACGTCAATTAGTAAAAAAACTGCAAAGCAATAATATTGAAAGCTATAAAAATTGAACTCTAACCAGATTTTGTCATGAAAATTTAACAGTTATACACTGTTGCTTTGCATATATTTACAGGTAGAATATAATGTTTTCAAAAATAATGTTTTAGCAAGTTCACTTAAAAAAATAAAATTTGAAAAAACATTTGAACATTTCACACTTGGAGATCACTTTAGGTCACTAAACTCCCCAAAAGTGAACCAATACTGTAACAGATATGTAAATTATAAGCTGTTGATTGAATGTCACAACTGATTAGCAACTTTCTACTATCTCATTCAAAATTGTCAACCACATCAGAAGTGGCTGTGTGATCATCATCATCATCAGGATCCATGGGCCGAAGGCCCGTAGGTGTCCAACGCTTGCATCGTATCCATGGTTCGGAGGCCCGTTTGGAGTCCAATGCTTGCATTGGATTTCATTCGTATTTTTTCTTTACGAACGGAGTACCTGCACCCATCCGTTCGACCGTCGCTCTTCTCCCTTAAAGAGAGTTCCAGGCTTAGGACTGGCTGTGATATCCACTATCTTGTGGTATCAAGGGCGGCGATGCCGCCCACGTTTGCCAGCTGTTTCAGGGTTCCTGCTGAGCCTGTCCACCTCGCGTAGCGCCTTAGGTGGTACTTCAGCCAAGACCTTCACCACTGATGGCATAGCCTCAGCAGGCACTCTACTGACTGTTGCCACCCCCTCACCACGTTGAGGTGTGAGTGGACTTTGAGGGGGGCTGTGTACTGATTTGCATGATAGATCTCAAAAATGAGGTGTCTTCAGAAACTCTTGGTACTTTTCACTTTGAAAATGCAGCCGTCGTCGAACGTTTGCGAGGATAGTTTGTGGGTAAGCTATTTATTTTTCTGCTTTTTAAGTGTGTGAGACCTTTTTTTCCGGCTTTCTGACCTCGCCTTTGCGTCCACACTTTTCTAAAAAGCCAGACGCAAAATTAGGGCAGCGCTATTGTTATAATCCATCCTTTATAATGAAGAATATTGAAAGGTGCAATAAGTTTGAGCAAAACTATAACACAAGACATTTTTTAAACATGTTGTCTAGTTCAAATGGTATAGGCCTAATTTAAAAATCTCTTCATAACAACATCCATACCATAAATCTCTTGGCGAAATCTCTCATTCAGTTACTGATATAAATGATCACTTTTGTACTATATAGTAAAAAAACTATATTGAAATGCATTAAAATGCATTAAAATAATTAATGAATTAAAAATGAACAAAGAGCTTGTTTTACTCAGCTGCAAAGATATGCTGTGCAAATAGAACATCCAAATAAGTGGCACAAGAGTACAACTTTTAATACACATTAAAATATAAAATATAGCAGGGAATTTAAACCAAAGGTTCTTGAAGCAGTAGTGCCTTAATGCGCTTTGCATAATTAATACATGTGTAGTATGACATGGATACCTAAATTTTAAATTGATCAAGCAAAATTGGTCTCTGAAGTTTTGTGAAAATGACTGAAAATAGTGCGTCTGTAAGTACATGCCTACAATAATCGACTTAGGCTACTACTTAGAGTAAAATAATATATCTTAAAACTTCATATAGGCCTACAGCCCTACAAGCAAAACCTAAGCATTCAGTAACCATCAGTTCGTGTATCAGTCACACCCACGTAACCGAGATAACAGCATCGTATAAAAATATAGAAACTATTCATTAACAGACAATTTTATAATATGTAATCATAATTAACGACTATAGCAATTAAAAACGTTTTACAATGAAAAACGCATTATATAACTTGCTTCAGATTAATTCCGATTGATAAATTTGTTTCACGCTCATTAATTCAATTGTAAACAAAACCGGAAATACAATGCCTAAACGCTGACGTTTTGCTGAGGCATAACGCATCACTGTGTATTGGTTTGCTATTCGTTTGTAAGAGCAGCAGAATGCGTTATAACGCAGTGCTGTGTTTTGGCTTGACTTCAAATGAAAATTGTTGGCAACATAAAATCTCGGAAACCAGTGATAATACAGCTCTGACGATTTTTAACATGAAGATAATTACATCTTAAGGCCAATAATGAGAAAATGAATATTTTTTTCGAGTTAGGCCTACTGTGTTTTGGTTTTTCAGGGCAGTATAGACTCCGTTATTAATTCTTACATTTCTTATGCGTTAGATTTCAAGGCTGACTCAAAAAATTATGGTTTGAAAATGACTAAACTTGCTAATAGGAAATTATAAATTTTTTCTTCTCTGACTTTCACAGTGGGTATTATCGCTTCACACTGGAAGTTGTTGCCGCAGTTGTGACGTTGAACAAAGTGATATTTCTTGCAATAGCCGGCGTTATACAAATAGAATCAGATTAAAGCACCAAGGCATATTGTTCTTAGATTTAGTCTGCAACAGAGCAACATACATAAGTGACTAGTTGTCTAGACAATTGAAATGCACCCGTCATCGTTAACTAGCCTTGTCAGTATGGGTGTTCAGTTTATTTCGTTATAAATAATGGTATAGCAACTCAAATGGGCCTAGCTCCTAAATATCTTTGTGACTTAATGCACAAACCTCTATCTGCTGTCTCTTCCCGCCCTCTCCGCTCTGATCGACTTGATCTCCTAGTTCCCCGGGCAAGGACTGCCACGGCCCAGCACCATGCCTTCGCCATCGTGGGGCCTTCTATGTGGAATGACCTCCCACCCTCAATCCGTAGTAAGATTTTAGTCGGGGTCCCACCTTCATCCCTTCGTTGCTTTAAAACTTTCTTATTTCCCGGGCTGTCACGCTGAGAGCGCCTCTGAATAGCTAGTACTGTAAGAGGCGCTTTACAAATTCTCATATACGATACGATACAATACGATTGTGCATTTAAACTGTTCGTTGACAGTGCAATCCTTTGGTCGGGGGACCTGGAAACTACAGTAGGATTGAACTCACTGAAGGTCCAGGTCAACAGTCAACTTCGAACGGCTTGTGCTCCGGATGCGTTGGCGTAGAAGAACCAGTTACAGATTATTCATTTTCTCCCGACGACCCTCTGAGTGGTCAGGGCTCGCCAACTTTTGGACCTTGCGACGGAATTAAGGTCTACAGGTAACTAACAAGAACGATAAATCCTTGACCTGTAGCTCCTCATAATCATGTTGTCTCAAGGTAAACTGTTACAGAGATATGTGAAGAGGTGAGTCTACTAAGGACATCAGATGGACATTGCATAATCACCCGACTAGCCACTGCCTATCATTACCTGCTTCAGTGCAAAGTTATATCACGCCGCTGAAGTGTGTTATACAGGAAATAGGAATAGCGCTAGGTAAATGTAAGATTTTCATGTAAATCCCGCACTAGAAGTTACGAGAGGTAGGATGACAGAGAGGATGAGATTGGGAATACTCTTCACTACCAAAAACGATCGCAGTCAACCATGTTGCTCACAGCTGTGAAGGGCAAGAGAGACGCGACATAGATATAAGCGCCTCATGTTTCTCGTCCTCGTCTTTTTCATCTAGCCATCTCGGAGATGCAGCAGATAAGGCAATTGATGACTTCCCAAGTGATGGACCACACATCGTGACATCACTGACGTGCGAACTGTGTTTGGTCACCATCGTATGGTCACTCCTTTTTACTGGGGCAGTGTCTGTTTCATTGTAGTCGGCAGACAGAGTTCACTAAAGGAGACAGGCTAACCCCTCCCATTACTAAGGCCTAACGCTTCAGCTCCTATATACATAGGCAATGAGTGTCAAAGTAGCTAAAGATATCAAGCAATTTCAACTAGGTCCCATAGTGTACAAGAATAACTTAGTTTAAAGAACTTGTAACACAAGGAAGGGAGGCAATCTACTAGTAGCCTAAGTCCGAGTCTGGCCACGAGAGAGCACATTGTTAGATTTTTATAACGTTGAGGACAATGCCTAGTTTCTAGAGACAATAGTGCCATCCGCTTTAGTAGATTAGATTAGATTATGATTTTTCGTTTCTGTGTTAAGTTGGGAATAACGATCATCGGATTTTATGTGCTCACAAAGTCTCAGATGGAGTGTGGAGGTACACGTAGATAATATTATGCCCGTTAAAGGAGACAACGACAATAAAAGATAAAGTACCATTCGTCTCCTGCTCTAATGGTGCCCATCCTAAGCCGATAGGTTAAAGCTGTGACAATATCGTAGTGTAAAAGTGTAAATGTGATGTCATGATGTTGAGGACAACATTGCGTAAAAGTGTGAGGTCGCTTAAAGTTGTATCAGCTCCAGCCATTTATTTATTTCGAGTATAATTATGTCTGATTGTCGCCTGATTTCTCATGTAGGTGTAGATGTCCAACACCAACGACACCGACTACGACCACTCCTATCGTAAAGATTCCAACCACTACGATTCCGAAACTCTCGATCACAAGCAAGCCTGCTGATGTATACTTGCCATAATGGTGTGATCTTTTTCAAAGATTTAATAAGGTAAATAAAAAGTTACGATTTTATTTCCCATTCATGCAGCTAATTTACTAAATCCGAACTGACAGTGTTGCAAATTTAGTCTAATCAGATCATTATCGATTACCGTTAGTACATTTCAATAGGCCTCCTACCAATAATCAACATTCAGTTTCTTTTTATATATGACTATAATTATTTCTATTGAATTTAACTGTTTACAGAGGTGCATCTGATTACAGGGGTGAACGATAGTCTAATGACTAGCGTACTGAACTGGCAACCGAGAGTCTGTGGTTCGAATTCTCGAAAGGGCAAAAATATGTTTAGAGGCTTCTGCTCTACCTAAGCCCCTCGCCGACTCAGTTAGAAAGAGTACTCAAACCATGCACTGTTAGCGGGAAGATGAGACGGCGAGAGAGGGCATTGGTCACCCGCCCTCATATGCCGAGGTTAAGAAAATTAAGTCGCTTACACGTCGTACCCATACCTGCCTCTCAGGTTAGCTTAATGGTCCTTCTCTTTTTCTGTTGTTCCTATCTGATTACGGTTTTACTGTTTTCAGGATACCCAGCCTCGGCCTGTTGTCAATTATTATCATTTAATACAGAATTTTGTTAGCTTGTAGGATGTCGGCTTAAAAGTTGGTGTGGGATCAAATAAATTGGACTCAATAGGGACCTTTTGTGTTGAGAACAAACTTCAGAATAATAGTAGCGTCATTTTGATTTGTTCCACTGCCAGATAATAGGTCAGAGGTTAATATCCCGAGCATGGCAAGACCTTGTCTCGAGATGTCGGCTCTGCCTGCGCCTCCTATCTATGGGGACCGAAGGTGGTTATGAAACGCAGCTATGATGAGTACATTGACGATACACTGTCGATGGAATGGTCAGACGTCGAGAGAGAATTGGTCACCTGCATTCATTCGCTGAGGCTAATAAATGAAGTCGCTAACACTTCACATCCATGACTGCTTCAGAGCTGGCTTAAGAACATGCAGCTCGTATTCTATATAAAACTAATTCTATGTTACTTTTTATTGTGCTATACACATCAGCCTTAGATTGTAATGGCACTTAACCACATGCTGCCTTCAGAGTCTGTATGAAACTTGTTATTAATTGAAGTCTATGCCAATGGTTTAGTAGCCTGTTTCAGTGCTTGCTGCAGTCTGCAGTTGAAAAGAATGCCCTATTGGAACATAACTTTGATTTGTGGCAACTTCTCTATAAATCGTCTTGTCTTTGTTTTGTGCAGATATTTGGAACAATGGCCTTTCTCTCCAGAAACCGTACAGCTGTGAGAACTTGTATTGAAATTCTGACTTTCGTCGTCAAACTGACAAATCGATTGAATTTTCTGTTCGAAATGTAATTTTGTTGGTCATTCTTTCTGAAAAAAAATGAATTGTTCAGCAAAATCAATGTCGCTATTGTGTCCCTTAATTTCTCGAGATTATCTATCAGCCGTTTGGTCCTAACAATCCTGTGATTGCGCATTAAATGATATATTATTATCTAGCACACAAATAATGGCATCCACTTTACAGAGAAAATGTTCCTGAAATAATGTCGCTGCCTTGACTGGTCTAATCGGCAGTGCGTTGAAATATGAAATTTTGCAGCGCTTAGCCTATCGACAGCGCTTGTCGAATGACAACAGGGATGCCACTGCCAACCGTTAAAAGGTTATCCCTGAAAGCGACAGAATGGTTGAAGAGCGAAGATTAAGTCTGGGATATAAAACCCCCGGACACACTCCCAGGCTAGGATGTGATCAATATAATATTATTTTGATTCCACTGGAAAAGTTTACTCTACCAGTCGCCCCAAAATTGTCAAGAATTGCTACAAACAAAGCAAAATAGCAATTAGTATTAAAAGTATAATTTTCACCAATCCAGCTTCTATTCAAGGAAGTACTATTTTCATCAATCCAACTTCTAGTTTCACAAGAAACTATTTTCATCAATCCTACTTCTAATTTGAAACAAATTATTTTCATAAATCCAGCTTTTATTTAGGCAAGAATTATTTTCATCAATCCAACTTCTATTTAAGCAATAATTATTTTCATCAATCCAACTTCTATTTAAGCAAGAATTACAATGGACGAATAATTTAGACGATAGACTACCGGATTTTGTTCCAACTTGCAGATCGTTCCATTTCGCCAACAATTCATTGTAAATATAATTTTAGAAGTGAACGACAATAAGCTAAGACACAGACCTAAACGACATTAGCAAGTCTTAACTTTAGAACTAAATGAGACTAACAAGTTTTAACTTTACACGTAAATGACAATAACGTCTTAAGTCTGTACATTAACGCCCAATTCTCGACCTAAACGACACGCACCTTAGCATCTGCGCTGCCCCTCTGATCCGCTGGTAACCGGACTCGGACCTCCTTCGGACTACTCTCTCGACCTCCTTCGGACTACTCTCTCGGACAACCTTTCTGACTGGACGCAGCGCTCGTAATAAGCTGGTGCCCTGCACTTGGCTTTCGAGTGGCGCTTTAGAGGTTTGGAGATTACGATTACGATTACAACATTAACAAGCTGACACAATGAACAAAAACTAGGCATTTAAGGTTTATCAATAAAATGCAGAAATAAGCTAATTGCACAGAGGGGATGATGTCGGGGGATGATGTCCGGGATGGTTGTCATAAAATGGGCTCCATGTGGCAACAAATGCTCTAAAATGCATTGTCGGAGACTTTACTGGGGGTGCCTACGAAGCTTCGCCAAACCTCCTAGTCGCGGCATACTTTGTCCCAGTAGTCCAAATCCGTTAAAATACGCACTGTTGCAAGGAGCCGTAAGTTCACGTAGTCTAGGCTGTTTCACAGCTCTACTCAAACTTTAAGTTAATGTCTCAAAGTTTAACTGTTTCAGTACAATTACAAAAAATATTAAAATAGAATTTGAATTTGTTTTTTTCATTTTCGCGCCAAATTCAATTAAACTTATTATTTCAATATCTCATTTTCAGACTTTCGTAGGCCTCTGAAAGGTTCGAAGATCCTAGGCACCGTAGGCACTGTGCCTACAGGATAAGACGTCTGCAGAGTCTGCGATGAGAAGAATCCTCCTTGACAATACAATCGACGACAAGAAGTACTGCACCTTTGGCAGAACGATCGACGACGAGGGGAAGACTGACGTTTCGGCTTGTGTACTTGGGCTTAACGACATTTTTTCATATCGAAGATGATTAGTGTCGGAGGCAGAGTACAACCTCGTACTCCACGTTTATATTGCGACCGAGCCACCCGCAGTAAAGATCCGAGAAATTAATCTCTGATAAACCGACCGACCGGGAATCGAACCCGGGCCGCCGGCGTGACGAGCGGGCTACCAACCCACTCGGCCACTCAGGATCTCTGAACGTTTCGGCTTGATTCAGCTGTCCCTTTTATCGTCCGACCGGTTGGCTTAAAATAAGCTATTGACGGGAATTCAAAATGAGCTATTACCTCGAACCGAGGACCTCTGCACTACCACCACCACCAGCACCACCACCACCACCACCACCACCACCACCACCACCATTGGTATAATGAAGGCACTGTCGTAAAGTCATTCAATAAGTTAACATTTTTGTATTTTTTTACGCTCTCATTTAATATCCATTCCCTATTGGGCCATAAAAAAAGGTTACGCAACGGACGCGAAGCCAACGTTACCGGTAAGTTCCAGCCAACTTCGCTAGGGACCACAACGAAAGCGAATCGACGTCAATTTCTAATCATTCCTCCATACGCATTGACCATCAACAAATCTGAGGGTCAAACATTTCGATATGTAGGTGCATTTGAATGATCCCGTATTTTCTCATGGCCAACTTTACGTTGTTCTATGCCGTCCATGGATAAGAACAATTTGAAAAGACAAATTTCGTTTTATGTAACTGAAACTGAAAATTTTAGAGACACGCTATGAAAGTAATTCCTTTGTGACTTGGGATGAGATCACTACACTTTATTGCGCATTTTACGATCTTCTCACTAATCGCAAGATTCTTATGGAATTGACCGACTTTTGATCGCCATCTAGGCTCTATCCTTTGTTCGTGCGTATATGAAATCCTCATTGAAGGAATTTACCGTCTTCGGACGGGCAAACATCCAGTAGCTTTTTACTATGAGAGTTGCATTTGCTTCAGTTAGTTGTAAAAGCGATAAGCACATTTTCCGTTGATTAAATTTCCATTAAGCAAAAACTTCTTGGAATAAATATCCATCTAAGAAAGTTTTGAAGGTTATTAAGTTTTGAAAGCTGCAGCTTGTAACAAATGCTTGTGCACCGTCGAGGTGAGTGGGCTTTCAACCATCAGAGGCCAGAATTTCTATTAACGCACATCCAATTCAGGTTATCATCATTTTTTAATTTGACAACAACGACAATGGTGGCGGCGGCTGCGGCAGTGGTAGTGCTCGAGGCCGTAGTCGAGGTCGAGGTCGAGGTCGTGGTGGTGGTGTTGGTGGTAGTAGTAGCAGTAGGCTAGTAGTCGTAATAGTTGTAGAAGAAGTAATAGTAGTAGTAGTAGTAGTAGTAGTAGTAGTACTAGTCATAGTAGTGTTTCAACTACAGATATTTGAGTACTAAGTGGGGTAGAAACATACATAAAAGTAATTCGTGTTATGATTATCATCATCATCACCACCACCATGATCATCATCATCACCACCATCGATATCATCACCATCATCATCATCATCACCATCATCATCATCACCATCGATATCATCATCATCACCATCGATATCATCACCATCGTGCTATGATTCATTGATTATCCACGGAACTGTAGAGATAAAAAAGGCGATCAAACGGTGGATTGTTACCTAAGTTGCGCTTGCAAGTCAATCTAACTTGTAACGCTCGTGCAGTTGTAAAGGTGTTTCAGCGAACGATAAGGCGTAATTTACGTTTGCTTGGCCGCATGTGATTGAAGCCAAGATTGATGGAATAGGTCGTCTTCCTGTTTCTTTCGAGCAAATTATTTATACGAGACTACAGATTATCCACTTATTTAGCATAAATTCTTTATTATGTCGAACTATTCGCAAAAAGCCACACTAGACTACAAACTGATTAAATGTTTTTTTTATAATTGCACAGATTTTCCAGTTGGACACAAAAGAGATACGCAACCACTCGCAGAGACTACAGTGCACAATAAACTGAGCCAGTTTCAGTTGTAGTAGTGAAATATTTTGACCTTCAATCTTAAATAAATTTTGCGTCATTAAAATCGTGTCAAATTTCTCAGAAAGTCTCTATGACATCATTGGCATTTTTATTGCTTTATCGTTTTGCTACACATGCAACATAAATAGCATAGTCGTGTTCCATGCGTATAGTTAGGAGATAAGTATATGCATGGAAACCCTATTATATCGATTTCCAGATATGTGCCGTAAACTTGACAGCTGACCTAATTGTTTTAAGCTATAGGCCTATCCCAGACTTAATCTTCGCTCTTCTACCTATCTTTAACCTTCAGGGATAACCTTTTAACGGTTGACAGTGGCATCACTGTCGTCACTCGACAAGCGCTGTCGATAAGCGCTGTAAAATTTAATGTTTCAACGCACTGCGATTAGACCAGTCAAGGCAGCGACATTCTATTAGGAAAATTTTCTCTGTAAAGCAGGAGCCTTTATTTGGGTGCTATACATAATAATATATAATTTAGTGCGCAATCGCAGGATAGTTATGACCAAACGGCTGATAGATAATCTCGAGAAATTAAGAGAAAAATTAGCGACACTGGTTTGCTGAACAATTCATATTTCTTCAGAAAGAATGACCAAAAAAATTACATTTCTGAATGAAAATTCAATCGATTTGTCAGTTTGACGACGAAAGTCAGAATTTCGAAATAATTTCGAACAGCTGTATGGGTTCTGAAGGGAGAGGCCATTGTTCCAAATATCTGCACAAATCAAAGACAACACGATTTATAGAAAAGTTGCCACAAAATAATCAAAGTTTGGTTCTAGTAGGCTTAGGTATTCTTTTCAACTGCAATCAGACCGTAGCAAGCACTGACGCAGGTGACAGAGCCAATGACCTAGACTTCAATTAACAACAAATTTCATATAAACTTGCTAGACGGCATATGGTAAGTGCCATTGCAATCCGAGATTGATCTGTACTACTTTGTGTCGAACGATAAAAAGTAAAACAGAATTGTTTTTTCAGAAGAAGACGTTCAGTTTCTTAAGCCAGCTCTGATGAAGTGGTAGCGACTTCATTTATTAGCCTCAGTAAAAAAAAGAGCAGGTGACCAGTTCTCTCTGCTGTCTGACCATTTCATCGACAATATATCGTCAATATAACTGCCTACTCATCATAGCTGCGCATCGGATCCCCATAGGGGCGCAGGTATAGCCAAAATCCTATCTGGCAGTGCAACAAATCAAAGTGACGCTAATATTATTCTGAATTTTGTTTGCCACACGATGGTCCCTATTGATACCAATTTACTTAACACCACACCAACTTTTGAGCCGACATCCTACAAGTTAACAAGATCCTGTGTTAAATTATAATTATTGACATCAGGCCGAGACTGGGTATCCGGAAAGGAATAAAACCGTAATCAGATAGGAAGAAGAGAAAAAGAGAAGACCATCAAGCTAACCTGAGAGGCAGGTATGGGTACGACGCGTAAGCGACTTAATTTTCTTAACCTCGGCATATGAGGGTGGGTGACCAGCCCTCTCTCTCTCTCTCTCTCTCTCTCTCTCTCTCTCGCTCTCTCTCTCTCTCTCTCACTCTCTCAGTCGTCTCGTCTTCCCACTACCAGTGTATGTATGGTCTGAGTACTCCTTATAACCGAGTAGGCGACCGCGCTTTCTCTGCGGCCGGCCGCAGATGTTGGAACGGTCTTCCTCCTGCCCTGCGAGCGGCTAACACGATTGACTCCTTCAAATCCGGACTCAAGACTTATTTGTTTTCTAAGGCCTACCCTGCTGTTAGTTGACTGTGAGGCGCCCTTGTAGCGGCATGGCTGTGTTACGGCGCCATGTTAATTGTCATTATTATTATTATTATTATTATTATTATTATTATTATTATTATTCTTATTATTATTATTATTTATTATTATTATTATTATTATTATTATTATTATTATTATTATTATTATTATTATTATTAGGCGAGGGGCTTGGGTAGAGCAGAAACCTCTATACAAAATATTTGCACAGGCTGGAGTTTGAAACCCTGACACTTCGTTTCAAGTTCAGCACGCTAATCATTAGACACCCCTATAATCAGATAAATTCAATGGAAATATAGTTCTAAATAACACGAATATAAATTTTGATTATTGACAACAGGACGATTCAAATAAAAAATTATGCTAACGGTATCGAGAATAATCTGATTGGGCTAAAGTTGCAACACTGTCCGTTCCGATTTAGTAAATTAGCTGCATGAATGGAAAATAAAATCGTAACTTTTTATTTACCATAAGATCACACCATTATGGCAAGTATACATCAGCAGACTTGCTTGAGATCGAGAGTTTCGGAATCGTAGTGGTTGGAATATTTACGATAGGAGTGGTCGTAGTCGGTGTCGTTGGTGTTGGACAATCTACACCTACATGAGAAATCAGCCGACAATCAGACATAATTATACTCGAAGTAAAAATAAAATATTTGGAACTGATACAACTTTGGCGAACTCACACTTTTACGCAATGCTGTCCTCAGCATCATGGCATCCCACTCACATTTCTACACTATAACACGTGAAATATCATTTTCAAAACTGAAGCTCATCAAAACTATCGGAGTACCATGCAAATGAACGTTTTACATTTTAGGATTCTTCTTCCATCCATTTGAACAGGAGACGAATATGTCCTTTAGCTTTTATTATCGCTGTCTCTTTAAACATGCACGACACAGCATAATATCATATACCTCCCAACTCCATATGAGACTATAATTATGAGCACATAAAATCCGATGATCGTTATTCCCAACTTAACACAGTAACAACTAACAACAAATCATAATCTAAAATAATCTTCTCAAGAGGATTATATAATTATCTCTAGAAACTAAAAATTAGGCCCCAACGTTATGCTAATCTAGGCATGTGTCCTCTAGTAACATCTAGTGTGTGATTTAAATGAAAACCCTATACACTTGTCGAGCTCCATTCCTACTTCCCGAGTAATACACAACAGCGGCGTGGCATGTCTTTACACTAAAGCAGGTATTGGTAGGCAGTGGCTAGTCGGGTGACTATACAATGTCCACCTGATGTTCTTAGTAGATCACCCTTCACATACCTCTGCCACAGTTTTCAGTGACAAAACACGATTAGATGGAGCTACAGATCAATGATTTATCGTTGGTTGCTAGTACCTGTAGACCGTTATTCCGACGCATGGTCCAAATGTTTGCGAAAATTGTCCATCCATGGGGTCATCCGGAGAAAAGAAATAGTCTGTAACTGGTTTTTCCATGCCAACGCATCCGGAGCACAAGCTGCTCGAACTTGGCTGTTGACCTGGACTCGCAGTTAGTTCTATCCTGCTGTAGTTTCCAGGTCCCCCGAACGAAGGATTGCACTGTCAACGAACAGTTTAAATACGCAATGCTATATCATTATTTGTTACTAATGAACTGTACATGTACACCCATTTTGACCAGGCTATAGTTAACGCTAAAGGCTGCCAGATCAAGTGTCCTGTCAATTAGTTACTTATGTATAAAATGATCTTTTGCAGGCCATGTCTAAGGAGAAGAAGATGCCTTGGGGTATAACTATGATATGATTCCGTTTTTGTTACGCCGTCTATTGCAAGAAATTCCACTTTGTTCAACATCACAAGTGAGGCAAGAACTTCCAATATGAAGCCATGTTCCCCACTGTGAAAGACATAAATGAAAAATTAATAACTTCCTATTAGCAATTTTAGTAATTTTCAAACCATAATTTTTGAAGTCAGTCTTGAAATCAAAAGCGTGAGTATTATAAAAATTAATATCGTTGTCCAAGCACATTTACTGGTATCACAGTTGTCTGGAAAATCTTTACACGTATTAATTGCCATGTCGTGCCCTTTTCAACGAAGTAAAAATATGAAGCTTGTTTAAATCTACCGTACCCCAGTACGTTAATTTCGGGATCTGTTGAAAGAAAATTAAACATGCAGAAAATTGTAACTTATTATTGTATTGTATTGTATTTGATCATTTATAAAGCGCTTATCACAGCATAAGCCTTTCAGAAGCGCTACCAGTGCGAGGTACTCTGAGGAAAAAGGAAGGTTTTAAGGTGAGAAAAAGAGGTAGAGATGCTACTATTAGTTAACATAGTAATGAAACCTCGCAATATTTCAATGTAATGGAGCAATACAGTTTAGATAATTTACTAGTAAGAGTATATTTTCAAGCAGCAGATGAGACAATCATGTCTTATTAGTATAAACTTACGAAGCACATTGACTCTTGACTAGGTTGGTATGGTGGTCGATACCACTGGAGAACCTTGTTCTCCTCGTCCACATGCCAGTAACAACCCTGTTGTATAGCATTAGCTACCCATTGGCATTTTTCAATATCATCAATTGCTGCAACACGTCCCAACTTCTGCGTCAAGAAGACAACGAAACACAGAATATAGACGGCTGACATCTTGTTCTTCGGAGCTCTCGACAAGTCGACGACTGCTGCGCTCAAGTTTCTGCCTTATGTAGCAGTTTCCTGACAATCAAGACACCTGCAGTCACCTCAATTAAATGAACGAGATAATTGTAGACACAAAGAATTGTCACTTCTTAGCGTTTGCAAAGCCACCTTGCTGTTTTCTACTGTAACATGCACCTGCAAAATTGAACCGCGATTCTGTCTTTTATATTGATTTAAGAAAAAAATTGCCCAGTGCCCACGTTGTTTAGTTGTGGCGTTTGAAACGAATTGATAGAAGAGAGGTCACGCACTCAAACTGTCTCTACAGCTAATTCAGACGAGATTGGCGAGATGTTTTCGAAACGAGATGGCGTTCGGTATTCGAACTTAGATGAAATAAGAAAAGAAGGACAAGATCGATATGCTGTATGTTGTCAATAAGTTTGATTTTTTACTATACGCTCGTTTATGACCAGTTCTCTGAATATGGTGATTAGATGAAAAATCTTATTTTCCGTATATAGGCAAGTTGTAGGCCTATTTAGTTGTAGGCATGGTAATGGACAGAGATGAATAGAGCAGCTGTCAATTATGCAGATCTGTAGGCCTAGATGAAAAATTAAATTAAAAGTAAGTAGAGTCTATAATGAGAAACATAGACTGTGCAAGTATTAGATATGCTGTCCAATTTCCTAACATCGCAGTATACTCCGCTATGCAAGGCGTGTCACGGGGTCATACGATGGAGTTCAACCCACATACTTCAATTCGATTGACTGTCTTTCTGCCTCACGATTAAGACTTCATATAATCTTCTGTCGGTACCCAGGCTGCAATGCATTGCTTCTGTCTGAGGCTTAGTAAATATTAAGGTTCTCATAATAAACACTTGTCCTGAAAAACTTGACAATCGACACGCGCGTTTGTCTGATATTCTAATTATTAGTTTAACATGTTTGTAGGTAAATTTAAAAAATGTGTTTGTATCCCTATAAACTTTACCATAACTTTGCAACGAATTTCAATTGGTCCAGCGTTTTTGGACTATAGGGGCCTACACGGAACACTGGAAAATTGGTTTTATGCTGTAGACAAACAAGATAATAATGCAATGCTATGTTATTTAGTCTTGAGACGATTTTTACCTTTCTTAGAACTCAGAAAGAGGAAACTGCAACCAGGGACTTCGAATAAGCTATTGTCCGCAGAAATAGGTGAAAGTGTCTGAACTGTAGGAGACACCAAACAGTGTTGAGCTAAATGAAAAAATCACACCTGTTACCTGACCACTTCTACACCTGTTACCTGACCAAACCTGTTACCTGACCACACCACACTTCAGTGGAGGAAATGGCATTTATTCATTCTAAAGATTTAAAATAGCTCAGAAAATGGGTTTCAAGTTTACATTGGGTAAAACTCAGTGCTTTAGTTGTCGGACGTATGTAGGGGTTCAACCTCTTGCCCCTATTTCTTCTAACCAACTAAGTTTAGTAACTGAAATGATGTTGTTGAGAGGTTAGGAATTAAAGTATATCATCGTCAGATTTTTCGAGGGCAACATATTAACATTAGATATTGACCTGCATTCGTGTACTATAAAATGTTTCAAACCCATGACTCTTTTGACAATAAGAGCTCCACTTGCCATGCTTTTACCCATGAACACTGTTACCCTCTCGTGATGCATACGAGAGATTCTTTAAGCGACGAAACTTTTCAAATTTCAAAACTGAGGCAGCTGACCCGACGTAAGATATGACAATATCTGTCATTTGGGCCTAATGTTCTTAGATGTGTCACTGCTAATGTATGAGAAATGAATGCATTAGCCGCGAATGAATGGTTTGGCTATGCGAAATCTTGATAGCAAAACAAATACCTATTGTGACCGAACTTTCTCTGATTTTTCTGTGTTTCGTTGGCTTGAATCGGCTTAGGGATAGGAACTCATTTCATTTGGAATGCAAATTGAAACTAGCTGACTTTGGTTAAGGCTATAACCGCTAACAGTTTAGCCCTATCAAAGAATTGCACCGCTTGACCTACGAACAAATAACAGAACATCTGATGTGCATCAGAGTTTCTTTTAACCTTTTCAATCTCTCCCAGACGTATAAATCAACAATAAGTGCATTTGGGAAAGTCAATCGAATATCTGTCAGTCAGCAATATCAATATCAATCAGCAGTTTCTTTTCATAGGCCTACTGGAAAACGCTTTAGTACAAATGACATACATCAATACAGACACACAATGTCCTGTCAACAACTCCTTTAACGAAGTGGACTGTTGTACAGCGTTGGAACATCATGCAGATGATTGACAGTTCTAGTTTTCTTCTATTGAGACAGACCTACGAGACATTGTGTAAAAAGAAAAGATGTTACAGTGAAAGGAGCAGGTGTTCTTCTATTGATATCAGCTGCTGTCATTATATTAGCTGCGACATTTGAGGCAGAACAGACGTCTTCTGAAATCTGTTCTACAACGCCACTGTCTACTTGGACTATTTGCGATCACTTTGGTCTTTTGAATTCTACACCTTCAACGACGTGTCATGGCATGAAGACAATGAACCGATTGTCAGTCTATGTTAAAGTCTTCCTAGATACTCTAGTCCTGAACAAAGGTTTCTTCAAAAGAAGTCAATTAATTTTAAATAGATTTGATCTTATCTAAAGAAACTGTTTGACGTCGATTAAATTTAAGACAAAAGCATTTGACAATCTGGTCAACGTGAGTACCCACAACTAGGCTATACATGTAGATACGCCTCGCACTTAATAATGAGAAGTATTTGCTGTTAGCAAAAACGCTACAAAACGTTAACAAATCATAATGATTTTAACGATCGAAGTTTAGCCACATGCACAGCAACAATACTGGTGTACGTACAATGATAATTAAGAATTTATGTTCTTAATATCAAAAATTCGCCACGTTTATAGTCATGATAGTCGACATGATAGTCGACGTCGATACTTTGAGAAGGTCTAGCTAAAGAATATAGATATATAGGGCTTCCAAGAAGTAGGCCTACAGATTCCTCAGTTTTATGTTCACTGAATGAATTTACATAGTCTATACATGTATGTATTATAGCCGTTACAATAACGTGAGCATCAATTTTTATACAACTGAGAATAACCTTTAAATTGGCCTATTTGACCAAGAAATCCCCGGTACTAGCACACTTCCCTAGGGTGACCACATTTCTTTTCTGTCATTCAGGGACACCACAGTACTTCCAATCTAAGTCAACTTTAATTTCGGAGCTGGGCTCATTGGGTAGAACGCTTTACATAGGCCTATGCAATGCCTCAACTGTAATGTAAGATATTAGACGAAAATTAAGCATTTTATTTGTTGTTTTTGAATTAGCAAGAAAACGAGCCAAAACTATAGAAGCCTAGATAGTAAAGACTCGATAAGGTATGGTCTCAATGATGTAAATAATTATTTTTGGCATATTAGCCTCTACTGCAGAATGCAGACCCTTAGTTAGCCGTGCTTTTAAGTTTACATGGTGCCGCGGAGTTGTAAGTTTTGTACGGCGTTGCATATTTGTTGATGCTGATAATTGTTATTTCTTATTTTACTTTATAATTGTTTGAAAATTAAAATAGCAAATTCTATTAATTTATTATTTAATTATAGAAAAATTTCATTCTGGGACGTTTAATTGCACCGGAAAGGACTTGTCCTGGAAGCTGGACATTTTTTTATCAATTCTGGGACTGTCCCGGACAATCCGAAACATGTGACCATCCTAAACCTCCTTTCCTTCAATCAATTCTAACTCCTTGCATACCCTTCTGGTTGCCTGTGATCATCAAGTACTTTTCTTTTAGCTGAGCCACATGCAAAACATAATAATATAAGCTCGTGTGCATTTCATAACTCTACCCAATGGAATGAAATCGACTGCCAATCTCTCTCTCTCTCTCTCTCTCTCTCTCTCTCTCTCTCTCTCTCTCTCTCTCTCTCTCTCTCTCTCTCTCTCTCTCCGTAGCTCAAATGCACTTCCTTCATTCAAAAAGCGGCTTACAACTCACTATTTCTCCGTGACTTTCAAGCACTTGGATATCTAACATAGACCCCTTAAATTACCAGGACAGCAGGCAGCCATGCTCGGGCCATGGAACTTGGGTTTATTGTCGATTTACACTATTTATCACACACACAAAATGAACGAAGAGTCCGATTCGGATAAACTGCTTTTTCTGTTTGACTCGATGAGAGCTACATCTGGGAGGAATATTGACACTAGATTCGGGTCATTCAAGGTCAGACAAAATGAAATCTAGCAAAAAAAACTGAAAGTAACTTTATCGTAAGCTGAACAGTTCTATTTCAGTTAACTGAAACTTAGACTGAAACTGGAAAGTTCTGAATACTGTAACTAAAACTAAACTGAAAAGTACAAAACTAGAACTAAAACTAAACGTGAAAGTTGGAAACTGCTTTAATTTTCCCTATGTGGCGCACAAATCGAGTGGTGGACATGTCTGCAATGGTTAAGGGTGAGTGCTTCAAACAGTAGCATGAAAGTATAAACTTAAAGAGATCTGTCGCTATTGCTAATCAAAATGATTGTCATTTATGAAAATTATATTTAATTGCTTCTGTTGAATATTTACAAAACTAAATTAAAACTGAAAAGTTCTGAAAACTGAATCTAAAACTAAAAACTGAAAAGAGTTGAAAACTATAACTAAAACTAAACTGGAAAGTTAAAACAACACTAAAAACTGAAACTGATACTGAAAGTTAACTGAAACTTAAATAACACTGACAGTAGGCCTATAGGCCTTGTGCTGTGGCGCGAGGCTCTGGACTTCCCCTACCTGTTTCTATCCGTTCTGCAAGTTATCCAACGTCGATTAGGTCCGAGATAACATTTATTTAATGGATTGCTTGTCTATTTTTCCTCTGATTTCTTGGGTCTCATCGATCTCCACTGGTGTTGTCCAACGAACTGTGATATCAGAATGCAATAATTATCATTGTAGGCCTCGCTAAGCATAATTATATACACTAGTGAGCAAAATTGTGGAAACACCTACCAATTTGCATATTTTGCTATACTGTAACTACATGCATACAATATACAAATATACATAAAGATATATACATATACATATATACATAAATACATACATTCATTCACACATACATACATATACATACATACATACATACATACAAACATACACACATACATTTCCTTGTTGGCGTTTTTCAATTTTACATACATACATACATACATATATACATACATAACATACTAGGGTGTTTCCATCCCTAATGGAGAATTTTCATGCATATTTTTTCTAATCCTCCAACCAACCATTTGGTGATGGCTTATATTGAGACTCTATAGCCAAAATATTTTGAAGATTGAACAATATTTAGAACTTGCACAAACCAGTTGAAATTCTGTAAAAGTGCATTTTTTCGTTTTTAACCATTTATTCTTAAATTATGCATTGGAAAATTTTTTGCAAATCAGCAAATGTTTCAAGACCACTTGGATGATTAGTTTAACAGTGCTCCCTAATAAAAATTGAGCAAGAGCATTTATTTTTGGAGGCACAGCGAGAAAATCGTCGGAGAGGAAAGATAGCTCGCAGTATATAGAAACCTCACACTCAAGAAAAAATGCATGTTTAGGCTTAAAACAACTGCAGCAAATCATTCAGTGGAGACAAAACACGCAAAAGTTTGTGACATCATCACTTTCACCAGAGCTGCTATTCAGAAAGGTGATGATTATTGTGATGGATTATTGTCGGACAGCAACAGTATTACCTTATCACCTGATCCTAAAAAGATCCGTGAACTTCAAAGCCGAGAGTGATATATAGGCACAGTGAATGTGATCACTCCTAAAGTGGATGCAGTACTAGATCGGATTAAAGGCAGTCAGAAAGATTGCCGAAATATTTCTGCAATGGCCTCATCATGACAGATCCAGGATGATCCGAGTTCCAAGATTTAACACGCTGCACCACGTCTAAGAGATCATGCTGGAGAGGATGATTTGCATCTGTTATGTCTTAAAGTCTCCTGAAATAGAAGTGTTTGGCCATTTCAAAGACTTCTGGCAACGAATAGATGAAGCTTCTTTTTTATTCATTCCGGAGATTCTTCTGCAGCCCTTGACGATGAAAAGTATGGCATCCATTATAGCTCCATGGAAAACAGTGTCATAGAGTTTGGAGTAGCACATCTGGAAACATTCCAAGCGCCAGATGACTATTTTGAACTGCTGGAGCTGTCGATTGCTTTCTTTAATGGAACGTCTCACAGTGGAATCCATTTCTGATATCCAGCAGCAATTCACCGTGCCCGTTAGAACCACTAACTCCATGATACTGTGGCTATTACACAATACAACTAATCTTTGATATCGCCCTTCTTACTAAGGTTGCCCCAAGCTCAGAAGAGCCACACGCCTTGGCCGCGCAGATGCAATTATATTGCAGAGCAATTGTGAGCGAAGGACTTGCTCAAGGTCCCTACGCGGACGGCTTGAGGTGGATTCGAACCTGCAACCCTCCGGCTGCAAGGCACCGAACATACCCCTACACCACCGCGCCCCATCAAACCCCGCAAACAGGATGAACCATTGCATCTAGGGTCCTCCGAATCCCTGAAGTCGTGTGGTCCATAATATCGCGAACAAATAAAAAAGTGAGGTCCGTCTCTTATTGACTGCTGTGTAATGTGTATGTCAGATACTGGGTCCAGAGCCCATCATCTGCAGCTGCTCCAAGAAATTATCTGTCCCCTTGCTTTTTAGTCTGCCGGCATACCTTGACATGGTGGTCGCAGAAGCTGCCACCACAGCATTTGGTCGCCAATTAATTATGATACCTATCTGCAGTGCTTTTTTTTCTAGAAAAAAAGGTTCCGGATATCAACAAAATTCAGAACAACTATAGGGGCATATTTTATGCTAATATTTCTATTTCATATAATCAATATCAATAAACATTGAATGCACTGAATTTAAATTAAAGTATCCAACTAATTTCAATATAATTTAATTAAAAATTTAAATTAACTAAATTATTTTTAATAGCTGAAAAAAGGTCCCGGAACGCCGTTCCGGACCGTTCCGGCTGAAAAAAAGCACTGCCTATCTGAGCTGCTGGTAGGATTGGGATTCTTCAACGATAAAATCTTGGTGGAAGAGAAGAAATTACTGGTCATGGCTCTATAAGAGATACTGAGTGTTACGATGAAAGGTACAACATGACTGCGTCATGTACACGGCGTTTTATAAGAGGAATTCTTGCAAATTGACTCAAGCGAATGGCTACTCCAAGAATCATATCTAAAGGACAAATGGTTGCCACCTCTGTGAAGGTTGTGAACGATCTTGCAGAACGGGAGTTGCCTTGATTCAAGAATTCAATGCCTCGTTAACACGCAACGAGGAACAAAAACAGATGAAAGTAGTTAAGGGCACTAGAAGCAAGTTCAGTGTGCCAGTAATGGGAGTAGCTATCAAGAACTCCAGAGAAACCGGCAACATGAGCTATTGATGGATTTATGGTAACTGAATTTTTACTTTAAATAGAGGGCATAATGTTTTGTATAGCGTTCGCCTTTCATTGCATTCAGTAGATGCTACATTGCTACATTGCTACACTGCAGAGAAGGGTTTTTTATGATTGTACTGAATGACTATTTTAAGTACTTTGCACTGCTACTCTATTACTACACTGCAGTTTACATTTTCATGCGTGTTTACTATTTAGTGTGTTTGCTGTTTAGTATTTTACTATTTCACTTGACGCTTTTACTGAAACACTGTATAACTTGATTGGTTTGTGCAAGTCCTTAATATATTAATTTTTTATCACGCTAAAAAATTTACTGGTTACTCTTTCTATCAAGTATCACGCAATGATGGGTTGGAGAATAACTTTTTGACACTTTCACCATAATACATACATACATACATGTACATGTACATCCATACATGTAAATTGGTACATCCATACATGTAAATTTGTAGGTGTTTACATGTACAATGTTATACATACATATATACATACATAATAGTGACATAGTCGTATGCACATATTAATGTATATACATGTATGTACATTAGACTTATTATGTGTATACGACTATGTCACTATTATGTATGTATATATGTATGTATGACATTGTACATGTATGTATGTATGCATGCATGTAGATGTATGTATGTATGTATGTATTAGGGTGGTTGCATCTCTAATGGAAAATTTTCAACTTCAGTTGTTTACTTTCGCCAACCCGGAATTCCGTGCCAATTGGTTTAGAGGTAATGTAGCCCAAAAATCATCAGGATTGAACAATATCTAGGACTGCCACAACGTCTGTGAAATTTTGACTTTTACGGATAATTTTCGTCATTTCGAGTATAAGTATTTGATTCGCATTTTTGGACCTATGTTTAGTTTTCAACAGAAAAGCTGGATGATTTTACTTAAGCACAACTTTAAAATAATTTCTACAATGTTTATGTTCTCGTTGATTGTTTATTATTAATTTTTATTGGCATTTTAGTGGTATTTGATCCGTGAGTTCCTGAGACCGATAACCACAAATCTATTCGAACAAGCATACACAAAAGGGTGCAGTGGAAAATAGCGAAAATTAGAAATTCGAAAAGTAATAGCAACCAAAAGTTGCCTAATGGCATGGATCAAACACTGTTCAAAAATTTAAAAAATATTAATGTCTTCCGCCCCCACCAGAGGGCCAAAGTTACGAGACAAAGCGTTTTTCGAGAAAATTTTAGGTTTTCTTGTAATATATTCTAATTGAAAACTAATTAACTGCCATTCAATATACCGCTAGAAAGAGCTCTTAAAACTGAATAAAATGATGTGTTAATTTTCGGAATATGACCATATTTGTAGAAGTTATTAACTTTTTACCATTTCCTCAATAATAATAATAACTCTAATAAATAATTTTAATCACTAATCAGTGTAATCACTAGTAACCAGGCATGCAATAAATGTAATTGTGCTGTAATCTGGACCTACTACAGGCAGTTGAATTTATTCCTGGTTTAAGTGTTCAGTTTTCATTTTTGATTACAACTATTATGCTTACTGTTCGAGTGCTCCTATATTTGATAAAGGGTGAAACTTTGACGGTGTTGTGGCAGTCCTAAATATTAAAAAAATTTTTTCATACAACTTTTTGTGTGATGTTTGTGGATGGAATGGAACCAAATGGAACCTTGGCGAACATTAGTTTCACACTTTTATTTTTAAGAACCACCCTAGTATGTATGTATGTATGTATGTATGTATGTAAGTATGTATGTATGTATGTATGTATGTATGTATGTATTTATGTATGTGTGTATATATATCTTTATGTATATTTGTATATGTATGCATGTAGTTATAGCAAAATATGTAAATAAAATATGTAAATTGGTAGGTGTTTCCACAATTTTGCTCACTAGTGTGCATGCCTGTCTCTGTTGGTCCGCAAGTTGGTACGCCTTGGCTTCCAAACCAAATCTTTCCCCATCACCTTTGAGGAACTCTGTAAACTAACCAAGACCTCTTTAGAAACATCTTAAATAATCCTGGACACGCCCTACACGACCTACTCCCTCTGTCCATTGTACTGGTCATGACTAGGGTAGTCCCTAAATCACGAATTCACGGAAATCACGGAAACCGTGAATTTCGCCGTTTGCCGTGAATTTTGCCGTTTGCCGTGATTTTCCGTGATTTTCACATTTTCAGCACTTTTTTAAAAACACGTTCTGCGAAACACGTCAAAAATGGCGCCGACGATCACACTAAATTAATTTAAGAATTCTTGTTACTAACCCTCGAAAATTATTGTTGGAAAATAGTCGTTACTACCCCCCTCGAAAATTATTCTTGGAAAATAGTCGTTACTACCTTCCCTCCTCGAGAAAATTCTTGGAAAAAACACGTTGCCGTGAATTTTTCTATTTTTGCAAAAGTAGGCCGTGATTTGTTCACTTTTTGACCGTGTGACTACCCTTCATGACCTGCGCCCACGCTCGCATAACCGTGTTCTCCCTATGTTTGATTCCATCGCCAGGCGGAGTTTCTTGGTTAGGATGCTGTACAGTTAGACCTGTGTTTTGTAGTTGACTTTATTTTTGCTTTCCTAATTATCGTTTCCCTACACCGGAATTATTTTAAACTTTGTATGTAAAGCTCCGAGCGTTTGCTTGCGTTTAATAAAGAGCACGCTTACTTACTTTCTTACTTAATACAAACATCCTCTTCTAACACGGAGCTCAACTTTTAAATGATTCGAAATATGTTGTCTGGTTCTTCTCGGGTTAGAACTTGAGTTGTAATGAATCGTGGAATGGCCTATATCAGTCTGAACTGTTACCGTTTTGGCAGGCCAGAGCCCATCAAAGGAATTCCTAAATGCGTTCCTAGGACAGCACGTAAAGATTTGTAGCATGAATCTTTTGTGTAGCCTTCTGGATTGATAGTTGAGTCACAAATGTCACTGACACATTCGTGAATGCAAATTTATGTCGAACTGCAAAGTACTCTAATTGTCATTGAACTGTTGCGTTGTTATTAACATAACGGTGTAACGGACAATTCTGAGCCGGACAATTGGGAGAGGACAATTCGTAGCGGACAAATTCGGAGACGGGCAATTCGGAGCGGATAGATATGCGTCGGGCTCTCAGGTATTTATTTGAAATAATGACATCAAAGGCCTTTATTTAGTATTACACAGTATGGCCATGTGTCACATGACTCTCTTTTAGCATAACACAAACATGTCTTCGATCAGTATATAAGACCGAGCTTGTCAAAATAGTATTAACTAGGCATAGTGTCGGTCTTAGAAATGGCTGTACAATTTTTGGAGTCCGAGAAACGTAAAAGAATGCTAACCTACGAAGGTTACCTTTATCATGTGGACAAAAAACGGAAGAGAAGGAGATATGGAGATGCTCTGATCGTTTTTTCAGTTGAAACATTAGTAGGTCTACATTTCACTGCAATTTCTATTCGTAGCCTTAAGAACTTTTTAAACTTTTTAATTCGTAACTTGTTTGCTATGCATAGTAGTGTGGTTTTAGATTATCAGTTACAAAATTATTATATTTCACTGCAATAAAATTTGATTTACATTTTTAAATACTCTTTTGATTGTCTACGGCGAATTGGCCGCTCCGAATTGCCCGGCTTCGAATTACCCGTCTCCCAATTATCCTGCTCCGAATTGCCCTAGAACCAACATAACATTGCAAGAGAAGTCAATCAATCAATATTCGTTTATTCTGAATTACCAAGTTGTCACGGACGCAACTTGTTATAAGGAAACTAGCCTAGTTCTTTGTGTTAGAACAACTGCATGTTAACCTGTAATGCTTAATATCCTACAGTTCTGTATTACATTATTATACAATCGAAATTTGAAAGCTTTTCAGTCAACGGTGCGAGGCGAGAGTTAGAAACTCAATCAGTGGAAAACTTCGGAAGTCTTCGACAGCCTTGTTCGGATTTAAAGTACGACGAAATGGTATTGGTGAGATCAGATCAAATCTAATCTGAATTGAGTCGATTTTTAGAGACATTATGAGAGTCTTCATTTAGAATTTATCTTGAAGGCTTGAACAGTAGATTTGTTTTCGGCATTATATATCTGTCATGGCAAGTCTTTGAAGGTGTGTTGTTCTGAGAACCCAAAGTGATCTCAAATAGGCCCAATAGACAGCGGCTTTTGTAGAAAAGAACAAAGTGAAGAATACGTCTGTTCTGCTTCAAAAGTCGCGGTCTATAATGACAGCAGTTCGACATATCAATCGAAGCGCACGTGCTGCTTTCGGTATAAACATCTTTACATTTACAACAATAACTCGTGCCTCAATAGCAGAATGCTACAAGTTTGACAGCTGCCAATCACTTGAATGACATTCTTACATTAAACTATAATAACCCAGTGCATTAAAGGGTAGTTAACACGAGTGTCTCTACTGATGCACGTCGCTTGTTCAAAACGTTTCTCAGTAATTAAAAGCAAAAATAATGGCGATAGATATTCGGCAGATATTCGATTGACTTCCCAATGCAAGCTTTCTTCGACGTCAAAGTTCATTGTGTCTGTAAATACCTTGCTCACGTCATTCAGGCGACTGCAGGTGTCTTTTTGGATTACTTGATCTAGGCTATATAAGGCGAAGCACTTGTCTTCTTCTTGAAACATATGAAGAGCAAGATGCCATTCGTCCATGTTCTTTGCTTCGTTGTCTTCTTGACGCAGGTGCTGAGACGTGGTGCAGTTCTGGCTGGTGATACAGAATGCCAATGGGTAGAAGCTGCTATAAGAAGAGATTCTTGCTGGAACGTAGACGCATCCAAGACTGTTCTCAAATGGTATCGACCAAAGGATCAAACCAGTCAGATGGCATTGCTGTCACAGTGCGTCGTAAGTAACAGATATTAGATGATGAGATATAATTGTATCATCTGCTGTGTTGGATATACATTTTTCCCGGTTAATAGGCCTATATTCACTACATTGTCTCATTATATTGAAACAATGCGAGGTTTGATTACTAAGTTAACTTACAAGTTGCGATTTGTTGCATGTTTTATTTCCCTTTAACAGATCCAGAAATCATCGTAGATTTAAACAAGGTTCACATTTTTAGTGTCGTTGAAATGGAAACGATCTCCATGGTAATTAATATTTGCCAAGATTTTTCAGACAACTCTGATACCAGTAGATGTGCTTGGACTCAGATATTACTTTTCACATTTCTTAGGGGTTTCTTTTAAAGGTTGTCTCCAAATAAAAATGTGTATTTAAAATGACACAAATTGATAATAGGAATTATAAATTGTTTTTGTTTCCTTCTTGAAAATGTTTTTGGCGCTTCACATTGGAAGTTTTTTTACCGCAGTTGTGTCATATAAGTAGGCTAATAAAATAAAGTGGCGTCACCGGGGGGGTGCACCGGGTGACACCCTTAGAGGGGTGACACGAAAATGACAAAGTGACTGTCTAAAAAATGTAGTGCAGAGTTTCTGCAGAAATTTATTATTTGTAAATTAATAATAACAGATAACAATAACAACATTAAATTTTCTCGTAAGCTCAGCTTACATGTAAGCTTACTGTATCAATTTACCTAAAGCTGAAACTCTACACTAATTTACCTTTGTGAACCTTCTCATACGATCAGGTCAGTGCCGTCATTATTACCCGATTACAATTAGGCCTACGCTTCCAATCACGCGGTTTCGAAACTTCCTTCTGCACGTGCTACAAGCATGCGCTTATGTTTTCATTGCTTTCGTTTATTGTTTTTACAATCAATGATTTCGTTCAATTTTCAGGTAATTTAGCTGCAATATGATGTCAATTATCAAATGCTTAAATGCTTGCGTAGGCTATTTGTTCCTGTTTTTTTTTATTATTTCACTCATGAGTATATTTTCATAAATTTATATTTTTGATTGTTAACCTGATTTAATTGATAATATAATGTTTTAAGAAATAATCTGCCAAATTTCCAATTATTTTTCCTCATAACATAATAATTGCCAATTGACATTACTGTAGATATTATATAATTTTCTGTATACTTTGAACATTATTTTATAATGAGCCCTGTCTAAGCTGCAGGCAAATTCATTATTCTCCATAGTTCAAACATTAGGCCTATATTAATATTAACTAATTTGATTTTTAATGATGCAGCTGCTGAGCCGATGGTAAATGATTAAAATAAGAAATAAAATAAAAATATGCATTTGTCATTTTAATTCTGCTTGTTGTTAACGTCACTACTATTGCCACTGACATCTTCTGAACCTAACGCGGTCTTTCTACTACCATTTGAGGCGCCTGCGTGCTAGCAAAAGACCTGTCTCCTCCTCTGTTTAAACAGCCATAGTTCATGCTTTCATCTGCTGTAATGTAATTAATGTAATTCGTTTCTAGCTGGTCTTCCACTCTTCCCAAAGTACGACTATCCTCCCTTCAGTCGGACCTGAACTCGCCAGCTAGGCTCATTGCCCGCCTTCAGCTGATATGACTGATGATCTGCATGAGCTTCCCGTTGCTTCTCGAATTCGATATAAGATCTTGCTCATGTTTTCCAGAACTCAGCAAGGACGACCTCCCAAATACTTTTGTGATCTGATGTGCAAGCCCAACTCAGCTGTTTCTCACCTCCTCTCCGCTCTCTAGACCGACTTAATCTGTTTGTCCCTTGAGCAAGGACTGCTATGGCCCAACATCGCGCCTTTGCTATTGTGGGTTTTTCCTCTTGGAATGACCTTCCCCTTTTAACGCTCTAAGATTTTGGCAGGCGTCTCTCCTTCATCTTCCCGGTGCTTGAAGACTTTTATTCCCTCGGGGCTTTCACGCTGAGAGCGCCTCTGAATAGCTCATAGGCCTACTGTAAAAGGCGCTAAACAAAATTTTCAATTACAGCACAATACAATACATTATTACATTCAGTGATATACAGGAATTACGATTCACGAGTAACATTAGTATAAAAACATTACTAAGGATTCTGTATGGTCTGGTAAGGGAGGAGGTCCATGGGGTGACACCATGACTTACCGCACTGGGTGACACCAACTCCAGTGACGTCACTGATAAGTTATCTAGACACTTAACGTGGCGCCTTTTCGATGCCTTCCAATAACGCTAACAGGCTAGTCTAAATCCATGTTAAG
The DNA here is from genome assembly GCA_020284085.1 of Aporrectodea caliginosa. Lineage (NCBI taxonomy): Eukaryota > Metazoa > Annelida > Clitellata > Crassiclitellata > Lumbricidae > Aporrectodea > Aporrectodea caliginosa. The sequence continues at coordinate 640,951 of JACEVL010000217.1, forward strand.
ATTCATTTATAAGGAACAATTATAATAAATGATTGACGATAAAATGTTCTTTGACAGTGCAATCCTTTGGGACTTGGAGACTTCACTAGGATTCAGGTAACTGCGGGTAAAGGTCAAAAGTCGACTTCGAACAGCCTGTGCTCCGGTTGCCTTGGCGTAGAGGTAGCAGTTACAGACTATTCATTTTCTCCAGATGACCCTATGAATGGACAGGGCTCGCCAACTTTTGGACCTTGTGCCGGAATAACGGTCTTCAGGTAATCAATAATAAGCCAAAAATAATTAACCTGCAGCACATAATAATATAGTCATATTGTCTTACTACAGACTGTTACACATGTATGTTAAATTGTTAATGGTGAACCGACTATGGACTTCAGGTGGACTTTTTAGACACGTCTGACAATCGATCGTCTATCAAAGCGATCGTCTATCTTAGTGTAAAGTATTGTAATATGGTGTGGTGTGATGTAATGATGTTGAGGAAAAGTGTAAAAGTGTGAGGTCGCTTAAGTGATATTTAATTCAGCACATTTTCATTCATTCACTCATTCAGAGGACCTATAGAGCGCCACTCCTAGAGGACTACTCAGTGGCGCTCACAGCCCAACTCCTGCGATAAAGAACAGTTTTAAAGTGCTTGTAGAAGGCATAATGCAGATTCCCTAAACAAATAACAAAAACAAAAGCGCAGACCTGAAGGAATTTTATTCAACGTTGGTCACCCAAACACTGAAAAGGCACGACATTGCGTCTTTGAAGTGCGCGGAAAGGGGGCAACAAGTTCGCCTCGATAATTATGCAGAACGAAGAATTCCACGGATAGCCATACCTGGTGTGGAGTAACAAAGCTCCCGCAATTTGGCAGAGACGTTCCCTAACTGAATAATTATAGACATTGTCGGGACTTCGGTTTTATACATTGTAGAGACGCCTGACAAGCGATCGCCCATCAATACCAGACCCGAGCAAAATCCTGAATTCAATGCACTGGGAACAGGCAATGGACCACGTCATGCATATATTGCGAGACATAGTAAAATTTTGAAATACCACCGACAAGCTTAGCAGGAAGAACACACTCAGGCTGCGCAATGCGTACCAAGCGGAGGTCGACATAGATTGCACTGTTACAGTAGTAGTCAGACCTGCTACAAACACACGCATGAGCAAGGGCAAGTGGGGCGCGGTGGTGTAGAATATGTTCGGTTCCTGCAGCCGGAGGGTTGGGGGTTCGAATCCACCCCAAGCCGCCGCGTAGGTCAACATGGGCAAGTCCTTCACTCGCATACTCATGCGCTTCGGCGTGAAACTCCGATTCAGTGTCCGCGCTGTAGTTAGGAGCGCCTCTGAGTAGAAATCTTGAAGGGGCGCTATATAAATATCTGAAATGAATGAATGAAGTGCGGCACTGGGCGAAAGTGAACGGGTAATGACCCTCAATCGCCGCAAGATAAAGAAGCAAGCACGGCATTTGGTAACAGAAGAATGTGTTTGATTGTCGGTTGATTTCCGATGTAGGTGTAGTTGCGCATTGCCGACAACTACTCTCGTACCAACTACGACAAGTAAAGCTGGTGATCCATACAACCCATAATGGCTGTGAACTCATTCAAGGATTTACTATGGTAAATAAAAAGTTACGATTTCATGTTGCTTTCATGCAGCTAGGCTACTTTACTAAATCGGAATTGACAAATCAGATATTTCTCGATAACCAATCAATCTTTCAATAGGTCGGACTTCGACGATCTGTTTCTCTATTTTTCTGCTGCAATGATGATTTACAGTTTCACGACTTTCTGAATACGCAATCGTAGCTTGTTTTTAATTGGCCTTTAATACATATTTTTAGATCTTAGGATATCGGCCTTAGGGTTCATTAGATGTCATATAAATTTGTATCATGAACCCGGAACCGATCTTGTTTGTTTCCGACAACGTTCAGAATAATAATAGTAGCGTTATATTTTTGCTGGACTGACAGTCAAGATGCTCGGGGTTCAAATCCAGGCCAGGACAGGAATTTGTGTTTAGGTTTTGACTGCACTTGCTCCCCCATGCCAACTCAGCTATAATGAGTACGCTGCCGACAATGTCGATGGGAAGAACAGACGCCGAAAGGGAGGACTGGCCACCTGCCTTCATTGTTTTCCCGAGGCTATAAATGAAGTTGCTAACATTTCGTACCCAAAGATGCATGAGGGCTGGCTTACATGACTGCTCCTATTCAAATAGAGAAAGGCAAAACATATTTATTTATTTTTGAGCACAGTAACTACTGGGCTATATTATTATTAGCCTTAAATTGCATGGAGCATTTTCCTATACTGTCTCACGAGTTTAAGTGAAACGCGTTATCAAGTAAAGTCTATGCTAGTGCTTTAGTTCTGCGTCAGTTCTTGTTGCAATCTTTTTGCAGTTGACATCACTTGGATCTACAGCAATACTTTTGTAAATATTGTTGTCTGTTGTTGTTTGCAGATATTCGGAACAAAGGACTCTCTTTTCAGAAATAGTACACGCTTGCGAAATTATATCGAAATTCTGACTTTCGTTGTCAAACTGACAATCGGTTGACTTTTCCGTTCGAAATGTAAAGACGTGTAGACCTAGTTGTTGGTCTTGCTTTCTGGAAAAATAAGAAGCTTTTAGCAAAACTTTAGTCTTTATTGTTTTTCTTATTTCTAGGATTACCTTTAATGCGTTTGCTCCTCAATGTAGACGTTTTTCTGTAGTGACCGTATGGTCTTGACTCTGCTCATTTTTCATTTAATTGATTGAGATCCTTCACAACCCTTGTCCGTTTGAATGGGTGCTGCACCATTAAAGGTGCCCTTCTACTGGCCGTGCTAACCAGAGATTTACATTTTTGAAATAAGCCAGCATCGGTATGCAAACAGGTAGGCTGTCCTCTGGTTTTTGCGAGGTGGTAGAAAACGTTACCTACAGTATTTGCTTGAGTATTTACTGACCAGATAACTGGGTCAAATATATTTTGTGTCACATAAATAGTGGCTCCCACCATAGAGCGCAATTGTTTCGAAACTAATGTCGCTAATGTCTAATGTGGCTAATGTCTATTGTCACTAATGTCTAATGTGGCTAATGTCTTCTACGGAGATGCATAGAATCCGTAGAAGATTTAGTGGTCATGTGATGGTCAATGCTATATAGTTTGCAGCTATCATGAGTACACTGACCATAAACTGTCGATTGGAAGATCAGACGGCGAAGGAGAGGAATTCCCACCTGCATCTTTTTCAGAGGCTAAATATTTGAAGTTGCTCACACTTCATATCCATGGCTGCTTCAGAGCTGGCTCAGAGGCTGCTGTTCGTCTATAGGAGACCAACTCCTATTTGCTGTTGAGTTCCACTATTATAATTAGCCTTAAATGCAATAGCACTTGCCATATGCTGCCACGCAAGTCTTTATGTAACTTGCTGTTAAGTGAAGTCCATGCCAATCGTTTAGTAGGCCATAGTCAGTTCTTCAAGTTTACGGTACATATTTGGGCACACACACACACAGTAGGGTTTCCATCCATATACCTATTTCAGAACCATACGCATGAAAACAGGCAATTTACATTGCATCTGTTACAAAACTATAAAACAAATTAAAAGCCAATGACTTCCTGACGACATTTTCAGAAACTTGACACTATTTGAATTACACAAAATTATTTTAACATAAAAGTCTCAAAATTTTCACTGAAACGTGGCTCAGTTCATTGTGTCCTATTTACTCTTGCGAATGGTCGCGTATCTCTTGTCGTGTCCAACTGGAAAATCTGTTACAAACAACATTTTAACCAGTTTGTAGTATGTTGTAGCCTATTGCATTATAGTTCAATATAGTAAAGAATGTATCGGAACATTTATGCTAAATAGGTAGATAATCTGGGCTTGTTACAGTAGTCTCGTCTAATTAATTTACTCCGACTGAAGAAATAAAGAGGACGTATTCGTTAGTAACAAGCGGACAAGGATTCGCAGATTACACCTTATCGGTCGCTGAAGCACCTCTACAATTAAATATGAACGTGAAATTTATATTGACTTGCAAGCACAACCTAGGCAGCAATCCACCGTTTGATAGCCTTTCTCTATCTCCTCAGTTCCGTGGATAATCAACTAGTCATGACAAACTAGTGATGATGTCGATATAGTAATGATGTCGATGATGATGATGATGATGATGATGATGATGATGATGATGATGATGATGATGATGATGATGATGATGACGATGACGCCAATAACTACTTTTATTTATTTATCCAGCCTACTATTTATAATCATATTGTGACAGGTTTTTACACTCTAAAAACAAGCGCTATTGGTTTTCCAATCACCTTTTAATACACGCTCGTCGCTATGGTGTTAAGACAGTAGGCCTACTTACCACTCACCCTTCTGGAATTTTAAGCACAACTACTACTGCTGCTGCCGCTGCTATTACTACAATTACTACCGCTGCTATTACTGCTACTACATTCAGTCTCATCGCATATTCCACTCCGCTCTTCAAATGGACCTGATCTTCTAGTTCCTCATACTAGAACAGCTGTGGCTCAGTCCCGGTCCTTCGCCTCAATTTTGCCCTCTCTCTGGAAAGCGCTGTCTCCATCTCAAATTCTAGCTGGTAATTATCTCTTTTCCTCCTTTACTTTTCTCAAAACCTATTTCTTCTCTCGTGGCCTTGCACACTGGGAGCGCCTCTGAACGGTTCACCCTACTAGAGGCGTTTTATATATGTTTGAATACAATACAATACTGTACTACTAGGCCTACTATTGCTACTCCTACTACTATTATAATTATTATTGGTAATATTAATGGGATTATTATTATGATCGCTATTATTTTTAAACCCTTTCAATGTCATTGTGTTTCACAGTGTCGTTACCAATACCATTATCATAATTATCATATTAGTGACAATGCATCATTGTTTACAGTTATGCATCATCAATTATTAGCATTGTCGTCATCGCTATTTATCATTATTAAATGGTCGTCTTCATCAAAGCAAATTGCGTGATATACAGAGGATAAAATAATTGAAGTAGTCACTTACTATTATTAGTCCGCTCGTTATGGTTCCTTTACTGTTGTTGGGATAGTCAACGCCACCGATGCAGGTTTAGTTACAGAAATCGTACAGTAACATCTGTATTAACATTAATCCAATGCTTAGAACTACTATGAAACTATTTCTAACATATATTACGACGTCTGTAGGTGTGAATAATATCCAAGGCTGACTAGTGTTGGTATTTTTTCCCTTAGCAGAAAGGGGCCGTCCATAAAGTACGTCACGCTATTTTTGACCATTTTACCCCCCTCCCCCTGTCACAAACTGTCACAAAACTCGGACCCCCCCTAAAGTACGTCACACTTTCGAACATAGAAATAATAATACTTCCGGAAAGCAAGGCTAATACATAAACAAGGCTTCGCAACAGCATTATTACTAGCGCTCCTAGCGAGAGGAATCATGAAAAACACATTCAGGAGATATGCATTTCAAGCTATTTTGACATAAAACTAATTAAAATGTTTCAGAAAATTTTTGAAAATTATTTTTAAAGCTATGAAATTCTACTAAAAAATAAAAATAAATTATAAATAAAATTTAAAAAATAAATGTGTGACGTCACACATGGCCTGACCCCTCCCCCCTGTCACAAACTGTCACACTTTCTTAAACCCCCCTCCCCCTGGAGCGTGACGTACTTTATGGACGGCCCCAAAGTGCTGCAATTTGGTACCAGCGTAAAAGGTGCTGATTGATTTCCTATTTACTTATTGGCATATATTTAATGGTACTTATGTATATTGCTAGAGGACTTGCACTAAGATACATACTAAATGGTCTTTCAGAAGTTGGACTGCGACTGATTTATATCTTACCACGTGGCTTTTTGCAATGCATACTGTTTGGGTGAATGTAGGTCTACAGGTGCAACTTATGAAAGTATTGATTAGTGAAGTTAATGTTATTGACGAACAACATATCTGAATGTACGGAATAGCCGCTGAGTTGCAACCAACCTGTAGACAGTGATTCCAGTGCAGGGACCGAATCGACTTGAAATCCTCCCATTGGATGGATCATCTGGAGAAAACTGTATGTCGGTAACTGTCACTTCTCTTCCAGGACAACCGGAACATACGATGTTTGATTTAATCTCATTGGTCTTGTAATCATTGAACACGATTTTACTGACATCTCCCATCTCATTTATCAGGAGATTGCACTGTCGTGATTAAAATACAAAGACATAGAAACCCGTACTTTCAAATATTGAGTACAAATAATATGCACGCTCTTTTAAAGTTCAAAATGCATGGTTAGGCTAAGGGATATTTGCGAGAATAAATATAACATAAAAAAGCGAAAATTTGTAAAACTCAGCTTCAAGATAAAATCACCCGCAGCGCTCCCAAAAAAGCAGGAGGTCCCACGATCAAACAAAGCTGACGTCAAGCTCTTGCGGAACAAAGAAGGTAACAGACTGATTAGCTCACTTCTGATTTTGAAAGTAAGACTATTACATTTTCAGCAGTGTTTGATAGTTACTTTTCATCGGTAACTAGTTGCGTTACAGTACCGGTAACTAGTTACTGGAAAGGAAAATGTAACTAGCTACCTACAATAGTTACTTTAGAAAAAGTAACTAGTGACTGATTACAGTTACTTTGAGAAAGTAACTTAATATTTTCAGTTACTATCAGTTAACACGAATTTTCAGCTCCCTCGATCCATGATGAAATTAGACTTTGAAATTGAAGGATAAAAGGAATGAGTTCAGAGACGTGAGCACAAATGGAAATGTTCGAGTCACTTTAACGCACGCCAACCAAAAATTGCAGATTGGTGATAAAACACCTTTTATGATTTATTGCCCCATAATTAAACTAGACTACTCAAACATAGGCTGATTATAAAATAACGCAAAGTAACTAATTTTTTCCCTAACTGACAACTGGCAAACATTTTTTTCCAGAAGCACAATGCATGTAACTATTAACCAGAAATATAACTTGACTATTACATATCGGTGCATTGGCTAGGGAACAGAGGAGACCCCAAAGGGCACAAGCCCCGCTTAATTAGGGTCACCATTTTAAACTATAATTATTCAATAATTTTTAGGGCTGGTTAGTCAGTTAGTCAGTTGCCTTACCGTTACCTCTTAAAGATAATCAGTTTGTAAAAGGTAACAAGTTACCCCAAAAGTTACCGCAAAATAGTAACTGGTTACAGTAACGCGTCTGCTGCTGCCGCTGCTATTACTACAATTACTACCGCTGCTATTACTGCTACTACATTCAGCCTCATCGCATCGTCCACTTCGCTCTTCAAATGGACCTGATCTTCTAGTATCTAGTTCCTCATACTAGAACACTAGAACAGCTGTGGCTCAGTCCCGGTCCTTCGCCTCAATTTTGCCCTCTCTCTGGAAAGCGCAGTCTCCATCTCAAATTCTAGCTGGTAATTATCTCTTTTCCTCCTTTACTTTTCTCAAAACCTATTTCTTCTCTCGCGGCCTTGCACACTGGGAGCGCCTCTGAACGGTTTACCTTACTAGAGGCGTTTTATATATGTTTGAATACAATACAATACTATACTACTACTATTGCTACTCCTACTACTTTTATTATAATTATTAATGATAATATTAATGGGATTATTATTATGATCGCTATTATTTTAAAACCCTTTCAATGCCATTGTGTTTCACAGTGTCGTTACCAATACCATTATCATAATTATCATATTAGTGACAATGCCTCATTGTTTACAGTTATGCATCATCAATTATTAGCATTGTCGTCATCGCTATTTATCATTATTAAATGGTCGTCTTCATCAAAGCAAATTGCGTGATATACAGAGGATAAAATAATTGAAGTAGTCACTTACTATTATTAGTCCGCTCGTTATGGTTCCTTTACTGTTGTTGGGATAATAGTCAACGCCACCGATGCAGGTTTAGTTACAGAAATCGTACAGTAACATCTGTATTAACATTCATCCAATGCTTAGAACTACTATGAAACTATTTCTAACATATATTACGACGTCTGTAGGTGTGAATAATATCCAAGGCTGACTGGTGTTAGTATTTTTTTGCCTTAGCACCAAGTGCTATAATTTGGTACCAGCGTAAAAGGTGCGCGTTGATTTCTATTTTACTTATTGGCCTACATTTAATGGTATTTATGTATCTTGCTAGACTACTTGTACTAAGATACTGTACCTACTAAATGGTCTTTCAGAAGTTGGACTGCGACTGATTTATACCACGTGGCTTTTTGAAATACATACTGTGAGTGAATATAGGGTTACATGTGCAAGAATAATTTCTTTTACAAGTACATGTAACTCAGCGGGCATTCTAGGCAGTGTTTCCGTTAACGCCAAAGGGCCGGTTTTTACGCCCGTAAAAAACGTCCAAAACGTCCAAATGTTTCGGTGTGATAGTTGAAAGCAATGAGCTACGTCCAAAAAAATTATAGGTTAGGGCGTAAATACGTCCTTTTTGGACTTTATGGAAACACTGATTCCAGGTAGATCATTACTAAGCTTATACTAAAATGTCTCGCACTCCTCGCCTATTGTATGCACGAATGTCAGTATGTCACTTAAAAGTTATAGCGCCCTCTAAAATTCTCTCACTAACATAAATAAGGTTGAAACACACGGAAAGACGCTATATTGAGTGTTTGATTCATATATAAATACATACCTACTAATCTGTCTAACTGCCTAACCAACTACGTAGGCATACCTAGGCTACATCATATTTACATACATAGACTACATACATACATACATACATACATACATACATGCATACATACATACATACATACATACATACATACATACATACATACATACATACATACATACATACATACATATGTAGCGAATTTTATCTTCCATGTCATCCGATTCATCAGCTTGCACTGGATAATGACGACGAGATAAAGAATCCGCATTACTGTTATTTTTACCTTGTTTATACTCAATCGTAAAATCATACTGTTGCAACAACAACGACCAACGGAGTAACCTGCCAGAACTACTGGTTTTTAAGGACTGCAGATATTTTAAACTTAGATGATCAGTATAGACAGTAAATCGAGTGTTAGCCAGATAACAATGGAACTGTTTAATGGCACAGACCATCGCTAACATTTCCAATTCACTTACAGAATAAGCTCGTTCACTAGAGGTCAAACTACGTCCTCCATACGCAATAGGACGTTCTCTGCCACTCCCATCTTCTTGAGCCAAGACGAAACCAATAGCCTGAGAACTCGCGTCGCAATTGATGATAAATGGCATTTGCATATCCGGATAAATCAACACAGGAGCAGTAGCTAAAGCTTCTTTAAGCTGCGTGAAAGCCAGCTCACAATGATCATCCCAAACGAACTCTAGATCTTTTCTTAATAGTCGATGAAGAGGACTGGCAATTATCGAAAAGTTAGTAATAAATTTTCGATAATAGGATGCAAGACCGAGGAAACTACGAATTGCCTTAGGACACGTAGGACGCGGATAAGATTGAATAACCTCGATCTTTGAATTATCAACAGAAACGCCCTCTGGCCCCAAGACGTGACCCAAATACAAAATCCTATCCAGACCAAAGGAACATTTTTCTGGATTCAACTTCAAGTTAGCATCCTTAAGACGGTTAAACACCTCCTGAAGATGGACAAGGTGCAGATCAAATGATTTGCTGTATATCAAAATATCATCTAAATATACAAGGACACTTTTGAAATTCAAATTTTGGAACACCCTAGCCATTAGGAGCTGGAAAAACGAAGGTAAGTTTTTCAACCCAAAGGGAGAGGTACGAAATTGAAATTGGCCTTCGTGAGTCACGAAAGAACTCTTTTCTTTAGTGTCTGGATGCAACGGAAGTTGATGATATCCGCTTCTTAAGTCCAATAGACTGAAATATTTTGGCCTACCCTCTGCCATAGCATCGAATACATCATTGAGTTGAGGAAGAGGAAAACTGATTGACTTAGTTACTGCATTCAACTTTCGATAGTCGACACAAAACCTTATTTGTCCGGACTTTTTCCTAACAAGGACGACGGGACTGCTCCAACAACTCGAACTAGGTTCAATTACTCCAGCGTCCAACATCTGTTTCGTCTGCCTTGCGATTTCAGCTTTCGCTGCAATAGAATGCCTATAGGCCCTCTGATGCACTGGAGTAGCATCGCCTGTGATAATCGAATGCTGGACATAATCAGTTCTACCCAAGTCTGCCAGAGATTGTGAAAATGCGCTCGCATTCCTCTGTAAAAAATCTTTCAACTTTGCATTCTCATCATCCGACAAATGATCAGAATGATAATTAATCTTCAAATCCTGCAACGATGTAGATTGTACAGGGCATTCAGGACAACAAAAATCATTACATTTAGCATCATTACATTTAGCATCAGGGCGAGATGCATCCGAAGATTGTTTCGTGCCAAACAAATTACTTTTAGCATCCCGATGAAGATTTTCCGATGATAGTTTGGTGCCAGCCGCCTTATCTGAATTTAGATCCAAGGTTCCCAAATCCGATAATTTGGAAACATCTGTTTCACGTTGCACCATCATGTCGTCTAATTGCTCTGCACTGTTTTGAGCGGAATGTCTGGTGATTGTATGATCAGTAAATGCTGCCAAAACATTAGAGGTTACAGGTTCAATGGATGCTAATGGCTTGTGGCGTGACAACCATAATACATGATTCGTAGGATTGAGAATTTTACAAACAGCTGTCCTGCCTGAAGAATCAATTATGCTTCGTGCGCAAATAAATTTACGTTTCGTGACATGCTCCAATGGTTCAATAATTGAAACGTGCGATGAACAGTTAGTAGGGAGCAAAATTGGAACAAGGGTTTCAGAGAGAGGAGGAAGAACAGTAGCATGCAATGTAAAAACTGTTGGCAATCGAACATTTACAGTTGACAACCGTGTAGACGTTAAATTATCAAAAAAACGTACTACATTCTCCTCAAAATCCACTTTCGCACGACCAGCTTGTAAGAAATCCAACCCCAGAATTAAATTAAAACCCACCTCAGGCAATATCAAAACTTCACAAGGTAAACCCAAACCTGATATGTTAATAGTCATGACCGCTTTCCCCAAAACCTTCACCGAACGATTATCAGCCAAAAACACATTTTTACTATCCCCTTCCTTCAACGGAAGCATAGGAAGTTTCAACTTCTTTAAAAAGTCAACACTCATACAACTCACAGAAGCACCAGAGTCTAAAAGACACCTAACTGTCAAATTCTTAATTTGCACACAAATGGTATTTTTATGCAATGGCACCTTATCAGTTTGAGCACAGACGCCTTCCGTCGACGGGCCACGACGGTAGGCGCGTTCCTATCTTTGATTAGAGTAGCGTCCCCTAGCGGAACGACAGACTGACCGTAAGTGACCACGCTTCCCGCAACTGAAACAAGTGACCCCCTTTCCCCGGCAAAAACCAGTAACAGAATGAAAACCCCCGCAATTACCACAAGTGGACTTGGAAGGTGTTCGCCAGTAGGAAGATTGTTGTGGTCGATCCTGGGTGTTAGATGATCGATACTGTGTGTCAGCTGGTTGATACTGCCGTGGCGGAATCGGTTGCTGGACAGTGTAGCCCCGGTTGTCTCGGTTGTCCGAACGTTGTGACGCATAGAACTGCGTCTGCCGATGGTCTTGAGGCGACGAAGATGAAGCATAGACGTCGTGACGCGTATCAGACGATGATGGAGGAGTCGATTGGTCCATAAAAGTGACATGGCGAGACGAAGGGGATGGCGATGACGATCTTCCGTGAGCACTGACAGCAGCTACATTCGTGAGTTGTAGCTGTTTCAACTCCTCCTTTATGGCAGTCAATTCCAGGACAGTCTGGCGAAGATTGTCGGCAGTGTCACCCCGATCATCCTGGGATAGTTCCGCCAGCCGGCCCCATTTCTGAATTTCCTCAATAGTAGTCGGATCATGTTGAAGCACCAGCTGACGTATGTGTGCCCGAAGACCGTTCAAAGCGACGAGGAACGTCTGCTCCACCCCAATTTCGAGCTTTCCGGCAGCCTGCTGAACTGTAGTCAGAAAATCATCCACAGATTGTTGTGGCGCCTGTTTCAATGTCCACAGCTCAGCTGACCGTTTCCATGCTGTCGTTGAATTTGGACCGTACCTTTTAATGAGGGCTTCACGTAACTCCTCATAGTCCTCACGTGTCCGTCGGGTTTGCGTATTAAACCACGTTGCACTGCCTTCCTTCAGAAGAAGAGGTAACGCCGAAAGTTTTTGTGCTTGCGTCATTGTCCGAAAAGTGGCCCACAAGTCAAAGTTCTTCAAGAATTCAATAATATCGTCCTCAGAACGACCCGTGAAAGCAGAAGGTACCAGCGTATTCGCCATCTCCTCAGAATCAGACTCAAATTCAGAACTGTCAGAACTCTCAGATCCGTCGTGATCAACGAAGACAGATTGGTCCGGCAGCGATGATATTGGCACTGACGACGGAATCACTGGAATCAATGGCGATGCGGCAGGAGTAGTTAAAACGTATGAGGAAGACGGAACCAGTTCAGGAGAAGACGATAGAAATGTTGAAGATGTCTGTTGTGATTTTCCCGATCTAAGGAAGTAGTGACCAGCGGTTGCGTTTTCCGGTGCACTCATGTGTGTTCTTGCTGCTTGAGTCAGTGTGGCTGCTGCTGTCCAGAAGCATACAGATGCGGAGAGGTGTGTCTGCACTGGTACCCCGGTTGTCCACCAGTTGTAGCGTCTCTATTGTCGGATGTTCTAGACTTAACGCTACCTAATACAACTCAACACTTTGTATAGAACGTTTACCTTTATTAATCATAATACACTAAGATACAGCTTACGCAATACTAGGTGAGCAGCAGCCACACACACTCATATATTCAACCGGTCTCTAACTCAGCTCCGCAAAACACTGGTTTTATACCCCGGCAAGATAACCCCTTGCCTGCACACACCACCAAGGCCACCAACTCTGCTTGCTAGCCGCTGTCACTGCACACACACCTAGGCTGATACTACACACCTACATACTACACTACACATACATACATACATACATACATACATACATACATACATACATACATACATACATACATACATACATACATACATACATACATACATACATACATACATACATACATACATACATACATACATACATACATACATACATACATACATACATACATACATACATACATACATACACACACACACACACACACACACACACACACATACATACATACATACATACATACATACATACATACATACATACATACATACATACATACATACATACATACATACATACATACATACATACATACATACATACATACATACATACATACATACATACATACATACATACATACATACATACATACATACATACATACATACATACATATATACATACATACATACACACACACATACATACATACATACATACATACATACATACATACATACATACATACATACATACATACATACATACATACACACACATACAGTCCTTGGCTTCATCATAGAAAGATTTCCCCTTCAGTTAACGAAAAGTCTGCGAAAAGAACGAAGACGGTTGACGGATGAAGAGCAAAGGTATCTGAGAGTAAGGACAAAAGCGATCTAGCTGTCAAAGGAGAAACCCATGAACTGAAGAAAGTAAGATTCAGACAACCTATTAAGTTGGTTCAGCATGCTGTAGGGATTTTGAACAACTGAGAGAGAATTGTAATCGTAAGTCCAAACTTCTAAAGCGCCACTCGAATGCCAAGCGCAGGGCGCTGGCTTATTCACGAGCGCTGCGTCGAGTCGGAGGGGTTGTCCAAAGCGTAGTCAAAAGGAGACCCGTGTCCGGTAGCCATCAGAAGTCCAACAGCTCAATTCAATGATGACTGGACAATCGGCAACCACGTCATCGAGAAACCAGCTTACCAGAATCGAAGTAATCAGTAAAACTACTTATGAAAGTATTGATTAATTAGTGAAGTTAATGTTATTGACGAACAACATATCTGAATGTACGCAATTGCCGTTGAGTTGCAACCAACCTGTAGACAGTGATTCCAGTGCAGGGACCGAATCGACTTGAGATCCTCCCATTGGATGGATCATCTTGAGAAAACTGAATGTCGGTAACTGCCACTTCTCTTCCAGGACAACGGGAACATAAGATGTTTGATTTAATCTCATTGGTCTTGTAATCATTGAACACGATTTTACTGACATCTCCCATCTCATTTATCAGGAGATTGCACTGTCGTGATTAAAATACAAAGACATAGAAACCCGTACTTTCAAATATTGAGTACAAAATAGTATGAACGCACTTTTGAAGTTCAAAATGCATCGTTAGGTAATGAAATTTTTGCGAGAATAAATAAGCGATAATAAATAAGCGAGAATAAATAAGCGAAAATTTGTATTGCTCAACTTCAAGAAAAATCACCCTCAGGGCTCCCAAGAAAGCAGGAAGGTCCCACGATCAAAGAAAGCAGACGTCAAGCTCTTGCGGAACAAAGAAGGTGACAGACGGCTTAGCTCACTTCTGATTTTAAA
>JACEVL010000217.1:660638-973138 GCA_020284085.1 Aporrectodea caliginosa
AAGCACACCGTAAAGTAGGCCAAGGTGCTATGGAACTCGAAGGAGTTGTGAGCTAATCCATCTTGTGAGGACATGATACTGTATATAACTAACATCGGGAGTACACTAGTTAACCGGCTATATAATTATCTCGGGGTGAGAATCGAGTGATATATTGCATCATAGGGTACGTTTAAGTAGTGCGGTGTTCGGAGTGCCCCACTCTGGATGCTATCTCGTTGACATGGGAACCGCCAACTCCTACCTCGTGAGCCTAACTCAGTTCTCCATTCCGGCCGCACAGGTTCGAACCCAGATCTCTACGTAAGCAATCCTTTCCTTACCTCCTTCCTTCTAAAGTATCTACTTCTTCGCCTAAACCTATTGATAGAAGAGATCGTTGAGACATTTTTGATAATTAATTAATTATTGATAAAGTGACCAAAGCGATATTAAAAGTTCACAAAATATGCAAATCAATACCAATCAGTTTCTTTCTGTAACTGCTTTTGATAATTGTACAGTGTTTTATTAGTAAGGAATAAGTGAGGCCCAGACGCCTGATAACGTCGCTCACAACACACAGCCCGGTCTTCTGGCAATGGTGTCTCTCATCATCTAAGTCTCTAAGAGTCAGAAGGACCCAGTTGAATATGAATTACCATGCTCTCAGTAAAGCTTTACTCTCAGATTTGCTGGGAGAATCCACTTTTCTAACCCACAGAAGACGAGGACCAAAAATGAGCCCTGTGAGCGAGCAGAGTGAGTGAGTGAGTGAGTGAGTGAGTGAGTGAGTGAGTGAGTGAGTGAGTGAGTGAGTGAGTGAGTGGTGAGTGAGTGAGTGAGTGAGTGAGTGAGTGAGTGAGTGAGTGAGTGAGTGAGTGAGTGAGTGAGTGAGTGAGTGAGTGAGTGAGTGAGTGAGTGAGTGAGTGAGTGAGTGAGTGAGTGAGTGAGTGAGTGAGTGAGTGAGTGAGTGGAGTGAGTGAGTGAGTGAGTGAGTGAGTGAGTGAGTGAGTGAGAGTGAGTGAGTGAGTGAGTGAGTGAGTGAGTGAGTGAGTGAGTGAGTGAGTGAGTGAGTGAGTGAGTGAGTGAGTGAGTGAGTGAGTGAGTGAGTGAGTGAGTGAGTGAGTGAGTGAGTGAGTGAGTGAGTGAGTGAGTGAGTGAGTGAGTGAGTGAGTGAGTGAGTGAGTGAGTGAGTGAGTGAGTGAGTGAGTGAGTGAGTGAGTGAGTGAGTGAGTGAGTGAGTGAGTGAGTGAGTGAGTGAGTGAGTGAGTGACAGAGAAAAATGTTTATAGTCCTCTGCAGAGATGGCAGGAACAGCGGTAGAAGCGGTAGGACTGGCAAACCCTCCTTCCACGCCTTAACCTTTTCCTTATTGAACCTCAGAATAGAAGGATCGAATGGTCTTCTATAGCGTCTAACGTTGTTTGTACCAATCATTAAGCTGTCCAATAAAATAGTCGAACTCCTTTCGTTGCTGTGTATCTTCCGCTCGTTCAGAACTAAGTCAAGAGATCAGATGCAGATATTTTTTGTTCCTTAATTAATACGCTTAGTTTTAGACCAGTGAAATACGTTGGCTCTCCTCATGAGGCTGTACTGCAAGCTTAGGGGGCCCTACTTATCGGGGCCGTAAGACCCTTTCAGGGTCCCCTGTGTGGCTGCATTTTCTCATTGATTGTGTGCTACTGTTCTTGGTTGTCACCAAATAAATGATTTGATTTGATCTGATCTGATTTGAACTCATTCAAGATGCCAAGATCTTTCTCGAGCACAAGTCAATTGAACAACGCCAAACTTGTCCACTCTGGCTGCGATATTTAACCCTTCAGCAGAACCTCTGAGCTGTCTGCTATCAAATGAAATGCGTTATGAGCATGTAATGTGAAGAAATAATCGTCTACTGTTGTACAATGGTGGTTCCTACTACCTTAGACAAGAGGCGAATTAACTGCCCTGAGGAGGTGCTTTGAAGTCCTTGTCAAGTAAGCCTAATGAAGTTCGACTAGGTTACTCTGCACTGCTTTATTTCAAACCAACCGACATAATGTAATGTAATTAGCAACTTCTATTGCGCCGGTGTCTAATGCACAAGGCATCAACCGATGGCACACCAAAACCAAGCCGTAATCAGGTCAACATCCAGAAGATCAGTCCGTAAGAGACAGAGAGGCAGCCTAAGGTGGATAAGAAATTTGAAAGAGGTAAGTTTTCAGCCGAGAACGAAATGACACAAGCGACTGAGCACAGCGTACAGACACAGGAAGAGATTTCCAAAAAGTAGGTCCAGATACTGAAAAAGCTCGTTCACCAAGAACAGTTCTTGATTTAGGTATGACCAGACAAAGACAATCAGATGACCTCATTGAATAATGATAAGTCAGAGGAATAAGAACAGATTTTAAATATTGTGGTTGGCCAGAGTTCAAAGTTTTATAAACTATGAGCCCCAGTTTGAAACGAATTCTTTGCTGAACAGGAAGCCAATGCAAAGATTTAAGCACAGGGGTTATATGTTCATATTTGGATGTATTAGTTATGGCTCTAGCCAAAGAGTTCTGAACCCTCTGCAGCTTCAGTATGTTTGATTTATTGATACCAATAAGAAGCGAGTTACAATAGTCTAGGCGACTGGAAACCAATGCATTTGCCAAAGATATTCTTGCAGACATGGGCACATAACGCCTAATTCTGCGTATAAATAACACCAAGACTGTTGATGACAGCTAAGAATTTTGACTGAATTCCAATAACAGCGAAAGAGTTAAACTTTAGCATGAAAAGATTTAAAAGTTGCGCGGTTTAGTTCTTTATTGATAACATATGTTTAGTCAGATGAAGCGAGTGACCATCTCCTTTAAGTCGTTGTCTCGCGATCCTCGAAGAAACCTGCGCAAAGATCAAAGGAGAGATTTATCTTCAATTATATTAGTAATTAATTATATAGTAATATATTCTGCATCTAGTGTTATGGAGGGAGTAAACAGCGCTTGGTAGGTACCCTACTATTCATCGAAACTACTTGCTTAGGCAGAAAGAGTAAAATTAACAATAAAATCTCACGAAAAGTAGACCTTATGAAATGTAAGGCCTGAGATGAAGAGTTTCACTACTGATTGCCAGAGTTCCCCTATAGGCGGTTAGTCGACTTCGAGGCATAAAGCATCTCACATGTCTGAGGCATTTTCTCCACGAGTAGAATATCAGTATCATTATTATTATGGTAATTCTTAATATTATCGATATCAATTTGTTCTTACTGTTGCTATCATTTTCGTTATCGTTCTTGTTATAATCATTATTATTATCGTTGTCGCGCTATCGCTATCAATCGATTTTATGCATTAAAGCAATTGTCACAACTTATAGAATATTAATTAAGTAATCGAAGTTGCTGCTTACTTTGAAAATTCATCGGTTCATTATGGTTGAAACTCTTTTGTTGGTGGAGTGATAGCCACAGTTGTAGGGTTAGTAGTGATTGTAGTTACAGAAGCCGCACAGTTGCATCTGTAAATATTCAGTGTATCCTTAGAACTATTTTGATACAAACATTACAGGATGCTTACAGTTTAGGGGAAACCAACATTACAAAAATGCAGTGAGTGCCTTTGAAGCAATAGCAATTAAATGTTGGTTGCAGAAATCGTTTTTTAATTGATTTCATATCTAGGCCTTATTAAAAGACGTAATCTTCAAGTCATTAAAGATTATTGATATCTAACTAGAGCACAATTAAAAATAATTAGAATAGACATAGGCTATATTAAGCAGATAATTTAGGAAAGAAACTCAATTTTTGCACTACACTATGAAATATAGAATATGAATATGTTACTTACTTACTTACTTCCTGTGTGAATATATCTAATTTAGCACCTTTAAAGTACTAACTCATATAAGGTGTATGTATGCATTTTGCTTGTATTTTTGTTGTACATAATTATGTATGAATTATGTAGGCCTATCTATAATATAGTATATATTTATGTCTATAATTGTGCATGTATGTTGTATGCATTTATGTATGTTTATGTGTGTGCCTATGTGAAAGTATGTATGTATCTACAGCTATGTATCTTTTAATAGAGATATGTATGTATGTATGTATGCATGTATGTATGCATGTATGAATATGTGTATGTTTATCCGTGGTACGCATGTAGCTATGTAAGTATGCATGTAGGCCTATGTATATTATATCCATATTCAGTAGTGCGGTGCTTGTCACACAGGCAAACAATTATAATTGTAATTTTGAATGGTACATTTATATATGGCGTAAGTTAAGAAAATTCCTCAGACGTTCTTCCAACCAGACATTGCAAGATCACAGTTGAATAGATTAGTCTTCAGTAACTGGAGAAATAAAGGAACTGGAGATTAGATGTTTGTGTCGAAAGTTGCACGGAAGCTTTATCCAGAATGAGGAGCCATCACAATAATTATATTGCATAATTGAGTTAGGAGTGCAGCCAAATCACCCTGCTGCGGCGTGGTGATGATACTAAGAGCAAAGTTCCTAAAGATAGTATCCAGCACAGTTTTCCAAGCAGCAAACAGGTCAACAAGATGCGTCTTCACATGGATATCCAATGCCGCTCGTTCCGCATGTAATCAGATAAAGGAATAAACTTTGGAACCCCAATATTGTTGGCGCATTACATATGAGCTTTACATTACCCAACCAGATTGTCCCCCACAGCCGGGGGTTGGTGGGCAGAGAGGATGCAGTTGTCAGCAACGAACTACTCTAAATGTGTCATTGCCAATGATTTTTAAAATACCTGTAGACGGTGATTCCTGTGCAAGGACCGAATCGCTTGTTAAACTTGCCATTCGAAGAAGAATCGGGAGAAAACTGTATGTCATCAGCTGCTACTTCGTTCCCAGGACAACCGGAGCAGACGATGTTCGATACAATCTCGTTTCTTTTGTTGTCGATGAAAACGATGCTGCTGCAATCTCCCAACTCATTCGGATTGATATTACACTGTCATGAATAAAACACTAGAAGACTGGTATGATGATATGATATGGATGGTGTTCGGATGCTTGCAATGGAAGTCTCGTATGGCGAAAGTGGTCTCTTTCGCTGTAAGGGTGCGATGGATTTCAGCGTAGGGCCTACTCGCGGGATAGGAAAAACCCCATTTGAATACGTTGAATACGGTAAGCGCAAATTTCTTCGACCTCGGTTGCGTTACGGCGCTAAATAGGTTGGGTAATTGTTATTTATTAGGTCTTGGATCCGGACAATTCCCCTTTGGACATTTTCCCCCAAATTTTCCCCCGGACATTTCTTCCCGCCATCTTCCTCTGGATTTCTCATCGTTATTAAGCTTAGTATTAGTATCAATGTTATTTTTGTCCAGAGGTAAAAAGGTTGACTCAAGGATTTCAACATCAAATATAAGATTTGTTTGGAATCGTTATTATAATTTTATTATTATTATTATTATTATTATTATTATTATTATTATTATTATTATTATTATTATTATTATTATTAAGTCTTATTATTATTATTATTATAAGATATTATATTATTATATATAAAATATATAAAAATATAAAGTTATTATTATTATTATTATTATTATTATTATTATTATTATTATTATTATTATTATTATTATTATTATTATTATTATTATTATTATTATTATTATTATTATTATTATTATTATTATTATTATTATTATTATTATTTTTAGCAAAGTACAAGAGTCCATGGACTGGCGCTGACCGTTCCACAACTGAAGCATTCTACTAGTACTACCAAATGGCCGGCTGCTGAAGAATGTCGTTGTCGACACTCTTAATGGTTGACATACATGCATACATACCCACATACATACCGCGTACATACATGCATGCATGCATCATAAGCAGCTTAATTATTTTTCTAGTGATCAACGTTAATTACGTTAAGATGTCAAATCGAACATTCTCAAACTTATATCCGCTAAAATTAAAAATAATTGATAATTAGTCTTCAAATTGTTTCGAATTGTTCAGTTTTGAAAATTGCTTTTAGAGAGTTTATTTCCAGGATTTTCATTTTTCAGCCTGAATAGAATTCCTGCATAAAATTAATGCCAGCAAATCTTATCTGTATCAGTTAACCTATTTGAATAAGCAGTTTATGCAAGAAAGGTGTAAATAATTAATGACTCTCATAGTACAGAAGCAATTTAGACAGACATACGTTACACTGCGGCACAGTTGCAGAATCTGATGCCTGCAGAACGTTGTCTTCTTTGTAAAAGACCCAGGTCGAATTCTTTTTCACTGCCACTGCCACTTGTTGACAATCGGAGTTGCTGCTGGCACTGATTCCCATTTCTGATCCCAAGAGCACCAACAGACATACGAAACTGACAGATGCCATGATAACCAGCTTTCAGAATTCTTGCGAAGCTGATGTCTTCAACACTCCAGTTGTGCGGCTGTGCGCCTTATATAGGCTACGGTACTCATGAGCATCAGCTGTTTCAAATCAAGCTTTAATCTAACGAGCAGTAAGTGCCAGCAAGAAGACACCTGCAGACATCTTCATCATCTCCAAATGACTACATTTTCTTGAACAAAGGAAGATGAACAGACTTTAACACCTGCCAAACGGTCGATACAATTGCCGTTTGTCTCAACTCCAGATTTATGAGTTAGCTTACACATCTTGTAATTGCTTACAATTGTAATCGTGCCTTTCACGGTATAGACAGAAATTTTGCTTCTGTAAGTCGACGATGCGAAAAGTCTATGAAGCAAAATGATTTAAAACTGTCTGAATGCAAGCGGCTATACTAGATGCTAACGTACAATATAGTCCAAGTAATTTACGCATTGCTTTCAACGTCAGAAACCATTTCTCACACTACAGGCACGTTCGTTATTGAACAAAAGTACTCTTGGGCAGATTAATCCATTTGGAAATATTTAATCAGTCTTTAACTTTTCGCTTGTCACATATGACAAAGAGACCAGCAGTAGGAGACTTTTCGTTTAATGATGTTGTTGACAACCACTGCATTCATCCAAGCTGCTTACGTTTCAGCGGATTAGACCATTTTAGGGCCGACAACTATTACTAATAAAGATTCAAAGATGTGTCAGGTGTTAATAAATTAAATGAATGTACTATATTAAAAATAATAATTAATTAATTAAAACTATAGTGAAATAAAAATCATTTATTTGGCGCAAAAGGCGTAGCCTACAATTCATTTATTTTGAGTGTGAAGTATCATAGATTTACAGACAGCGTGGAGTGACATAAACACATGAGTACCCTCTACTACCCTGCTTTTGTCTTAGCTGCCGCAACAAGTAGGCCCTATACTTGCTGGTCTGGATTACCACATCGTTGCGCCCAGTGATCAATGCAAGTGAAGGACAGCCTCGCTGTGCAGAGGACAACGAAATCATCCACTGTCTCAGGCAGGGAGGCAAATATATTATATATAGGCCCTACTTGATTATCATTGACAGGGTCACGGGGTCATTTTAATTTATAACGTGCCTGTAGGCCGGGTGCACTTATTGCTAGTTTATGGAAACTACGACATTCCAACAGCGTTGAGGCTAGTCCAAACCAGTAAGTAGCACATTATGACAGATCAAGCAGAATATCAGTCAATCTGCACTGAAGCAAGTCGCTTTGCACAAAAACCATGTATGCCAGTGCAGCTAGTTTAGTTGGCGAACTTGGCGACGGCAAGCACTTGCCAAGCAGCTGTCAAACGGATATCACTCACTGATTGCAAAAACAACTGAAAGGTGCTGCATCCACTTCACCCGAACAGGTGACAACAGCTAACTTGGCTGCAAGCAGATCAAAGCGTTCCGCGATTTTATTGTGACCGAACGAATTCCATCTGAATCTGGTAGTCTGCGTCTGATTCAGCCTGTCGATCCTGTTGATTGTCTACGTGAAGAGCAAGAAAACCGTCGCTTATACTACGAAGTGATCGATACAATGCCTCAGGAAATGAACCGGTG
Organism: Aporrectodea caliginosa; assembly: GCA_020284085.1. Lineage (NCBI taxonomy): Eukaryota > Metazoa > Annelida > Clitellata > Crassiclitellata > Lumbricidae > Aporrectodea > Aporrectodea caliginosa. Next base: position 668,622 of record JACEVL010000217.1, read on the forward strand.
TCCTGTGACAGTCTCCTCTAAATGTCCCCAGACTCTATTTCGAAACAGATTCTCCCTGGCGGATCTGTTTCAGAATAAATTCGCCCCCAGAGACTGTATTCAAAAACAGAGTTTCCGGGGACAAAATATTTCATCCTCCGCTGAAATAAACTCTCCCCGGTGAGACGCTATTTCAGCCTGAGGAAGGCTCCAGTCCACTGTATAATCGTAAATTAATCATATTATACAGAATCGCTTAGACAATGGTTATTGTTTGCTACGAAAATTGGAAATCTGTAGTTTAAAGTAGACCTACCCAAAACGGCAGAGATATGCATTTATTTTAGGACTATTCTGCTGGTTATTCTTTTGGTAATGTAATTAAACAACTCCTCACATTCAGCCTTATCCATGAAAATAATTTTGAACTGCTCCACAAAGTGGTACTTATTAATGCAAATATATATATATATATATATCGACCTCATATTAGGAGGCCAGTACTTTTTTCAATCAATGGTTATAACTTTCCTATTAATAACCTGATACCAGCAAACAATAATAAACAGCTACAACAGCTAGGCCTAATATGCTAGCCAGATGAATGCATCAAAAATAATTACAGAAAATCAAGCGCAAGCTCATATCAGGTGATTGATACCAGTTGAAGGGTAAGCCTAATCTTCACCAGGAAACCAGTGCTAGCTTGTATTAGGAAGCAGTTATAGTTACAGTTATTCTCATGCAGTGTTTTCGACTCTATAAGCTGGCTTGGTAATCTGACGCTACTGATATTGAACGACCAATATTCAACACAATTTCAGTGGTACATGTAGGTAGGTATAACCTTTAAACAATCAGCGTGAAGCTGTTTAGCGTATACGCCCATGCTGCCATCGACTGGTTTTTCAAATACTATTGTGACCACAGTGGCTCGGAATTGAGTTGGCAAGACGATCTGTCCATCGCCGACCGGCATTAGAGACAACGTTATCTTTTTACCTCCGGGGAACGTCAAGATCAGCGTTAGAAGCTGTACGTTGCTCTCGGTATTCAGAGTTACCGATGTGGCAGCGGTGGTTGTTGTGGGTGGCCTATATGCGGCGCCCAGGGTCGTTATGTATGTGTCACCTAGGCAGGTCAATACAATTATGGGCGTGGCCTAATACACCCATTAGACTTATCTATTGGTTCCATAACCTTTATAGGCCTAGAGGTAGATGCTACACTCTGCTTTCACGATTCTTCCCGAGCGCGCACCCTTTTGGCGTGCTCTCTGTCTCTCTGTTTCTCTGTTTCTGTCTCTGTATGTCTGTCTGTCTCTGTCTGTCTCTATCTTTGTGTCTCTGTCTATGTCTCTGTCTCTGTCTGTCTCTCTGTCTCTCTCTGTCTCTCTCTGTGTCTGTGTCTGTCTGTGTCTGTCTGTCTGTCTCTTTGTTTCTCTGTCTTTCTGTCTCTGTCTGTCTGTCTGTCTCTCTCCGCATCGCTCTCTCTTTCTCTCGACTTTATACATTATGATGGCGGTGCTATAGAAGTCGTTAGATTAGATGTTGTTTTTGTGAGGTCATGCTAGCGAAACCGCCGTCATTCACATTCCTTGTCGCTGTTATTATTATTATTATTATTTTTATTATTATTATTATTATTATTATTATTATTATTATTATTATTATTATTATTATTATTATTATCATCATCATTATTATTATCGATATCCTCTGTTGGATCTGTCCAGAGTTCGCCGCTCGTCGGCTCCCGGCAGCCTTGACATGGTGCCCTGGAAAGCCACCGCGTTGAAGCGTTGGATCATGACCGATAGGCTTTGGAAGAGGAAGCTTGTTTCCCGAGTGTCACCGGTAGTCTTCGATAGTCGGCTTCCGGTCTCTGATAAGAAGTCGAGACCCTCTCTGTTGAAGGGACCGAAGGTTTCTATGGCAACAGGTACGAACGTGTATCTCCTTTCCAGCTCCGAGTACCTGACGTGCTTCCTTGCGGCGGCCATCTCTGCCGCCCCACCAGCCGCGGCCGCTGTCTCCGAAATGTATGAGGCCGCCACCGTGTCCACCACCGTCGCATCCCATAGTAAGGTCCGTCCACCACTCCACGGTATCAGGGTCTGCCCGTCCGGTCTTTTGCCATCCGATCTGGTTAGGCCGGACGGCTCTTTGACTGCCGGGATGCCAGCTCTGTTGAGGCTACGATGGATGAGGTCATTGATATTGCTGTGTCTCGCTTGTCGGCCGAACCCCAGTGAGCACGACAACCCATGTGTACCTCTAGACGAAACGGAAGTACCGCATGCGCATACGTGTGGCTCGCAAATGGCCACACCCAATCTCAGGCCAACCGCCACCCTTACGGCCTCGTCCTCCAGTCTGAGGCCGTGTGCAACGAGCGGGAGAGCATGAAGCCAATCCGAGGCGTGCGGTGACTGTGAGGCTATTAGTCTCGCTTGGTCGTAGGAGTCCTGTAGATTATCGTTAACAGCCGAAAAACGGCGTTCAACAGCGGTCGATCCCAGTGTGACTGTTTGTGTCCTGTGGCGACCATCGGCTCCGGTACACCTGCGATCTGAAGCCAGGTAGTCCGCTCCGAGTCGTAAGCCGTGTCCGTGCCAACCGGTGTGGCTCCCAAGATGAGGGACTGGGTGGGGAGGGTGCCCGCGGCTGAAGCCAAGAAGGCGGGTAGTGCCAGCGATGACACCCTCCTAATTCCCAGTCCCCCCATCTTGATCGGTAGGGAAGCTTGCATCCATTGGTCGTCGGTCACAGAAATATTCAAGATCCGCTCGATTCCTCTCCGCAGCAGCTCGTCATAAACTCCTAGTTGCGGATGGTCGTGGCAAGGTATGCATCGTAGTAAATGTATCAGCTTAGGTGAGCCAAGCGAGTGTCTGAGAATCAAGAGGGCGTCTTGTCTGGCGATGAGTTGCAATCTGTCGAGCGCGGTCCTCAGGTCGGCAACGCGGGCGTCGAGGGCCGATAAAAGTGCCTCCGCCGACGACAGCGGTGCCCCCAGAAGCGTGGCCGATGAGGGACTGACCCGGGCGAACTGCCGTAGGGAGCTCCGGTTGGTGTCGTTTATGTCTAAGTAGGATGCAATGAATTCGCATTTGTTACGGTTGAGAGTGAGTCCTAGACGCAAGCATTCCCTTTCGATTGTGTCAACGTCCGCCTCCACCACCCCAGGGTCCCCACCCAAGGTGAGGTCGTCGAGGTATCCAAAGGCCAAGGGTGACAGTAGACCGTTTAGGATCGGCTGGAGAGGCAGGCAGAAGAGTAGGGGTCCCAAGGGGTCACCCTGTTGTGAGCCTTCCTGTGATAGAATGGTAAATCTGCCGAATTGTTTAATAATAATAATTATTATTATTATTATTATTATTATTATTATTATTATTATTATTATTATTATTATTATTATTATTATTATTATTATTATTATTATTATTATTATTATTATTATTATTATTATTATTATTATTATTATTATTATAAGCCTCCTCAAGCGGTAGTCAGCCTTCAATTAAACTGTTTTAGCTTTGTCCACATCTCAAGATCATCTTTGATCACTATGACAGGTCTGCATAGATAAGATAACATTTGTATCAACTGTTCCCTCTAACTTGGAACATGGTTAGGCCTACATCAAACTGCGATTAGGATCCTCTGTTGCCTCTACTGAGGCAGTCCTAAGTTTCTTCGAAGAACTTCAGGTTAGGCACCCTACTCCAGTGCAGGCCTTAGGTATAGGCGCTATAGGCGGCTGCCTAAGACGGCACTTTTCAAGGAGCGGCAAATTCCGGCATAATTATACACGAGGGACACTTCCGTCAAAAAGATGTAATTTATTAGTATTGGCTGCATATTTGTCCTCGCCTATAGTACAAAATTGTCGAAGACTCTCAAAGGCCGCCTCTGCCCTTAGGATTTCATTATATCGTTCTCTGAGCAGGTAAAGCAAGATTAAGTTAAAGTCAGTTGCAGTAGTGTAGTACACCGTACAGTAGGCCAAGGTGCTAGGGAATTCGAAGGAGTTGTGAGCGAAGGACGATATGATATAATAACGTCTGTACAGTTACTAGTACACTAGTTAACCGGCTATCTAATTATCTCGGGGTGAGAAACGAGTGATATATTACATCAGAGGTTGTAGTAGTCCGTGGTATAACCGCGCCTTTCTATTGAGAAGCGGTCTATGTGGTTGCTTTTGCACGACCCTCTCTTCTATGATGTGGTGAGGGCCACAACTCTGGTCATGATGCTATATGTCTTCCCAGTTTGGTGGGGCTGGATTGGCTAGTACGACCGGGACCGGCTCCAGTCCGTCATGCGCCGCCTTATACGATTCCGTTACATAAATGATGATACTCCCTCCTTTGAATAGCTTTGTGCAGTGGTGGATTCCAGGATCTTTATGATTCTATTGTGGGGTCTGGGCCCTGGGGCGTAGCGAGTATGAAACAGTTTTCACGGGAGCAATAGCTGATGTAATACATGTGCAGGCTGATTATGGTTGAAAAGAGGTTGGAGTCTGCTTTCTGGCAATGTTGCTCGAAACCTTTGTAGGATTCATGTAGGTATCTAGACCGGTCCAATCGCGCCGTATATGTAAGTAAGTAAGTATGGTCTTTAATACGCCATTTGCAAACGCACAATGGGACAACAGTTATAATTATAATGTTTTGATAAAACACCGAAGTAATAATATTGATAATAATAATGCGTAAAAAGTTAAATACCAGTGAAAGATGATTTAATTTAGTCTAGTAATTGTACAGCATCCTAGTGATAAATGCCTTCCTAGTAATTGGGGCATAGTGCGAACTAGTACGATTGTTCGAACGAGGTCTTAGGGAGTATTCATTTTCACTCATATGGGAGGGGGGAGTTATCCATGTAGGACATGCCCAGGATCCGACAATACCGCACAGAAGAGAGCTTCATCTGCTTTAACACACAACTCTTCAATGGTAGGGATGCAATTAGGTAGATAACCCTGGCGTGTAAGTTTTTTAATCAGTGCAGTCATGCGTTCTCTTTCCCTCATTGTAGTAAATCTCCACCACCCAAGGGCCGCATGTATCATCCGCGACACTGTGGTTGCATTTGTTACATCACTCAGAGATTGGCCCATTAACCCATGTGCTGTTAGAACGCGGAGGGCATACACCGACTGCCTAGCCATAATGATGATGTTGTTAACATGCGTACCGAACCTGAATTGTTCTGTCATCGTGACACCTACATGTAGTATCTTCATGCGTCTTACTATGGTACTACCTTGGACAAAAGGCGAATTATCTGCCACGGTGCTATGACAATTATTCAAGTAAGCCATATGAGTTTCGACTACTCTGCATTGCTTTATTTCAAACTAACCGATATAAATAACACCAAGACTGTTGCTGACAGCTAAGAAATTTGACGCAATATCAATGACACAGAAAGAGTTCAACTTTAGCATGAAAAGATTTAAGAGTTGCGCGGTTTAGTTCTTTATTGATAACATTAAGTCTTATTGTGTTTAGTCAGATGAAGTGAGTGCCCATCTCCTTCAAGTCGTTGTCTCGCGATCCTCGATGAAACCTGGGCAAAGATCAAAGGAGAGATTTAGCGTTAATTATTTTAGCAATTTACTAATTAGTAATATATTCTGCATCTAGTGCTATGAAGGGAGTAGATTGTTCAGGTGGGCTTGGGACTTGAACGAGATAACTTGCTAAGGCAGATACAATAGCAAACAATAAAATCTCACGAAAAAGTAATGATGTAGTCTAAGCTTGAGATGAAGATTTTCACTATAAAAACGAGGAAACTAGCCGTCGTTTCTGTGGGTTCCATTGCTAAGAAATGATTTATAGATGTCACACGATGATGATGGGGAAGATGTTCATAATTATTATGATTTTAATGAAAATGATCATGATGATCAGAATCATCATGAATCATGATGGTGGTCATACTAATAATGAAAATAACAATTGGACCAAAATGGAACGCCTCATTGTTCATTATCATTTTCATTGCCATGATTACGATTATTTTCATAATCGCCATTATCATAAATGCTCTCGATTTGGCAACAGTAAAACGGTTTTCAAGCTCTTGCGGCAAAAAGGCAAAGAGAAGCTACACAGTTGTTTTCGCAGGTTGCTAGCAACATATTTCAGTAGGATTTTCTTAATTCCTTAAATCGCATCTGTTTAAAGCTGTTAGGTAGCTACGTTTAGCGCCTTCGTGAGGTTCTTGTAAGGCGCTATATAAATGATCATATACATCCATCCATACATTACATTCATAGGCTACATAAAGGACAAGCCGATTAAATCAGGAAAGTATTAGTCTTTCATAAATGGCTAAGCTCTAGACAACACTGATGCAAATGAATTCGTGTATAAGGGTTGTGGCGTCATGAAACCGATTTTGATCCTTCTACCTATCGCTTTTGTTTTGACTGAGCGCCTGTGAATAAGTTGGTTCCTCTTACTTCGCTTTTTTGGCGCTGTAGAAATCTCGAGATTCCGATACGATACGATGAGTTGTAAGAGAACGGCAGACAAGGGGGAACCGGCGTAGGTGCTAAAAGTACGTTCGACAAACAGTGAAGTAACGCTGCACATTAGACAAGTGAAGTTTGGAAATTAATCAAATTATCCCACGGTTATCAAGGCGGATGAATTGGGTTTCCATGACTTGTTATCATAGTGGCATTGCGAGCATGCTCACGTGAAGCAAATCTAGAACCAGGTACCCATCTGGGACCCGTTAAGTGCCCATATGGGTCCCATCTAATGATGACCATTGCCCATGGATACCAGAGCACCATAATCTAAACATTTCTTAGGCGATATTATTTTAAAGCTAAGCGCACGACACCAGCCTATTCAAGAACGCTGTGTCAAGTCAGAGGGATTGTCAGAGTTCCTCTGTAGGCGTTTGGTCGACTCCAGGCATAGTTTGTACTGTCGTTATCGTTCCTGTTGTTATTATCATCATTATTATCGTTGTCGCTATCGCTATCAATCGATCTTATGCATTAAGTCACAACTTACAGAATATTAATTAAGCAAACGAAGTTGCTGCTTACTTTGAAAATGGATCGGTTCATTATGGATCCATCTCGTTTGTTGGTGGAGTGATAGCCACAGTTGTAGGGTTAGTAGTGATATCCGCAGTTGTAGGTTTAGTAGTGATAGCCACAGTTGTAGGTTTAGTAGTGATAGCCACAGTTGTAGGTTTAGTGGTCGTAGCCACAGTTGTAGGTTTAGTAGTGATAGCCACAGTTGTAGGTTTAGTAGTGATAGCCACAGTTGTAGGTTTAGTAGTGATAGCCACAGTTGTAGGCTTAGTGGTGATAGCCACAGTTGTAGGTTTAGTGGATAGCCACAGTTGTAGGTTTAGTAGTGATAGCCATAGTTGTAGGTTTAGTGGTGATAGCCACGGTTGTAGGTTTAGTAGTGATAGCCATAGTTGTAGGTTTAGTAGTGATAGCCACGGTTGTAGGCTTAGTAGTGATAGCCACAGTTGTAGGTTTAGTAGTGATAGCCACAGTTGTAGGCTTAGTGGTGATAGCCACAGTTGTAGGTTTAGTGGTCGTAGCCACAGTTGTAGGTTTAGTAGTGATAGCCATAGTTGTAGGTTTAGTGGTGATAGCCACGGTTGTAGGTTTAGTAGTGATAGCCATAGTTGTAGGTTTAGTAGTGTAGCCACGGTTGTAGGCTTAGTAGTGATAGCTAGTAGTGATAGCCACGGTTGTAGGTCTAGTAGTGATAGCTACAGTTGTAGGTTTAGTAGTGATAGACACAGTTGTAGGTTTAGTAGTGATAGCCATAGTTGTAGGTTTAGTAGTGATAGACACAGTTGTAGGTTTAGTAGTGATAGCCATAGTTGTAGGTTTGCTAGTTACACCAAAGGTTGTAGGTTTAGTAGTGATCGTCGCAGTAGCAGCTTTCGTTACGGAAGTCGTACAATTGCATCTGTCAATATTCAATGTATTCTTAGGACTATTATGATATACAAACGTTTTTTTCAGGATGTTTAGAGTTTAGGCGAAACTAACATAAACAGTGAATGCATTTTTAGCAATACCAATGAAATGTTGGTTGAAGAAATTGTTTATTAATCGATTTCATATATAGACCTAATTAAAAGACGTAATATTCAAGTCATCATAGATTATTGATCTTTAGCTAGAGCACAATAATTCAATATAATTAGAATAAACATATTTTTAAACAGATGATTCAGGACACGAACCCCATTTTTGCACCATACTATGAGACACACATGTAAAATATGTTACTTACTTACTTACTTCCTGTGTGAATATTTCTAATTTCTAATTTAGTGTATACATGTATGCATTTTGCTTGTAGGCTTGTTGAACATAATTATGTATAAATTATGTAGGCCTATGTATATATTTATGTCTATATGTATGTATGTGTGTATAAATTTATGTATTTTGCGTGTGTGCATATATAAAAGTACAACATATTTATGTAGCCGTAATTATAACTACGCGTCTTTTTACATAAAATATGTATGTATGTATGTATGCATGTATGAATAATTGAATATGTATATGTTTCTCATATTATGTTCGCATTTAGCTATGTAAGTATGCAACTTTGCAAATATGTAGATCTATAGGCTATATCCAGCTGCAGTAGTGTAGTACCGGTACCTGTCACACAAGCTAACGAGATATACTTCCTAATTTACTTCCAACCATACATTGCAGGATCACAGTTGAATAGATTAGTCCTCAATTGCTGGAGAAATAAAGGAAATAGCGAGTAGATGTTCGTGTCAAAAGTTGTGCGGAAGCTTTATCCAGAATGAGGAGCCGACATAATATGTCATCATTGAAATAGGAAATGGAAGGCGACCAGATCAACCTGTGTTTGAGGATGATATTAAGCGCAAAGTTTCCTAAGATAGTATCCAGCACAGTTGGCCAGGTAGGACACAGATCAACAGATGGATCTTAAACAAGATGCGTCTTCACGTGGATATCCAATGCCGCTCGTTCCGCATGTAATTAATAAGGGACTAGACTTTGGAACCCCCAATTAGCCGAGGAACAGCATCTCGAGGACTATAATTGTTGGCGCTTTACAGGTGAGCTTTACATTACCCAACCAGAATGTCCCCTACAGCTGGGGTTGGTGGGCAGTTGTTGTCAGCAAAGAACTAAATGTGTAGTTGCCAATGATATTAAAAATACCTGTAGACTGTGATTCCTGTGCAAGGACCGAATCGCTTGTTAAACTTGCCATTCGAAGAAGAATCTGGAGAAAACTGTATGTCATCAGCTGCTACTTCGTTCCCAGGACAACCAGAACACACGATGTTCGATACAATCTCGTTTCTTTTGTTATCGATGAACACGATGCTGCTGCAATCTCCCACCTCACCCGGATTGATATTACACTGTCATGAATAAAACATTAGCCGACATGTAATATTGATTTGATATGGATGGTGTTCGGATGCTTGCCATCGAAGTCTCGTATGCGAAAGTGGTCTCTTTCGTTGTGAGGGTGCGATGGATTTCAGCTTAGGGCCTACTTGCGGGACAGCAAAAGCCTCATTTGAAAACTTTGAATACCCGGTACGATAAGCGTCCATTTCTTCGACCTCGGTTGCTTTACGGCGCTATATAAATTGTGCTATTGTTATTTATTAGAACTATCGTTATTAAGCTTAGTATTACTATTATTTTTGCCCGAGGTAAAAAGGTTCCGTCAAGGACTTCAACATCAAATAGAACCAAGATTTGTTTGGTATTATTATTATTATTATTTTTTATATTATTATTATTATTATTATAATTATTTTTTTGCCCGAGGTATAAATAATCCCTCAGGCTTTTAGACGCAATTCCGAAGAATAATCAACGCTAGTATGGCTCGTGGTCCTCGTCCCCGGTGTTGTTCATGAAAGTACCTCTGAATGCTATGGTGTTATACCATTGCGTGCAGATTGACAAGCGCTGGAATAGATATGTGGTTTCCAAGGGATCGCCGGTGGCGGCAGTCACCCGACGTCCTAGTTCAGTAATGAACTCACGTACTGACCTATTTATCGGGCCCAGTGATTCTAGGGCTATGGGGACGAAGTTGTGAGTTGCGGGGAGATCTGCATATTTTGTGATTTTGAGCGTGGCTGCCAGTTCTGCTGCGCTCCCAGGTGTTGTCGACGTTATCTTATTAATTATAGGATGCTGCGCGTGTATGAATGCTGGTTACGTCCCAGGTCATGTACTTTCCCCTGCCCACGGTACGAGCGTCGCTCCATCCGGTCTCTTTCCGTCGGTGCGCAGGAGCCCTGGGGGTGCTTTTGAGCTGGGGATGTCCGCTCTCTGGAGAGCTCTGCATATGGCGTCATTCATCGCGAAGTGTCGGCTTGCTCTTCCTCCTGATTGCTTGCACACCCGTCCGTGGTGACCTCCTTGGTCCGCAATCTCACCACATTGGCATTGATGTGAAGCGCATAGGTTGAGACACAGGCGTAGGCCAATCGCCACTCGGATCGCTTCGTTGCTCAGGCCTAATCCGCTAGGACACAATTGGCATGGTTGAAAGCCAGTCCCCGGCGTGGGGTGATGAAACCGCTCCCAGTCTTGCTCGGTTGAGTGGGTCGATGTTCGCAGACCACACCGTCGCCTTGTCTCGATCAATCTGTCCCAGGTCTCCTGTCTGTTCCAAGCTGGCGCCTCGCCTACTGGCAACGTCGATCTGCGAGCTTCTAGGATTTCCTTCTCGTAATCATCATGGTCATCATGATCATCATCATCATGATCATCATGATCATGATTATTATTATTATTATTATTATCATTATTATCATTATCATCATCATATTATCATTATCATTATCATTATCATTATCATTATTATTATTATCATTATTATCATATTATTATTATTATTATTATTATTATTATTATTATATTATTATTATTATCATTATCATTATTACTAGCAAAGGCCAAGAATCCATGTACTGACTGTTCTGCTGCTGGAGCATTCTATTACCAAAATGGCTGGCTGTTGAAGAATGTCGTTCTCGACAGACCTAATGGTTGACATACATGTACATAGTTACATACATACCCACATACATACCCACATACATACCGCGTACACACTGTACATGCATGACATCATACAATACATGCAGCTTAATTATTTTCGGATGACCAACGTTTATAACGTTTAGACATTAAATCGAATATTCTCAAATTTATAGCGGCTAAAATTAGAAATAACTGCTAATTAGTCGTAAAATTGTTTCGAATAGTTTAGTTTTGAAAATTACTTTTAGAGAGTTTATTTCCAAAATTTTCATTTTTCAATCTGAAAAGAATTCCTGCATAAATGCCAGCTAATCTTATTTGTATCAGGAAACCTGTTTGAATAAGCAATTTATGCAAGAAAGGTGTAAATGAAAATGGAAATGTGTATTTAAATAGGCCTAATTGGACGAGAATGAGATTTGATTACATAAGATTTTAAATCACAAGTCACAAGAAATTACTCTCATAGGTACAGCATTTTGACAGACATAGCCTACCTTACCTTACAGCCTACTGTGGCACAGTTGCAGAATCTGATGCCTGTCGGTCCGACTGCAGAACCTTTTCTTCTTTATAGAAGATCCAGGTCGAATTCTTTCTCACTGCCACTGCCACTTGTTGACAATCGGAGTTGCCGCTAGCACTGATCCCCATTTCTGATCCCAAAAGCACCACCAACAGACATACGAAATTGACAGATGCCATGATAACCAGCTTTCAGAATTCTTGCGAAGCCAATGTCTTCATCACTCCAGTTGTGCGCCTTATATATATATACGCTAGTTAGGAGCAACAGCTGTTTCAAATCAAGCTTTAGTCTAACGAGCAGTTAGTGCCAGCAAGAAGACACCTGCAGACTACTTCATTATCTGCAAATGACAATATTTCTTGCACAAAGGAAGATGAACAGACTTTAACACCTCCTGCCAAACGGTCGATACAGTTGTCGTTTGGCTCAACTCCAGATTTATGCGTTAACCAACACGTCTTGTAATTGCTTACAATTGCAATCGTGCCTTTTACGGAATAGACAGAAATCTCGCACCTCTAAGTCGACGATGCAAAAAGTCTATGAAGCAAAATGATTTAAAACTGTCTGAATGCATGCGGCTTTACTCAATGCTAACGTACAATATAGTGCAAGTAATTTACGCATTGCTTTCAGCGTCAAAAACCATTTCTCACACTACAGGCACGTTCGTTATTGAACAAATGTACTCCTGGGCATATTAATCCATTTGGAAATATTTAATCATTTCCTGGTCTTTAACTTTTCGCTTGTCACATATGACAAAGAGACCAGCAGTAGGAGACTTTTCGTTTAATGATGTTGTTGACAACCCCTGAATTCATCCAAGCTGCTTACGTTTCAGCGGATTAGACAAAGTAGGCCTACAACTATTAATAATAAAAATTCAAATATGTGTTAGGTGGAAATAAATAAAATAAAATTGTATTATATTAAGCAAATAAATAAATTAATTAATTAAGAATTTGAAATAAAAATGCTTTGCTTTAGCGCGAAAAGACTATAATTATCATGATAATTATGCCAAGTTAATATTCATTATAACATAATTAAGACAACATCCAGTAGACTTAAGATTTGCACTTAATCTTAGTTGGAAACGTCTATGAAGCCTCTGTCATAATACACTTGTAAATTGTATATTGCATAATACACTTGCATATCAATTGATTGTCATCTCTAAGCGGAACCGTATTTCGAAGCCACAATCCACTGGAAAAGTTGTTAAGATGAAAAATCCCCTCAACCAAGACCATTGCGCACCTTGGTAGGCCTATCATTGACATCATTAACGTGTTTAATATTTTACTGTTTTTAATTAATGTTTTTATCCGATTAATAATAGGCCTAATAGTAACTTTCAATAATAGAATAATTATTATTACCGATGTGTTATGTTGTAAAAACGTGTGACCTCTACTTTCTATACAAAGTAACCCTCTGCTGCACTTATTTTAGGCCCTGTGCAAACAATTTCTCAGGGACGTACAGACTTTGTGGATGGAGTCTAAGACATGGAAAATAAACTTGATTAGAAGAACAACTTCATGTTAAAGTCCCTACACTAACTGCTTTATGGTCTATTGTTCCGCTTAGTCTAACAGGCAAAATCGCCATTTTTATATCTGTCTTAAAAGCAATTCAGACTGCTTTCTTCCGTTACATTGGTCAGACATAACCGGATCTTTCAAATGGGTACTTGTCGGTTTTAGGACCCCCAAAATTCTTCATATATTACGTGATTTAAAATTCCTCATATCCATCAATCCAACTACTATTTACGCAAAGAATTATTTTCGTCAATCCAACTTCCATTTACGCAGGCAGACAAGATAAATAATAAAATACGCTAAAATACAGGATACATTCAATCGAAAACTTAGTTTCATCCATCCAGCTTCTATTTACTGGGAAAAATTATTTCTATCAATCCAGCTTCTGTTTAAACACACTTATGAATGTTTTCATCAATCCCACTCGCCATATCGGGAAACAATGTTTTTCATCAATCCAGCTTCCATTTTAAAGTGACGATATGAAGAATTTCTCTTCCTATTTTGTCCGTTGGGTCGTAAAACCGACAAGTACCTTCAAATGCACCAACAGTCATGCCTATGTAGTAGTGCTTAGGCCTACTTCACTTAGACTATACTAATTTTCGCAAGGTCCTTTTCCGGAGACCGTGTATATCAGTCACTTGTATCCTATTACTTATTGGTAATGTGGAATACAAGCTGTACCCTGTTACCTGATCTCTCCGTTGCTAAGGCTACCTAGAAATAATTCTATTAATGACTCAGCCCGACCTACACTCAATGCTGACCATCATGACTGCTGTCTCTACCTATCCTGCTTTCCTACTGCCTTAGTTATATAGCTCCTATTTCTTCTCTGTTATAGGTCGATGAGAAACTGAAGAGATAGGGGAGCGAATGTGATTCCCTAAGATATTTAGGAGCAATGCTCAATTTGGACTTAAGGACTAGGGCAAGAACTTTGAACTGAATTCCAGCATGCCCACCAGGGTCTTTATGAGACCCTGTATGGGACCATTATAGAATCGTTATGTGCCCAATCAAATCTTCATGGCCACGCTGGTAGCGAAGTTAGCCTACATGACCAGCATAAAGTAGAATTGTATCTTCAGTCACTTGTGACATTGCACTTTAAAACTCGGCGTACCTTTAAAAGTCTACGTATCTTCTGACGAATGAAAACAAGAATGACGCGGTCCAGTGGAAGGGAATTCTTTATCTCATTCTACATCTCGCGATAGGCAGTCAATATGTCTCTCGTTGGACGATTCATATACACGAAGCATTGAAGCTTCAGGTATTTCGCAAGAAACCTTCTCTGCATTGAGGTCTTCTCGTTCTTCCAAAAGTTTTCCTCGATACGTCTTTCATACTGAAGACAATTCGGGGGCAGATTGGGATCACTTTTGTCAGCGTAGACAAGAAAAGGACTTCGCCTGCATACAACTTTCAGTAATTGTCCCAAGCCATGCACGACCTGAATATCGTCATCGAGAAACAAGTCAACAGGTCCAGAAAAGGATATCGAAAGTGTATCACTGCAGATGGGACACATCTGAGTGTGATATAGAGCAATAGTTCTGTTCTCTAGTTGTGTGCACAGCGGAAGGACTTCGTCATATCGGCGACATCGGTACAGATACAGCGCTCGCAGTAGAACATCACTGATACATTCCGGCCCGAAGTCATTTCTAACCAAGTCGTAAGTTCTCGTCAGCTTTACGAAATAAGCGTCCATCAGTGAAGTCGTCAGTTCTTCTTTCGTTAATGAAAAGCATTTACCAGAATTTAGACATTGAGTTGGTTGGGCAACAAAATGACCGAGTTTGGCTTTCTTTATTCTGTGCAGACTTGTGGCGAGTAGACATTGATCTGCTACATTCATTTCCTGTTTCGACAGAACAGCTGACTCTCGACTATTTTCGGAGTAACACACCTTCAACAGGTATCGAACAAAAGCTCTGGACGTAAAACGTAGCTCTCTTATACGGCGCACTTTGGTCGGGCCTGGTTTGGCATAGCTCAACAAAATAAGAAATCCGAAAATATTCGATACGTCGTCTATAAACAGCAAAAGCCGACCACTAACGTGTTTGTAGTTTCTTCCTTTATAATAGATCTTATCTTCTTTTTCTTCAGTCAAAATGCTTGAACAAAGATCTGCAGCGATAGAATGTTCTCCAGAAGAGTAATACAATGCAGCCATATAAATAACGGCAGAACGGGAGCTGAAATCTTTGTCTGGATCATGACAAGAAAGACACTTTTGAAGACAAGCAATCGATAATTTCTGTAATAACTGAACTTCTACTGAAGAAAGTTCTCTCTGTAGGCCACTCATCAGTTCTTGAGCCTTGATGAAGTATAGTCTGAAATTTGAAAGGTTTTGTTTGTACGTTGATGGAAAGCTGTGAACCTCGAACTGTTTGTAGGCCCCTACAGTTTCCCCACGTAGTCAAATATTTCATATCCATCAAACGGAATGGCGAGACTGACAAGTTGTTTTGACAGATGTAGAAGCTGCATCGCTGTGATTTATTCCGCGAATCGTTTGCCAACTGCACAAGCATCCTTTCTGGCAAGACAGAAAACCTGCTGTGACTGACGAACCTCTTCGGTGAAGAAAGAAAATTTCTTCAAACTGTTTGAGAACATCATAATGGAATAAGAAAAGTCAATTTGCTCTTGTTGTTTTCTATACGAGATAACAACATTTTCAGGATCAATCGTAACTCCAAAAGTACCAGAAATATATACCTGGAACCCGACACTGCTAGAAAATGTAAGTCTGAATGTCTCAGATGACATCATCGCAACTAAAACAGCAGATCGCTGTATATAGTTCTCTTGGAACCAGTACGCTAGTTTGCGATTATTCTGAAAATCTTCCAGTATTGCTATTACCTCTCTCAGATTTCTCTCATTCCGAATATGTGCGAATAGATTGCAAGAGGAAACAAAGTAATTACGGAACGTTTTCGCTTTCAGTCTTTCACACAAAATGTTCAGCACACTGTAACAGATATCAACGACATGGCCATCCCAGAACTCCTTATCATATGTCTCACTCGTCCACAACATAAGAGTTTTTATATGATAGGTGCAGAGAATTTTATTCTCTCTTTCCCATTTCTTCCGCATGAGTTCTTCCTTTGCAAAGTACCTCATCAAGTGGTAAACAACCTGCTGTGTTTGGCTCCAACTGTTAATCAAAACAACTTCAGCACGTGAAAACGACAGTCGCATCATGCCGTCGTCCTGTCTAGCGATCAGGAGAGGCAACTTCAACTACGTCGCATCCTTTGCTGATGATATTACGGACCAGTGCCGAATCTGGCCAACCGTGTCTTCTTATGCGGACCTCCCACTCGCTGGCTTGCATGGGCCAGAAGTGACAGGGATAGCTGACAACCATGTCGAATGGCGCGTGAATTCCTTTCTGTCTAAACACATCCGCTGGTTGGATGTGTTCAGTACCGGATACATCCATTGGTTTAGGTTGAAGAGAAAGAGCCGGACCTGATCGTTCAACCTCTAGGAACTGATTCTGTTGAGGTTCATAGGTCGAATGTTTTCTATACTTTGGACTATCTGATTGGTCTTTGTGGAAAATGTACTCTTCCAATTCCCAACAATAGCGAAACTGTCCAACGCTTTTCAAACGCACAAATCCAGGATAGGACTCACAGGATTCCATCTGGAAGCAGTCGATTGCATCGTTGAATCTGTGATTTGTGATTGGAAATTGCGGATTGTCTGAACAAACGACAATCGTGTCTGCATTATAGTACATGACATCGACGTCACCGGTGCATGGCATAACGGGGCGAATATAAAATTCGGCAGTACTTCCTGTATGAAGGTAGACTTTGTCGCCGCTGGCACACATTCGGCTCACTAAGACGATCGAAGTGAACTTGTTGGTGGACGGATGAGAATAGCAAGAAGAGCGGATGACGCACGAGGTGAGTGAAACAATCTCACGATTCAAAGTTTCGTTAAGGGCTGTCATCTTGGATGCGGTCTCCGTAGGCCTATCCATTTTCCTTTCACAGCTAAATAATGTCAGATTTTCTGTAATGCGATATAAAATGCAAGTTATTGTAATGCGATGTAATAAAAAAAATGATAGATTGATTTAAAATATGGCACGATGTGATGATGTGGCATCATGGTGAGATGTAGGCTAATTATGCCAACAGTCCTACACGCATAGCCTAGGCCTATAGATAATTATATAGGCCTATCTTATGAAGTGATTCAATGTCACAAGACATAATGTAATAAGCTCAAGCCTATTAATAGCATAATATATTCAGTCTATAGCCGTTTTTTGCAGCGTTTCAACTCGAGAAGAAATATGTTGGCTGCTACAAAACCAAAGTCCTACCATAATCACGTTCAAGTAGGCTACTGCTATTTGTTACTTCATCAATTTAACCAAGAACGATGACAAAGGGGATTACGCTATATTTATAATAGAGGCCGCGTTCTCTTCTTCTATTAGGCCTAAATCGTTGCGTGTTCCTAATAAAAAATATGGCTTTGTCTTCTCGTCTACTTTTGACCCTCAAGGTAAACTGTTGGTGCGCAGGCCTGTATATTTCCGGAAAGGCTAAAATCTGGGAGGTTGAGCTGCGGGGAAGAGAGGGTATAAAGTAAGACATTTACCACGAAACTGGGAAGTGACATTTTGCCGTAAAAACATGAGAATACGCCATGAAATATGAGCAACAACTGACAGGAAAGCTTTAGGATATTACTAAATCAACGGTTCACACAGAAAGTAGACCTACCTGAAAATGTAAAGACTTTACAAGAAATCAATGCCACTTTACGGAATCGATTCAGAAAACGCTCAGACGAATCGTTCTACGACATTTACGTCCACAATACATGTATGTTAAAGGCAAACTGCGATTTGTTAGCAGCTTATAGATTTATAGACTAAGCCTAAGTAACACACTTTCGTATCAACCTCTAAGTATATGCCTATTAATTTAATAGGTCTATGCTTGTGATAAAATAATACTTAAAGGTATTAAGTATTATTTTATCACAATATTTTACTAATTTTAAATATCGGTCTAGACCGTCTAGTCTGTAGATTAGATCAACTCGCTTAAGTTTTTATATTTGTGTTGTAGAGAATAGTCTGCAGCACAGACTGCTGGCCCTGTGTTATTGTTATCTGCATGGCCTGCAGCTGTACTCTTCCTAACTACACAATAGGCCTATAGTAGAAGCGTTATAGGTTATAATAAGGTCTAGCTGTCGAGTTAAATCCGGTCTATGTTGTTCTCCTTTCGTAACAGCTAGGATAATTATTTTAGGCAAGTATCATTTCGACATTAGCGAATGACAGGATAGCATAATGCCATGTACGCCTATGTGTGTAAGTAGGCCTATGTATGTCTACATGTAGACTTTATGTATGTATGTATGTATGACTTTTGTATGTATGTATGTATGTACATACATGTGTGTAGTATGTAGCTTATCAAGACACTTAATATATCGCATGTTTAAGTACTTCAAAAGCGATCTAGGCCTACGCCATTCTGTACCTCTGTGCGATTGCGTATTCAGCAATGGTTAGGCCTATCATATGACTTTCTAAGTCAAAGGGATGCTTTGTCAGCTTTAATAAAAGCTAAGGAGGTGTGGGGATAGCGAACGTCTTACACACGAAACCCCTAACGACTAAGGGGTCCGGAAATAAAGGATTTCGCTGTGTAAAGCAACAAACATACATGTAGAAACACTTCAAATCGGGAAACTTCTTCTGCATGTTAGTACGTTTTATAACTTTTATTCACTAGGTGACAACCGTGTAGGCCTACATTAGATTATGCATAGGGCCTATATAATATAGGCCTATATATTATACCTATGTATATGCATGCATATATGTACAATATATTTATATATACATGCACACACACATATTTATATGTATACACAAACATGCATACTCTCTATTAATGTCATGTCATGTCGCATAGCTATCGTCACTTCGCGACGGTTGGCTACAATGTTGTCTCACTGCCCAGTGTCTTCTGTCGCGTGCCGCGTTCATTAGGCCTAAGCCAGCACCTACAAGTCCGCTCCAGCTCAGGATGTTGTCTCTGGCACCAAAGCCCGCCTCTTATCGAAACTGTAATCTGTTTGGACGGCTTTACAAAAGTTTTCAGAGTTCCAGAGGCTAGGTATCTTTGTCAGTTACAGTAAGCGGCGACTAGGCTATAAAATTGATACACGAAGACAACGTAAGACTAACCTTTACAACTGAATAAAGTAGCGAAGATTGAAGCAGATCATCCAAGATTTCGACGACAGGAACTGGTCGTCAGGGTTTCCAGATTTCGGAAGTGCTTTGTCGCAAAATCACTTCCAAAAGTAGCCCAAAAGTCGCGAGCTGAACAGCTAAATCAAAACATTAATACATTTTTTTGCGTCAATATAGCCTACATGTACATACGGTACTTCATTGCTTTCGCCAAGACACGTGATGAAACAAACCATTGACGTAAAAATTTAGATGGCAGACTGCATAGTGCTTAGGCCTACCGTAGACTATTCCGTAGCCTATACTTCGTAGAGCATATATTTATTATTAAGTTAGAAACACCACATAAGAATTGTGGCTAGTCACAGTGACCCAGTAGCCTACTGCGGTAAATTTACGAGAATTCATAATGTCGCCGTAGCGACCGTGGGTTAATTCAAAAGTAGTCCAAATATCGCGAGGTCGTGAGTACGAAATTTTCAGTCGCGAGCGCGTTGAAAAGTAGCCCAACTCACGCTTTTCGCGACGACCTGGGAATCCTGCAGTGGTCGTTCAAGGTTCGTCAGAATAGAAATTGAATGCGTAAATTTCCCGACTTGGTGCGCTATTTCTAAACTTCCGGGTTTTGCAGTCGGTTGTAAGAACCTTATATATAAGAGGTCGTTGGTAAGAACGAGCAGTAGGCCTCTAGTTGTCATGTGAGCCAGAGGAGATGCAAAAGCGAATACTGTCAAGACTGGTATAAATGTATACAAGACTCTGCATTTCAGTCAACCTTGTTATCATCAATCTTTGCTGACTCCAAAGACCTCTCTGTACTCATTCAGGTCTTCTGACTGTCTCAGGCTGAATATTCAGTGAACAATAAATAGGATGACTATTTGTAGGTGCGCCTTTTCCGTTGCTGGCCCTAGACTCCGAAATACTTTGCCGGCAAAAGTTCGCTCTGCAAAGTCTACTCGGGTCTTCAGACCTCAGTTTAAAAATTCATCCTTTCCTGGACTTTTCCGGACTCCTTTGTAATTTCTTGGCCTTCTACCGGACTCGCCTTGGAATTCGGCTTGCACAACGATTGTGTGCATAAGCCTAGTAGCGACCATTGACAGATGCCTTGAGCATTTTAAGAGTGGCGCTATTATAGGTGTTCTTAGATCATATGAGCAAGCTAATGTATCTGCACGGTATCATAGTTCTGCGAGCGCATGAAGGGGTGTGAGCACGGAGGCTGATTGGTTAAAACGCTAAGCTTGTAACACGGGGACTACTGTTTCGAGCCTTCACTGTGCAGTGTGTAGGAAGCTTCAGTGAAGAATTTGCTTCTCTGCAAATCCTTCACCCACAATAGCTCTGCGCCATCGATGTTCTGTCCTGTGCACTTAATATGTACTTTGGAGGCAATACCAAAATAGTGTTGTATAATTGTGTCACATAGGGGTAGACTACAGACTCAGCCCCATAGGCCTATATGTAGTGAGGATAGTGTGCCAAGGCAAAAATCTAAGGTGAACAGAATGGTAGTGTCCCCAACTCTTCTCCTTTCTTAGTTGTGACCTAACTCAAGAACTTTCCTTATCTCTACATATAAATTGCTCAACGTCTTCTAACTGTTTAAGAATTAAATTGACACAGTTCTTTGAATGTTTTTCTTTAAACACAGTTATTCTTCAAACACAACTCGACTGTAACTTCTAACATACAGCTCTCTACTGCATTAAAACAACTACTACACTGTATATGTTCAAATTCACTGTCATCAGCAGTTTCTAAGTTTGGCGCGCTAACTGCACGTGCAAAAAGAATCTACCGTCAGCCAATGTTTAGGCTACTTTAGGCCAAGCGCCCACGAGCCGACCTCGCAACTAAGGTCTAAGACTAAAATCGCTTAACCATCGATACACATTATATATATCAACCTAAGAAACACCTGTGCTCATTATATATGCAAAACATTTGTTCACAGGTAGTATGTTTCAGAGTGTTTGTTGAATCCTGCTCAATTTGTTTGAACAGAATTGATGATGATTACAATTCAGACATATATAGGCCTAATCAAATAATAATTAAGTCAATTAAGTCAGTGATAATATTTTAGGCAAAACAGAGTGATATCAAAAGGATAAGTAGGTCTATCGCTAACAAGGCTATCTAACTTATTACAAAGATTTAATTATGGCATTTCTAACAATCACATGTATTATTTTGTGACCCTCAATCATCACTCTGTACAGCTATAATACAAATTTCAAATCAAATCAAATCAATTTATTGCAACCCAAAAACATAACAGAAATATATATCTAATTGCAACTCAGAAAAAACATAACAACAATATATACCGTATCACATAACGACATAAAGAGAAAAAGAAACCAGGGTAGCAAAAGGGAAACCCAGAAGGAATATGATCCCGCTTAAGTAGGGTCCCCGTGCCTTTGTATTCTGTAACCTAAATTCATTATTGGCCTGTGAAAAAGAAAGAGATATAATGGTATGGCTACCTGTGATAAGAAACAAGGGTACCAAATACAAGACGATCAAAAGTTATTTTAATTACAAAAGGTCAATTTCAGACAATGATTTTTACTCTAAAATTGACCTTTTGTAATTAAAATAACTTTTGATCGTCTTGTATTTGGTACCCTTGTTTCTTATCACAGGTAGCCCTTATCCAGACGAGAAATACAAAAAAGAATTAACCAATTTTATCAATTATTGGCTGAGATCTGATTATTTTTCTTAAATTTTTGTTCGATTTCGTTTCTTATGACCTTGAAATGACCTTGAATGACCACGAATTTAGTATCTATATTTCATCTGAATGTAGCTCTCATCGAGACAAATAAACAGTACAAGGTTCATCCAAATTGGACTCTTAGTTAATTTTTTGTGATAAAAAGAGTAAATCGACAATGGACCCAAGTTCCAAGATCCGAGCATGGGCGTCTTCAGTTCTGGGGACTTAAGTAGGGTATGTTCAGGGGCTTTGAGGGACCTCAGGATAACTTTTTAAAATTCTGTAAAAAATATTTATAGACAATAGATGAATAGAATAACGGAAAAAACTTCAATATGGGTGTTTTCTGCGATTTGTCACTTTTCTGGACACCCCTAATGCTAGGTCCTATACAGATAAAAGAAGGTGTGTAGGCCCTACGTAATCTTTTTTTAAAGATGAACAAATTATTAGACATGAGTATATAGGAAGGGATTGCATTCCATATCAGTGTCCTCTGAGACTTGATTGTATGAGCGTGGAATGAACCTTAACAGAACGGAAAGTGGAGGCATTTCTAGTATAGTGGGAGTGTATATCATAAGCGTGGGGCAAGAAATCTTTGAATATCGGTGGGAGAAGTCCGTGCTCCAATCGAAAAAAGAACTCCCCAACTTGAAAATCCCTAATTTGGTCGATTTTCAGTATTTTCAATTCTCTAAACAGTGGGGCAGTATGTGCCCATTTTCGAACACCAGCAATTAATCGAACAGCCCTTTTTTGTATAATTACCAATCTTATCAACCCAGAGGGATAGATCATTGCCCAAATCAAATTACAATAGCTAAGATATGGATAGATGAGTGCATAATATAGATTTAACTTAACAGATTGAGGCAACAGATAAGCAATACGACTCAAAATTCCAACATTCTTAGCAATCTTATTAGAGATCTCATTAATGTGCACTTTCCATGTCAGATGTTGATCGATATGTACCCCCAGGAATCTAGTTGATTCAACCTGCGTAAGAGGAGCATCTTTGATTGTTATACCCAAATTCTCACTAGTGTGTTTTCTATGAGACTTGAATAAGATGTAATTGGTTTTATCAAGATTCAATGAAAGTCTATTCGCCGCAAACCATTCATTTATTTTAGCAAGTTCCACATTCACAAGGCGCACCAGCTCCATCCAAGATCCATGGGAGTAAAAGACATTAGTTTCATCCGCAAATAATATGAAGTACAAGGTAGGCGAAGTTTTAGCTAAGTCATTAATGTAAAGAAGGAATAGTAATGGCCCAAGGTTGGATCCTTGAGGGACACCATATTTAATTCAATTAAGTTCTGACCATACACCATTGCAGAGGACCCTTTGAGAACGTTTATCAAGATAGCCTAACTTGCAAATCAGTTTAGTTGGGTGCCTCTGATTCCATAGTAGGCCCTATTCTAATTTATTTAGTAGGATACCATGATCGACCGTATCAAAGGCCTTTGCTAAATCAAAGAAGACCCCCACCGAGTATTCGTTATTATCAATGGCCCTAGTAATCATATCTTGCATAATATTGACTAACGCCATTTAAGAGAGGAGCAATAGTTTGAGTTGTCTCTCAGTCTGTTTGGGAAGGAGTTTTTGTATTTTTGTATTTCTATCCTAGTCTGCTTAGTTTGCTTAGTCTCTCTGTTCTGCTTTGTGCGAAATAAATAAAGTATATATAATAGGGTGATTCAGAAAAATTGAACATTTTATATTTGTTGTGCTCTTGCTTTTTTATGTTCCTTTTGCTAATAAAATAACAGGGAAAAAATTTAAATGAAATTGAATAATATTTAGTACTCCCTCAACGACCTTGAAATTACTTAACTTTAACTCGTTTCGTCCAAAAACTGAATTTTAGTAAACAAGCAATTTTACTGGAAAGCTTAATAATGCCGTCTTAAAAGCAATGTAGCACTGCCTAAGAGGCTATTGTTTGTAATTATTTTAAATCCCAATATGTTTTTAATTAATTAAAATGAAAATTGGCAAAAAGTATATATGCACCCAATTTCTTTACTGCATTTACTAGATAACACTATTCATTCAGGAAGTGTTTTTGCTTGAATTTGGAAATTGTTTCCGATGGTCTTCTATAATTTGGAACAAAAATTGCTTTTGATCTTACTACTTCGTCAAGGTTGAGTTGAAGGTTGATGCTAGTGCAATCCCTCTTTGAGACGTACTTTAGTTTCTGTGGAAACGTTTTCGGAAAGAAGCCAAGTGGTGCCATTTCTTTGCTGAGATACCATAAGTGACGACCAATTGCTTTCAATCCTGTTTGCGAAATTACTTAGGATGTTGATGAATATTTTGTTAGCTCTTATATCAAGTGCAGATCACATGCATTGGGACATGTGATCCATGCTTTCACATAAACTAAAGTTATAAAAAATCAAAATTTTAAACAACCAGCAGCTTCATTTTGTCTTACCTTGAATTTACTTTGAAATAAAAATCTTTAAAATGTAAATGAGTTTAGCCATCCAGTGTGCATGATGAAATGATGGTATCTGGCACTCAAAAATTTGCTCCATGTAGTGGAAACTCTGTAACAGAGATTAGACTGAGCTCCAACAATTCTCTATAATCTTCCCTCGGGAGCTTCCAGTTCACTTTTCATTTAGAATATCTATTATAAATTGTATCATATCCAACTTTAATGTCTTTAACTGTTCTGGAAGACAATTGTCTGTACTAGAACAGTACATTTCTTGGTCAATTCTGGGTCAATATTGCTGGAATCCCTGAATCGGATGTTGGACCAAAAGCTGCCTTGAATTGAATACGGGTACACACAGTACTTAATGCATATGATGGTAACAAGCAAGCCATAGCAACTTGATTCCATTTTTTTCTATTAAAACGCAAACTCCATAGAGGCGACCCTTGTTGGATATAGTCGTATCAAAAGATATTCCAACTACCCAAGCTTGTAGGTAATACTCTACCCCAAAACGTTTCCTGAGGTTTCCAATAAGATGAAATGAAAGTCTTTGATCTGGTTTCAGCCATAATATTATTTTTTTATTGAAAAATACTAAAAAGTATTTCTCAAATAGTTTGCAGTTTTTGTTTTTCATAAATTATAACGATAAATTAACGAATTTGGTTGTTTGCACAATCCACCAGTTTGTTTATTTGTAGTAGAAGTAGTTTAAGATAATGACACTGTGCGATAACAAAGATCATTAGCATCGCCCTCCTCCTTCATCGAGGTTTGGGACTGGCACTTCCTGGCACTAGGGCATGGACATGCAGTGGCGGAGGAGTAATTTTGTATGTTCTTTTTTAGTTCTTTATTAAGAAATAGGTAAGTAAGTAATTTAAAATGCTTGACAATAACAAATATTAATTTAATAAAATTTATCTTCAGAATAAAACTTTGAGCTTCTTGAGGCAGTCCTAAATACAAACCAATTTCAGCCAAATTTCACAGTTTTGCTCTATGTAGTAAAAGGAACAAAAAAAGTAAAGAGCCTCTCTTAATTGTCTACTTTAATTTTTTTGCTATGGAACTTGAATCATATCTATATATATATATATAATATATATATAAGTGGAGTGCCCCTGTTGAAATCCATGTTGGGAGGGGTATATAATGTTATAGTTTTTACATAGCTGGAGAGTCTATTATACATAAGTTTTTCGTAGAATTTCGAAAAGTACGGAAGAACAGAAATAGGCCTATAATTGGAGACATTATCCTTTTCACCTTTCTTAAATATAGGTACTATTTTAGCAATTTTTATAGCTCCAGGGACGATTCCAGTACTTAAAGAGCAATTTATAATGTTAGCCAAAGGTTTGCCAATTCTAACTAAGTGAGGTGCGGCTAGAGAAGGATCTATATCATCAACCCCTTTACTGCGAAAATATCTATAAACAATTTGTCAGTTTGTGTACCTAACATTGTGTTTATAGTATTGTTTCAATGCATGCATTTTGTTCTTGCTTTCACATGTAATAATAGGTTCAATATTTGTGATCCCACTGATTTTCAACCCAATAATATTATAACTATAATTGATTGCATTGCATGCACCATTGCACCTGCTTTTGCACGTGGCATCACACATTTAAACCTAAGCATGGGTTTAATCCATGGCTTGCTTCCAGCGCAGATAGAGGTCACTTCTGGATTGTTCTCAGTAACCACCTTTCCAAAAGTAGTTTAGTGCAGTCAACATTTGTAAGATTTAAAGACTAATACAGGAAACACTCAATAATCTTTATGACTGTTTAGTTTATTAACAAGAACTTGGTAACACCAATTTATGTGAAAATGCAGGAAAAACCTGATGACCTAACTTCTCATGGCTGCCGACGAGTACTAATATTGAATGAAAACGATAAATTATGGTAACTATGAGATCTATCTCTGTTCAACAGCAAGGTCTGCTGAGTTTAAAAAACTCTTCATTTTGCATATGTATGTTGAATACACATTATTTGTAGTTATCCTGGAGGCCATATGCAGTGCAGTTTCTTGTAGTTTAGCAAGTGCCACAGTCTTAATGCAGGAATATCCGTGCACAAGGACATCTTTGGCAAGACAGAATTGTATTAATTAAACCCTACACACTATAAATAATATGAGTGATGCTATCAATAACTAGAATGTTAATATCATCAGATTAAATTCAAATGGTAATGAGCAATAACAGCATTAGGCTCAACAACTGAACAGTTTCTACAAACAATCATCAATGCAAAACATGAAACAGTTCTTTGAAACATATGTACAATGGTACATCTTGCTATAAAAACCTACAAAAACGATGCAAGCATTGGTTGCATCCCGTAACAAATATGCACAGAATGTTTCTCTACAGTTGACCAACAACAGCTTTTGCCTTCTGCAGTAGATCATCGATCGAAAGTCCCTCTCGATCCTGAAGATCTAGCCACTGCCTCGCTTTCATCTCTACCATCTCCCATTCGTCTCGCTTATCTCCAAACTTTACTTCCAGGTAGGAGAGAGCCAGAACTGTAGCCCAGACATCCAACGTCTACAAAGAGTTCTAGGTATTTAACTGAAGGTAATTTAATTTAATCGAGCATTTATGATAAATAAAACACTAAAGCAATGTTTTAGGTGCATAATCTCAGCATCATTCAACCCTTCTATGAAAAGTTCTGCTTGCATTTGTGCTTTGAGGGGCTTTATAAAGGTGCTATAGAACTCGTATACATACATACAAAGAAACATACATTACACCAGTGTTCTGCAGAACAATAGAGCTGCAATACACTTACAAAGTGCTCTAAAATTATGCTACATTAACTAGCATTACCAGTTAATAAAAACATTCTTTTTATTCTAATGATGACATATTACACAGTAATGCCTGCCTCCAAATTCCATAAAATTGCCATTCATTAGTGGAAGATAATGGTTCTGTGAGGAAATAAGATAAGTGTGGTCAGGATGTGTTGTTACATTATAAATCAGACTCCAAGATGAAGACAAGGGTTCTATGAAAAATGTGATTTAAAATAACTTATAATGTAATTGCTATGGATTAAAGTTGCATAATGTATATGGTATACCCTGATGATCCTGATCACTGTTTAAAAACATTATACTTTTCTGGCACAAGCAACATAAAGTCATAAGGCCAGCAGTGAAAAAGATTATACTGTGTATTAATTAGATGCCACATATACCAGAATATGTTTAGGGTTCTGTCAAAACATTTTCAGATCAAAAGGATTCTGCAGCATAAAAATTTGGAACCATTGCATTACACTTACAAAGTGCTCTAAAATTATGCTACATTAACTAGCATTACCAGTTAATAAAAACATTCTTCTTATTCTAATGATGACATATTACACAGCAATGCCTGCCTCCAAATTCCATAAAATTGCCATTCAGTCCATTTAGAACATAAAAAAGTATATTCTTTATTAACCAATAAATTGCTAATCGCATTTTGGTGTAGGAACATAAAAGATGGTAGTAAGAGTGACCCTCGATCAGTAACAGTCAAAATTGTGGTTCAGCTGAATAAAGTCACAGACCTGAAGGTCTGGCTTAATAACTTTGTTGCATGCTTTAGTGACAGACTGCATGGTTTCTAACTTGGTTCACTGACCAAATGTTTGGTGCTATATTGCATTTCAGTGTTGGGGCTCTCAGGCCATCTTTCTGCATGATAATTGGTATCTAAAGTGACTCGAACGTGTTAAAGTTTACAACTTTAATTACTGGAGAATAAGCTAGGTTGTCTCTGTTATAGAACTCTGTGTCCAAGAGACTGCATTATCTCGACAAGTCGATGTTATTGTTTACAATTTGCTGACAGTCTTGTTCATATTTTGTTGACATTCTTGCCCAGCCGTATTGAACACTGCCATAGTTCTGTGATTGCGGAAGATACTCTCTAAATAACTTATTTTTGAAAAGAAACTTTTGAATTCTTTTGTTCGACAAGTCTGCCTGGTGTCTGGTTTTCACATTACACCGATTCCTAAACAAACATATTGTCTAGTTGAGTACGACATGTATGAAATCAATGCATGTCTTTGCGACTATTTTAAGTATATTTATTGCACAGAGGTGCTTGATAGTGTAACAACGTGCTGGACTGTCAATTGAGAGGTTGGGGGTTAAATCCCAGCCAGAGCAGAAATTTGGTTTGAGATTTCTGTTTAGCGTGCGTCCTCACTCCTCAGCTATGATGAGTACACTGACCGCGCACTGTTGGTGGGAAGATGAAACAGTGAGGGAAAGGACTGGCCACTCAGCTTCACATACCAAAGCTAAGAAAATGACTTCACTAACACTTCATACCCATGGCTGCCTCAGGGCTAGCTTAAGTGACTGCTTTTCTTTGCTTCTTCTTCTAAAGCAAATGTCCGTTTACTAATTCAAAAATATATAATAATAAATGCCTAAATTTTTAGTCCAGTGGACGAATAACGATATGGCAAATTACCTTGATGGGGGATGCATTCTGCAATGAATCTAACGTAACGTTCATGGCTACCGCAAGTTCTGCATTCAACTTCCACAGGCCAGAGAATGTCTGTAGTGCGACAACGGTCATGTAGGTCGGTTCCTTTGGCGACTCCTCGGGCAGCTCTTCTTTCAAGGGTTTACTCGAACCCCCAAGCAAACGCAAGTGGGCACCTAATTGATAAAGCAAAAAAATTAATGTTACAAGGCACAACTGTATTAAATTCCAACACGATGTTGCCTAATCATGCATGTATGTATGTATGTATGTATGTATGCATGTATGTATGATTGTATGATTGCATGTATGCATGTATGTATGATTGTATGATTGTATGATTGCATGTATGCATGTATGTATGTATGTATGTATGTATGTATGTATGTATGTATGTATGTATGTATGTATGAGCACTTGTTATAGCGACCCCTCAAGATTTCTACTCAGAGGCGCTCCCGACTACAGCGCGGACACTGAATCGGAGTTTCACGCCCGAAGCGCATGAGCAATTGCGAGTGAAGGACTTGCAAAGGGTCCCTACGCGGCGGGTGAGGTGGATTCGAACCAGCAACCCTCCGGCTGCAAGGCACCGAACATATCCCTACACCACCGCGCCTCACAATTATAACCGAGATTTCTACATCGCCCAACGAAGGCTACACCATAGGAATGAGCGTATTCAGAAGTGCTGTTCTGAATTAATTAGCTTACTTTCTGAACCTCTCTAAGGCAGTTGTGTTCAACAGTTTCTTAAGAGATAAAGAATCTTCTTTGTACCTCCTCCTAATGACTATACTATTATATATAGTAACAGTATTATAGTGCTTTTTCGTGCGGAGGAAGAAAATGCAGGCATTTGGAACGACCTATACTAATTAGTCACTAATGGTGCTTAAATTTACCGAAGGACACGCGACGGATGCCTGCTCTACGTACACCTGGTGTCTCAATGAATATCCGGACGTGCATTATCTCCTACCAATGAGCGACTGCAACCTGTCTTTGCTTTAAGCTATCAAGGCAACTTGGTCCAGATACTCTTAACAAGATGATATCTATAAACTAAGGACGGAAATCCGTTGGTTGGGCTACAAGTGTGTGCGTGGGCCAGCTACTGGGGACTCTTCTAGTATTCTGTGCATTATTTTGCTAAATGATAAAACTCCACTCCTTAATGACATTTACCATCAAGTGGAGTAGTGCACAGAATGCCCATTAGTTTGCTCGAGAAGTGGCGCTATATAAATGTTCATTACAATAACAAATTATTACATGTATAATAATGATCATGATTATAACAATAACACGTCCCTATAATTCTGGGCAATTTTTTCACATAATGATAATACAACCCTGGGCAAGTCCTTCACTCGCAATTGCTCATGCGCTTCGGCATGAAACTTCGATTCAGTGTCCGCGCTGTATTCGGGAGCGCCTCTGAGTAGAAATCTTGATGGGGCGCTATAACAAGTGCTCATACATACATACTGGTAACACACAACAAATCCTATTAATGGGAGCTACGTTTACCGTTGTATCACAACTAGCAGATAATGAACTTAAACTGAACCAGGGAGGGTCACCGACCTTACATGTAAGTTCTCACAAGATCAATGGCAGCCGTGCAGCTCTATTCAAGCAATAATTATGTGCAATAACATAGGTAATGACTCTCCAACACATACACTACAGGCAGTGTTTCCATTAGAGTCCAAAAATAGGACGTATTGACGCCTTGACCTAGAATTTTTTGGGACTTAGTTCACGTCTTTCGGCTATCACATCGAAAAATTTGGACGTTTTGGACGTATTTAACGGACGTAAAAACGGCCATCTGGGCGTTAACGGAAACACTGACTACAGGTAGGCCTATGTAGGTTTCCATTACTCATCACTTGTGCTGTTGGTGTTCTTCTAGATGGAGAATTTACCATGGCTGATCTTGTGAACTTACTCTGCAGACAGAGCATCAGTATTGCACATTGTTTTATAGTTCATATGCTTGCAGTCTCCCAGTCCTCTCTCTGTAACCCGTATTCACTCAATCATTCTAACTCGCATTGAATCGTGGGAGGCATTTGAAGGTTCCATGAGACAACAGCTCAACCGTTCTGCCTGAGTATTGGCACACTTGCCAAGGTTCTTGCTCATTATTAGAATTCATGTGCATTTAGGAAACACTGTTAATGACAAAACGACAGTGAAGAATATCGTCCTGCCTCTGCTTGGTATTGCCCAAGCATAGGCCTACAGCATGCCTACTTAATATTTATACAAGTTACACAGCCATGCTAGCAATAATTCTCTAGAGATCTGAATCTTCTTCTGACTATGAATGCTACATTTACCTCAATTGTCCACGTTTTCGTCTGCTCTCGAATAGACTACTGTAATTCTCTCCTTGTTGGTCTCCCTAAGGTTCGCCTATCTCCTCTACAGTCAGTACTTAATGCTGCTGCTAGACTGATTGCTCGTCTTCCTCGATTCTCTCACATCTCTTCATTCATGGTTGAAGAACTTCACTGGCCCCCTCTATCTGTCCGAATACAATTCAAGGTTCTTATTTTAGTCCTTAAGTCTCATCTGGGTCTTGCTCCGAAGTACCTTTGCGATCTCATGCTTCGCCCACTCTCTGCCACTTCGCTGCGTCCTCTCCGATCCTCTGATCGGCTTGACCTTTTTGTTCCCCGTGTCAGGGCTCAATCCAGATCCTTCGCCTGCATAGGTCCTTCTCTGTGGAATGGACTTCCTCCACCTGTTCGCTCTGCTATCCTTTCTGGTAGTCTCTCCTCATCTTTTTCAAAACTAAAATCCTGCCTTTTCCCTCGGGTTGCACGCACTGGGAGTGCTTCTGAAAGGCTTTTGCTGTGAGATGTGCTTTATAAATAGCTAAATACAATACAATATAATACATGAAACCTTCATGAATGTGTGAAAACTATTTTCTATCCCCGAGGTTGGGCTGGTGTCGGCAATCCTGAAGTCTCACAAGCGAAACAATGTGCAAAAGTTTGCCCAACGAAATTTGACCAGGCTTATGATTTTTAACTTAGGTTTACTTGAAATGACTATCAATTGATATATTGTGCTTTATATGATAACTGCACCATATAATTAGTTAAAGTAGTTCTAATTTACATTGAAAGCAGGTGCCGGTCATAAATACACCACTACAGGTAAGTGGTTCTACTTATCAGTTTCAAGTCCAGCACAGTTGGGAAGTAGAGCTAACGTTAGAATACTAAAGAGCCTTTCAAAAAGGATTGTAAGTTTAAGTAAATCTAAAGACCAGAAATGAGAATTTTGCTCAAGAAAGACCAAGAATAAACAGAACAAGAAGAAGATTGCCACAAAACTTATTCCAACTTAACAAAAAGCTTCCTAATATTGAAACCACCAATAGAGGCCAGTTTCACAAGCAGTATTTGTAGAGATACAATTTTGAAACTCTTCTACTGTTGAAAACATATTACAAAAGCCACTAACGATTCATAATCTGAAAAAGTGAACATGACTCACATCTTTTTCCGAAGCCAACAGCAACATTGTTCTTCAAACACGTATTACAGCATAGTCCCTGTCACAAAAGACATAAAATATGGTTTTGATTAAATTAAAAATATTCTATACAAATAATCTGTACACTACTTTATGCTCAGGTTTAGATAATGACATGCATCATATAGTTAACCATCATATTCTGTAAATAAAATTTGCATTCTCTATATTACATCAGGTTTATAAATACATACTCATAGCTCTCACATTCAATCAAAACCTTAAAATTCCAATTATACTATATATTTAAAAATCGCAAGAAATAAATAACTCATGTGGTATATAAGTGTTGATATAAAAAATATTACCATTGTCGACCATGACAATCTTGGCATTTTTGCACTCTTTGGCATACACATTGATGCATTTTGCATCATGCCGAAAGACTGCACAGATTGGAGGCTTGGATCAGACATCATTGGGACATCTCGACGCATCAGCTCTCCTGCAAGCTTTTCTTCACAGTTTTTATCAATGCCAACCATAGATGTGTGGCAGGAAATGACATTAGCAGCTGTGCTCAGCAACACAATCGACGTCTTGTTTTCATCTGACATAGACATACAATGCACTTAAAAGCCCATACAAAGGGAGTATGTAGCAAATCTCTATATGTATGTATGTATGTACAAATCTGTGTGTATGTACTTTGCATGTGTGCATACGCATGCATGTGCAAAGATGTTTAAATGCATGTATGTATAATATGTAAGTATATTATATTATTTATGTATATAACATACAGCACCATTTATTCACCCCTCAAAGCAATGACCGGTAATAAGTACCTCTCAAAAGTTCCAAGAGGTATGCTCCAATTCATACACATAAAACAAATGATAAATATAATATTTCAAATCAATCTGTATAATTTATTCTACATATGTTATGAGCACATTTCAAACGAATCCTGACACTTCCATAGCGCCGCTATAAGGGCACCCATCGGTGATCAAAAACCTCGAAGCCCTCATTGAGAAGAGCGGTTGGAAAGAGGACATTGCTTGTTTGAGGACAAATAATGAAATTGTGAATTTCAAACGGTTGCTGGTTTTTAAAAGCTGAAGACAAGTGGAGAGTTATTTGGCAAAGAATATTTTGAAAGAACTACCTTAATGTACAAATTATTGAATTTTTCTAAAAAAAAGTTAAGAAATTTATCTTTAAGTAATGATGGCAGACTATAATTTTTTTAATTATTACAAAGTTTCAGGCTGTTCAATTATCAGAAAGCTTTAGGAACCAATACCTTTTCCAGCATCCTGTAGCTGTTTAATTTGTGCCTTTGCTGCCAGACGATGGATCGGCATAGTCTCATCCATTGAGAAGCTATTGTTAGAGGCATCCAGATCAAGTCCAAACTCCAAACTACGTTCACCAATCTGTCCTTTAAGTTGTACTTTACAACTGAGCACTGGCTGCATGAAAAAAAAGATGCTTTAAGAGTGGGGCAGTATTTATCATCTAGTAAAGTTTAATGAATTACTGAAGTACTTTAAGATATGCGGCTATTTTAAAATAAATAGATAAGAAAAGAAAAGTTAGGCAGAGTAATCAATAATCATGCATCTGTTACATGCACCAATCAGCAATAGTTCCAGAGACGAAATGTTATGAGTACTACGTGTACTACATGGATGTGTGAATAATTAATGAAGCCAGTAAATTAAGCATAGATGGTTCACAAAGACGCTAACAAGAAATTTACCCGAGACATGATTCAAGAAATTGACAATGAAATGAATTATGCCAGTGATAAAAGACAGAAAAAATAAAAAGTTTTGAAATAGAATTCCAAAGTTATAGAAGAATTATCTATGACTCTGATAGCTTTGAGTTATAATAATAATAATTATAATATAATAATAATCTTCGTTTTTATTATTTCAAACTGACACTCCACAGTATGATTACAATTCATAGTATGAACGGATGATCACAAGTAATTACAGGAGTCGAATTTAACCATTTGGTAGCCATGCAAGGCGCCAATCACGTCCTACTGCTTATTTGACCAATGCCATCTGATGAATGAAAGGCTGAGTCGACTTTTGGAAGGGTAGTGGAAAGCGATCCCATGTCCATGCTGATCTTCTGCTGTTCGCGACAGAGTGTTACCATTACTCTAAACCCCTCCACAGAAGGTTACATAAATTGATAAGCTGATGTTTTAATGTCCACATACAATAATTATGACAGGACATCAGGCTTTGATAGTGGTCAGTCCAGCACTTTGGAACAGACTTTCACTTATCCCAGTATTCTATCTTAGGTGGCTGTGGTCGATAGGGTACTACTTAAGACTCACCTATTGCGTTGGGGGTCTTACGCTGAGAGCACCTCTGAGTAGTTTGTTCGTCAGAAGGCATTGCATAAATTGACAATGACAATACAACACATTAAAATAAAATATGCATCTGAGATTCAAAACATGTGGTGAATGTGGTGAGCAATGAACAGCACCTTTGGGAAGCACCTTATTAAAAGGCGCCTCACAAGAAAAGAGTCCAGATTCAAAGAATGAAACATGAAAGAGTCAAAAGACCAGTTTGTCAAAATATTCATTTAACTGCCCAGACATTTATAGAAAGGTACCTCATGCTCTGAAATGATGTTATAAGCTATTAGCCTCTCGCCAGCAAACAGTGGAGGCAAGTCCTTTGGCATCTGAATTAAGTCACAGGATCCTCCTTCAAATTGCCAGTCAAGATGAAGATCAGTAACTGGAAGTTGCATGGCTGCCTTCAAGGTCTTCATCACCTAAATTGTGCAACCAGCATTCCACAAAAATTGTAATTGTAATTCGTAATTTCTATTGCTCTTGTGTCACATGTAGGCCTACAAGTCATCAACCAATGGTATACCAAAATCAAGCGGTAAACAAACAGTGTTTGGACTTCCTCCACCGGTTCGCTCTGTCATCCTTTCTGGTAGTCTCTCCTCATCTTTTTCTAAACTAAAATCCTGCCTTTTCCCTCGGGTTGCTCGCGCTGGAGCGCTTCTGAAAGGCTTTTGCAGTGAGAAGCGCTTTATAAATAGTCAAATAGACAAATACAATACACTACAAAGTGTTACCGACTGGCTTTTGGTCTTATCCAGAGGTCCACTCAACTAACTGCCCACCACTATGCATCAGTGCAAAGAGCTCTTAACCTTTCACATGAAAAAGAATTTTTAAATAACATAGAAAATGATCATCCTGTATTATGAACTTAATTACTGTAATAACTAGCAAACAGGAAAATTAACACCAATTCTACCTTCTGCACAAACTCATGCTAGAATTGGGTAACAATGTCTCTTGCAACCCAGATGGTGGATTAGACTTTTCCCTTTGACCATACAGATGTACACCTGAATGTCTTTGTATTTTTCTTAACTGTTGTGATTGACAAAATTGAGTTCAATTGAAAATGTCAGACACAGAAGGACTGAAGGTAGAAAGAAACGGATTTAAAGCAATCTGTAAAAGTTTGAGTACTAAAAAATTACTGCAACACCAGTCAAAAGGTCAATTAACCCAGAGACGTTAACAGTAAGACATTATCTCTTTTAAACTATCCAGAAATCCAAATCTGGTGTTGTAAAACATTAATGGAGCAAATTTCATGTTGTCCAGCATAATTCAATTAGAAACAATATAATAATCTAACCAAAAGCAACGTCATTATGTGCTATGCCTGAAGTCAAATGGAAATATTATCAGATGGGCCTCATATTGCCTTACACATGACGTTGCTGCTTGAGGAATTTAAAGACTTCATTTAATACAAATGGGCTTACAAGAGGCTGCAATCTTTCACCGTCTTTGATAAATTCTGCCTTTCCTCTTCCAGCTCGGGCAATTCCTTTCACAAGGCTGGTGGAAGCACCTTCTCCAATTCCAAATGAAAACATCCTGCCAAACGCAGGGTGCACAATTCCATACATTCAGTAGTAAGTCAAACATAATTTTCTCTCAAAAGCCAATTTAAAAAAGAATATCATATGACAATGATGACGACAACAATGATCATGGCGACAATGATAACCAGAACAATGATGATGAAGATGTGTAGAAGGGATCACAGAAAATGGGTAGTTTACTAGTTATCCTTGAGAGGCATTATATAAATGCTCTAAATGAACATATAGATTATATTAGAGCAAGGCTTTGATACTTCTGATGGCTCTGTGTTCCCAGTATCATAATGTCTTCATACTACATACCTCGAATTGTTGGCATTTTTCTTGACCAAATCAATTACAGCCTGTGTATTTGTAACGTCACCATCTGTGAGGAGAAGGATCTGCAATCGATCAATTAATTATCAATAAAAACTAACCATTTCATAATTGTAATCACAATTGTACATTAAAATAGTGGAAAGCGATCCCATGTCCATGCTGATCTTCTGCTGTTCGCGACAGAGTGTTACCATTACTCTAAACCCCTCCACAGAAGGTTACATAAATTGATAAGCTGATGTTTTAATGTCCACATACAATAATTATGACAGGACATCAGGCTTTGATAGTGGTCAGTCCAGCACTTTGGAACAGACTTTCACTTATCCCAGTATTCTATCTTAGGTGGCTGTGGTCAATGGGGCACTACTTAAGACTCACCTACTGCATTGGGGGTCTTACGCTGAGAGCACCTCTGAGTAGTTTGTTCGTCAGAAGGCATTGCATAAATTGACAATGACAATACAACACATTAAAATAAAATATGAATCTGAGATTCAAAACATGTGGTGCATGTGGTGAGTAATAAGCAGCACCTTTGGGAAGCACCTTCTTAAAAGGCACCACACAAGAAAAGAGTCCAGATTCAAAGAATGAAACATGAAAGAGTCAAAAGACTAGTTTGAAAAAATATTCATTTAACTGCCCAGACATTTATAGAAAGGTACCTCATGCTCTGAAATGATGTTATAAGCTATGAGCCTCTCGCCAGCAAACAGAGGGGGCAAGTCCTTTGGCATCTGAATTAAGTCACAGGATCCTCCTTCAAATTGCCAGTCAAGATGAAGATCAGTAACTGGAAGTTGCATGGCTGCCTTCAAGGTCTTCATCACCTAAATTGTGCAACCAGCATTCCACAAAAATTGTAATTGTAATTCGTAATTTCTATTGCTCTTGTGTCACATGTAGGCCTACAAGTCATCAACCAATGGTATACCAAAATCAAGCGGTAAACAAACAGTGTTTGGACTTCCTCCACCGGTTCGCTCTGTCATCCTTTCTGGTAGTCTCTCCTCAACTGGGAGCGCTTCTGAAAGGCTTTTGCAGTGAGAAGCGCTTTATAAATAGTCAAATAGACAAATACAATACACTACAAAGTGTTACCGACTGGCTTTTGGTCTTATCCAGAGGTCCACTCAACTAACTGCCCACCACTATGCATCAGTGCAAAGAGCTCTTAACCTTTCACATGAAAAAGAATTTTTAAATAAGATAGAAAATGATCATCCTGTATTATGAACTTAATTACTGTAATAACTAGCAAACAGGAAAATTAACACCAATTCTACCTTCTGCACAAACTCATGCTAGAATTGGGTAACAATGTCTCTTGCAACCCAGATGGTGGATTAGACTTTTCCCTTTGACCATACAGATGTACACCTGAATGTCTTTGTATTTTTCTTAACTGTTGTGATTGACAAAATTGAGTTCAATTCAAAATGTTCGACTCAGAAGGACTGAAGGTAGAAAGAAACGGATTTGAAGCAATCTGTAACAGTTTGAGTACTAAAACAATTACTGCAACACCCGTCAAAAAGTCAATTAACACACAGACGGTTAACAGTAAGACATTATCTCTTTTAAACAATCCAGAAATCCAAATCTGGTGTTGTAAAACATTAATGGAGCAAATTTCATGTTGTCCAGCATAATTCAATTAGAAACAATATGTATTTATAAGCTAAACCAAAAGCAACGTAATTATGTGCTACCCCTGAAGTCAAATGGAAATATTATCATATGGGCCTCATATTGCCTTACACATGACGTTGCTGCTTGAGGAATTTAAAGACTTCATTTAATACAAATTAGCTTACAAGAGGCTGCAATCTTTCACCCTCTTTGATAAATTCTGCCTTTCCTCTTCCAGCTCGGGCAATTCCTTTCACAAGGCTGGTGGAAGCACCTTCTCCAATTCCAAATGAAAACAACCTGCCAAACACAGGGTGCACAATTCCATACATTCAGTACCAAGTCAAACATAATTTTCTCTCAAAAGCCAATTTAAAAAAGAATATCATATGACAATGATGACGACAACAATGATCATGACGACAATGATAACCAGAACAATGATGATGAAGATGTGTAGAAGGGATCACAGAAAATGGGTAGTTATCCTTGAGAGGCATTATATAAATGCTCTAAATGAACATATAGATTATATTAGAGCAAGGCTTTGATACTTCTGATGGCTCTGTGTTCCCAGTATCATAATGTCTTCATACTACATACCTCGAATTGTTGGCATTTTTCTTGACCAAATCAATTACAGCCTGTGTATTTGTAACGTCACCATCTGTGAGGAGAAGGATCTGCAATCGATCAATTAATTATCAATAAAAACTAATCATTTCATAATTGTAATCACAATTGTACATTAAAATAGCACCTCTTCAATTAAACTACTCGGAGGCATTGCCGACTGGATAACGCAAGACCATGATCAAATTGATCATGGTTGGAAATGCAAAGGCACATTGAGTTTAAGATCCTCCTGTTGATGCACAACTGCCTGACTAGTTGTGCACAATCCTATAATTAATAGGGAGCTGTGTATTTAAGTGTCACCTGTCCCTGGTCGTAGATAACATCACTCTGGTGCACAATATGTTCTGATTGTCTCTCCGTATCGTACTTCCACGGAGAGACATAGTAGAGTCGATATTGCTGGCCTTTTACTCTGGAACAGACTACCATACACCCTGTGACACAAGCGTCTTGCTTTTTTCTGTCTCTCTTTCTCCAAGTGATTGAAGGTCATGCCGCTTGATCATGTTGGATAGTATGGAATCTAAAACCGTGCACGACCTCAGTGTGATCGGAAAGGAACGAACAAAACCACTGCAAAGGATGACTCAAAACACTGAACATTTCAAGGCGTCATAAGAAATTGCCATGGTCTACAGTGTCAAAGTAAACCAAAAACGGGTAAGTAAGGTTACTTGTTGAAACAATAAGTCAGATGGTATTGTGAGAGAGAAAATTTTAGCTCTATCTACCTCTCTACTGTGCGTAGCCATAGGTGGCTTGTCATAGATGTGCTTCAAAGGTTCCAAAATCTCAGTGCCTCCAAGGTCTGCATCTATAACCTGCTGGTGTTCACATGCAGCCTTCAATGTCTCCTCAGAATATTCTAGACTGCCACTAAAAACAAACAATATTTTCAAACACTGGCTAACAGCAAAACACAAATTTTTCAACCATAATTATTAAAAAAAACTTGATCAAAATTAGAAAAGCGTACAGAACAAAAAAACCACTCAAACACAGCAAGAATTTAGATTCATTATCCAACATATTTTAAAATAAAACACATTTTAAATATAAAAGAAAAGTCAAAATTATCTACTTCAGCAAGGCAACATAAATTTAAAAATGATAAAACCAACATTGAAATATTTGTACATTATGAAGATACCTACATTAGGGCGTCCCATGACAGCATTGAAAAATAATAATTGATTAAACTTTTAACGCAGTCCCTCTAAAAAGTTTCTTTATGGTCCGATAATAACACCTTCCAAATTGTTTGACATTTAAAAAATATTTAGGGGTCCCCCAATGATCATAGAATTAATGTAATTTCTCCTATTTTACGCTATTTCTGAGTTTGACAATTTTCGTAGGATCACACTTTGATCCCATAATAACATGCGCAGTACCTTTAGAAAGCTCTTAAATAGTAGAATCTACAAACATATAGCCTTATTGTTTATGTGAATAAAGTTTTAAGTGTGAAGAAGATAGAAATCATGCAGAATAAAGATGTTTTCGCAGTGAAACTGCCGAACAAACCACGGATGACTTTCGAGTCTGAAAATCTGTCAACTGGGATTCCAAGCTGCTGCCTGACATCACTGGAGTAGACATGGGCAAAGTGGACAGATTGCCAGTCCTGATTTCGTCTCTAGTTGATGGAAATACCAAACTTCTGGGTGTGCCAGAGTTGGTCTCTAGGTCAGGACATGCAGCAGCGGTAGCAGTTCTGGACCTTTAAAGTTGTGGCAGTGCAATGCATTTGTAATCGCCATGTGCTTTGACACAACGGTCTCAAATACTGGCAGAGTTGGAGTCTGCAGCCATCTAGAGACAACCATCAGTCATAATCTGCTGTAGATGGCCTGTCAACATCACATGTTTGAAGTCCTGTTGTCTGACGCATTCGGTTATCCAGTTGACGGCCCGTGAATTACAGGGCATCCAACGATTTAACAGATTTGTTGTTAACATCTACACGTACATCCAATCGTTGTTCTCATGTTGAGTCGCTGCTGCAGTACACCTATCAATGACATTCAACTAATCCAAAGGCTGCATGACTATGATGTTGTCGCTCTGCAATCCACAGGACTGAAGATGATGCAGCGTCATTCTTGGTACCTAAGACAGGAGCCATCGACCATAATCTCTGTTCTCTCAGCATCTGTCTACTGAAGAGAAAGCAGCTTATCTCGACAATGGGAGATGCTTGGAGATTGCACCTGGTTCAGTCTCTTTCCTGTAGATCAACGGAATTATCTATTTCTTGAAGCTTCTTCCGAACTACTGCCATCGACGACAGTTTTCTTGATTTTCCAGTTGAAGAATGGTCGGAAAGTCAATCGTATCAGATCACATAATGATTTTGACCTGTGTGAATAACACTGAACGTGGCGTAGCTCTGAAACAAAATTTCAATTCAACAATAACGAAGAACGAGGTTTCTTCTACAAGTTGTCGAAAAACATCGGCAACTTTTCTAAGAACAATCGTGACAATCTTGCAGACATGTAGAATTGTAAATCGGTCCATAGCCATTGTACCGCCTCTTTGGAACAAACTCCCACCAGGGCTACGACAAATATCTGATCCATTCCACGAACTCACCAAAACCTCACCTCTTGCTATCTTTCCACAGGTCTTCCACTCGAAACTGAAAACACTGCTTTTTCACAAAGTCTACCCCGATCCTATTCCTTCTCTTCCCTCACCTCCCTCGCCATTTCAACTCCAAGCATCACCTTAGCCGTCTGACTGTCTGCCTGCCTGACACCCCTGGATCTTGACCACTATCGATTCTGTTTTGATTAAGCGCCTGTGAATAAGTTGGTTCTTGCGACTTCGCTTAGTGGGCGCTCTAGATATCTCGAGTTTGCGATTACGATTAGAATGTAGATTGTTGAACTGAAGAATAAGCACCTAAAGGTGTAAGCAGTGATAAAGAATGGCAAGATGAATGTATAGAGGAGCTGAAACCATGGCTTGTTGCATTATCAAGGATTTGTAATAATGACTACCCTTAGCAATGAGTACATAGCAGTTACTGATATTGCGAGTTTTGTACAATTTTTGCATTATTGGATCGTAAAACAATACCTAAGTATCGGATTGTATCCAATAAAGTTATATACTTGTAGATTCTACTATATAAGAACTTTCCAGTGGTATTAAATATGTTATAATGGGGTCAAAGGTTGGTATCTTAATGCGTTTAGAAATTGAACACGTCAGGCGCAAATTATGCCAATATGGCCCTATATGGGGTAAATGTAAGTGTCTTGGGGGACCCCTAAATATTTTTTAAATGTCATAAAACTTTCCAGTTATTATTATGGGACCATAAAGAAACGTATTAGAGGGACTGCATAAAAAATGTCAACAAAAATATTTCTGGGACACCCTAACCTACATCATCTATTAAAAGTGTCTACACCACAGAAACGTGTTGGAAGAGAGTGCTGTATGATGACAAGAGAAACTGGTCAACTAATTCTGGATTGGTGTTCACTGTGAGAGAGGCGAAAATCTATACATAACTTTGGGGGGGGACAGAGTACCTACGAGGGCCGGATTTTGGGGGGGGACAGCAGGGCTTAAGTCAAAACTTTGGGGGGAGATACAGATACAAATTTATAGATACAATACAATATATAGGAGCTCATAGGTTAAAACAAATTTACACCAGAAAAATGAAATAAAACTTGAAAATAAAAAGAAAGACAGCAGCATGCAGACAAAAGACAACTGGTCGACTTACTCTGGGAATAGAAGCTTAAAGGTTGAACCAAACCCAACAACATTAAAGAAGCATCCAGGTGGTAGACTCTTAAGAAGGAGCAAGAGCGTTTCTTTCGCTTCCCTGATACGTGGTCCCTGCATACTGCCTATTTCAACATAAAACCTGATCTTGAGAACATAATTAAGAATGAAAACCATTGACTTAAGATGTCATCAGTATGGAAGGATAATTACACTAGCCAAACGTTCAGGTAATTGGCAGATTTAGTGAAGTCAATGACTGAAATGATAAAACAACTTAATCATATTTTTAAAACATAAAGCAAAACAGTCACCTTATATTCAGTTTTAAAAAAATCCCAATTTTCGATCTAAGAATAATTGTTTTGATAATGGATACAGTAACAATGAGCAAATTACCTGATCTGTCAACAACAAAAATAAACTCATGTTTGCTCGTGTAGTCTGTATCCTTCAACTCTGGAAAGAAGTTGAGCATGATGATGTGCTTTTTCAGAATTCCATCTGAAAAGCAAAATAGCACCAAACACTTCACATAAAGTGAAAGATTTATGCATAATATACATAAAGTGTGGACTCGCTTACATGATCCTGCTTTATGCA
Organism: Aporrectodea caliginosa; assembly: GCA_020284085.1. NCBI lineage: Eukaryota > Metazoa > Annelida > Clitellata > Crassiclitellata > Lumbricidae > Aporrectodea > Aporrectodea caliginosa. Next base: position 712,171 of record JACEVL010000217.1, read on the forward strand.
CCATACTGCTTCAAGTGAAGTGGTGCTATGTCCCGCAAAGCACCGGAAAAGAACTGCAGTGTAGCACCAAATATCTACTTTTCAGCATCATCCCTTTTGACACACTGTAATTATTACCATTTGCAGAAAGCATTCAAGCAGATAATAAGCAGAGGACTTCATTAGATTTACACAGAAATACGTAATACAAGAACTACACAAACCTTTTGCACCATCTCCCTTTTCGATGATTAGATGAGGTTTATTGAGTTCTTCATACATCACATCCAAAGTAAGATCATGATCAGCCACAAAAGGATTTGCCAGAGTCACCTAAAACCATCCACGGCCTCTAGTTATAGAGTTACATTACATGCTAAAGACACTGAAATAGAATCACTAACTCTGTTTATTGCTGGCACTAAATACATTTAAATTGCATCACTAACTTTGCAAATTATATTATATATGGTGAGATTGTCAATTCTGTCAATTGTAACAGCTGAAACTGAACACTCTATCACCAACTTCACTAATTGTTTTATCAACACTGAAATTTCAGAAAACCAACTCTGTTATTATCAATAAGCAACTTACTTGATGTCGGTGTCTCGTGCTTGAGGCATCAACAATAGCACACCAATATTAAGTAAGTCAAGTAAATACCTAGAAAGTCATTCAACTAAAACTGAAGTTAATGGAACTTTACCATCTCAAATAACTCCAAATCTACATGGATGTTATTATTCAGTTATCGGTTTAACTGAAGTTAACCGACTCCTGCTGCTAATTGGCTTAAAATGCTCAGCTTAAACACAACGCTTAAAGTTGAAACAAATTAATGCCTAACCCGTAACCATATCACTCCATATAGCTCAACTTCACTATCGTATTGTAGGTGTTTATTAGTAGCACATAGCATCTGATTCAAATTTTTTAACCACCTGCTTCACTTACCCGTGCTTCAGTTTTATCATCGCTCAGTTCAACATTCAACTCATCTTTTGGTGACTTAACGCTGACGATTTTTCCAGGGTTCACAATGGTCGCCCTGATCTCAAACTTGTATGGATGTTCACCTCCTTCTGAGACATTGGTTTCATCTAGTGGACGTTTTAACCCACCAGCTAGAGCACACACACACACAGAAAAACATCTAAACGACTAACAGTAAAAGACCTAATTAATTACAATTACAATTAATGATAATATTATGAAGTTTAACAAAATGTTAACCTGTCAGGAAACGTCATACCTGAGGTCTGTCATAAAGGATTGACACAGAATTGTGCATAAATACATACAGAAAAAGATGTATGCATTCCGGTAATATACAGTCATTCCCCCTTGAATCAAAAATCAATCAATCAATCATTCAATCAATCAATACTTTGACAATAAACAGTTGAATTTATCAGATTTACATAATATGTAAATCTGATAAACTCAACTGTATATTATAATTATGTAAAGTATACACACACAATTTTCACAAACCTTTGGCAGCATCTCCCTTTTCAACGATAAAAGGCTTATTGGGTTCTTCAAACGTCACTTCCATTGTCAGATCCTCACCAGCCACAAAAGGTTTTGCCAGAGTCACCTGAAACGTCCATGGTCTCTTAATATTACCCGGTATTATTATAGTGCTAAAGACACTGCAATAGTATAGCTAACTCTATCTACTGCTACCCTATAGCAATTGAAATAGTATTACTAACTTTATTATTGTTACTATTTATGTAACACCAATTTTTTTACTTCTGAAACTAAAATTGTATCACCACCTCAGTTAGTTGTTGCTATATTACTGATATTTTAACATAAACTTTGCTAATTACTAGTTTGAACTAGCCGCTTCTTTGGCACTGGTGTCTCGTGCAAAAGACATCAACTGATAGAACTCCAAGTCAAGACGCAGTCTACACATAGACAGTCAGTCCATAGAAAACTGGTGTTAATGAAACTTGTCCATGGATGACAAGTAACCCCACTTTTAATGGATGCTATTGTCCGGTTTTTGGTGTTACTAATGATAACTGATTCCAGCTTATTATGCGGCTGATAGGTTTAAACATGCTTCCATTAAATAACAATCAAGGTTGGAATTTATAAGCAGTTTAGTATTGACCGTGAATTGTTCAAATTGGTTCAGTATGACTTAATTAGTGCTAATACTATTCCGATCCAATCTTTTCAACAACCTGTTTTACTAACCTGTGCTTGAGATTTATCATCACTCAATTTGACATTCAGCTCATCTTTTGGTGATGAAACTTTGATGCTTTTTCCAGGAATCGCAATGGTAACTTCGATCTCATACTTCTTTGGCTGTTTAGCTCTTACTGGGACATAGGTGACATCTAGTGGACTTTTCGACCAACCAGCTATAGCAAATATCAAAACATCCAAGCGACTAATAGTAAAAGATTTAATGATCATGCATGAAGTTAAACAAAATCTTAAACTATTATAAAACGAATACCAAAGGTCTGTTATCAAACAACAAACATAAACAGAACTATGTGTAAATAAAAACACAAGTTTATTTCAATACACTTTTGCAAACAATTAATACATTCAAAACAAAGTAATCATGCACAAAGTGGATTAAGTATCTGACAAACAAAATGATCTAAAGTGAAAGTATGCAGAATTAAGGCAAGCACATAATTTTATATCAATATTTAGCTAAGGTAGTGACATGTCAATAAACGAACTACAACTACGTTATTTCATATTTCCGACAGATGATGGTTGACTGTCGACGTGTTCATCATTAGAAGAAGTTTTCAGTCCCCTTAATTGGAACACAATGTAGGGACCGAGCACATAACTGCCAATATGCGCCTCTGAGTAGATACCTTGAAGAGGCGCTCAGAATAAAATGTAGCAATGTACATGTAGCAATTATAGCGCAAGCGTATGCTTGAGAAACAAGCAGTTCGTTGACAGAGACAATCTATGTCCACTCTATTGTTACAACAGATTGTCTCATTTTCCAGTTTCTTGTACATGTGAATTTGTTTTTCACCGACCGGCCTTTTTCCAGTTCTAGTTGTTTCCTTTCTGAATTTCGCAAAACTTATTACAAACTGAAACTAGTCCAGCACTCAGCAGCAGTCACCAATTCATGAATACGCTGGTGCCCTGTGCTTAGCCTTAAGATGGTGATTTAGCAATTTGGACTTTACGATTATGATTGCTATTGCCTAGAGCATTATTACAGTGAACCTATAAAAGTAATTAGATTTGATGTGATAAAAATGGTATCAGATAAAGACTGCTCAGTAAGAACCTAGAGACTGCACAAGGTAAAATTACTTATTTTATGATACTCATAACACTTCTCTCAAAACATAAGATGTAGGACTATTCAAACTAAATCTAGATAAACGTATTGACACAACAATTCATGCAAAAATGCCAAAAACATAATTGCACACTGTAAACCTCAAGAAAATACTGCAAACTGTTGAATTTCAAAGGATGAAACTGCTTACACTCCACAGATGGATTGTATCGTGGATTCAGGAGAGTTGGCAACAGGAACGAAAGGGTTCCATCTGGTTGAAGTGACAACTCGGTAACATACCCAAACTTGATAACAGCCTCTGCATCTGGTGGCAAGTTGCCCAGAAGGCAGGAGAAGATGTCTGATGAAGCATCATCCTCTTCCATCAATACAGCGCTGTAGCCAGCTTTTACAGCATCATCATAAGTCTCCTTTGCCTGGAATAAAACGATGCAAGAAATAATGCACAAACTCCATTATACAAACAATGTCCATTACACTAAACAACCACCACCAGCATGATGGTGGATGTACGTGAGTATGTACACATCAGAAATGGCAAATTGCCATTACACATTTTTTGTGCAATCTTTGATGTGTTCTTTCATGCATTCATGAGAATGCATATTTCGTGTATTATAAATGCATACACAGAATGACAAGTGTGCTCTTATACATTCATGCATTCATTCAAAATTATATGGGATGTCAAGTGCACTTTCATTCATCATTAAATTTTGTCCATTCAATAAGATTGCAACTAAATCCAAAGTTTATAGGATCTTGCAAATGCACAATCCTGAGTGGCAACTGAGAAGCTGTTCTTTAACTACACAAAAGATTAAGTTTTTGCTTCTTACAACACTACAGCTAAAAAATTAACTGGCTACAACAGATGCAAATCGTCAACTCCATCACAAAATGCACTCCATCATAAAACAACGCTTTGCATTTCAGTCAGGGTTTTACATTCGATTCGACAGTTCTATGTATATAGGCCTACATAACTATTGCTGCATGTGGATGACAGACATGAGCTCTTCCTTCTCAATTAATTCATTCAGATTTCAATCTGTTATCTTGCAGTACCGTAGTAGTAATATCTTGCAATTATGATTTCCACCTACTGACAGCTATTATGCTTCTTATAACATTTTAGCAACAAAAGAAAATTAACTGGGTATGCAACATGTACAAATCGTCAACTCCATCACAATTGATAGATACAATACAATACAATACAATACAATACAATCTGGATTTTGCATTCGACATGGTCTTAGTATATCTAATACCATCATTACCATGGTCTCCAACTATCTGAACTACTGCAGCGGTGCAGCCCACTATAATACTGGCAATTCTTATATCTTTGCATTGACTTCTGTGTCAGATATTATTTATCAAAGCACTCTTAAGTTCCCCGATTTGATTACATATCAAAGCACAGCATTCGCAATGTATATTTATATTAAAAGCTTATACATGCATGTATGTTGTGGATGCATGTATGAATGTATACATTTAGACATTTATTAAAGAACATAATTATCATAAGGACCTAAGTAAAACATGTAGCAAGAAGCTAATATTCAGTGAGCGTGCAGTTTATCCATCATTGAACAACTTGGATACCCTTACTAACAAGCCTTACACAGTAGTCGGTTTTTAGTCGTATATCACTTCCATCTATAATATTCTATATAATAACCAAAGAAATATATTCACCCTCAATATCAATGTATAACAGTGATAAAAAAATCAAACAGGGCACACTGACCTGCTCTTTTTCTTGGCATTCAGCTATAATCATCCTGTCCTCAATCTGGGCCACAAAATGGTAGACAGTGCTTTGATCATCCATAGGAAATTGAAAGCATGCTTCAATTGGATTCTTCTCAACATTCTTGTAGCACAGAGTTGACCGGACGTTGGCAATGAATCCATCAATCCTCACATCAACGCTCACTGACTTTAAAGGAACTACACACACATGACCAAAAATTCATTTCCTGCAATTTCGTTAAAATTTAAACAAATTTAAACTACTAGCAGGTGAGGATTAGTTTCTTATGAACGATAAGATAATGACAGGAAACAACAGTAATAGTTACATCTTAAATGCTGATTTGTTTTTAAATTTCAAATTACTTACATTAGAGTATCAATACAGATTTTTCATTTCACTTATATATTCAATAATTCTGCTGGTCAGTCCGTCAGTCTGTTTACGAACTGTGGGTCAGCCAAACAACCTCTTGAGTCAATAAAGAGTAATTCTTGTAACCTGGGTCATTTTTGTTGAAAGCCCGTTTCGTCAAACAGCAGACGTTACGTTCCATCTTTCTGACACAAGATCAATCTATAAAAATCCATGGATTTTAGAAACAAGTTACAATTTGTTTGAGATCAACAGAATTCTACCTTCTAAATGTGAATACATGTTAAGAGCCACAAAACTAGTCCTTTGGTCTGATATTGTGTTACATGGTGGTCTAATCGATAGAGTGATTGGTCAGTGATTAAAACAACTCAGACAAGTAGTTCACTCTCGCTTGTGTCTGCCACTAAGCTGTAAACTTTTGCAGAAATCTGTCTGATGACAGTCGAAGTACATCAGTTAGTTCTTGTAAACATTGCCAAGCTGGGCTCACAGGACCTTGGATAATGTGTAAATGTTATAGATGATGTTAAAGATCTGTTAAACAACTAGCAATTTTAATGAAGGTAGGCCTATCAAGTTGACAAATCACACCCTGAATGCGGAAGCTCACCCGAATGACGGGGAACTGACTCAAAGCGCATTGAGTTTATTGTAAACTGTCAAGGGCAGTGGCGTAACTAAAGGTTTCAGCGCCGAGAGGCAAGGGTTGATGACTGCACCCCATTTTAATTCTCTTGTTGACTTTTAATTGTTCTTGCCATAGTACTGTGTATCACTGAAAGCTCATTTTGCGCCCACCTGGTCCTGCACCCGGGGCGGGGCCCTCTGCCCCCTTCGTTACGCCACTGGTCGAGAGTGATCATTAAAATAAGAATATAGCATTGGAATAGCGGAACTTGAAACTTCAAATGCTGTAGGTGAGACAACATAATACGACAGTGTAGGGTTGCCACCTTTTCGAACTAGGAAGTCGAGACGCAACTTTCTCGTAATCATCGACGTCGATGCTCACGAGTTACAATTAAAAGGCAAAACTGCTCGAAAAATGCTCGAAAGTAAGTAAACTCGTTGTAAAGATATCATCTCCGTCACTAATCGAAGAACAATTATTAGCAGTAGTTAATACGGGTATTGTGTTTTAAGTCACGTTTTGTTAGGTTTGGTCACACATCTGAAAGTCGGGACATTTCGCTGTCCCGACTAGGTCAAATCGGGACACGGGACATTTGCCTCGAAATCGGGACTGTCCCGACAAAGTCGGAACGGGTGGCAACCCTACGACAGTGTCGAATTGCAGAATTTGCCAACTAGGCTAGGGCTACCATGCTTGGCGAAGTCATGGATAGAACTAATGAAATTTTTTATGAGTAGCCCACAGTTCCGAACATAATTGCCACTTCTTGAAAGTATTCTCTCGTTGTGTTTACTCTAACCCTCGCATGCAGAAGTTTTTTGGAACTTTTCTCCGAATTGCGAACTGTTACAAACAGGTCACAATCCGTAGCAGTTGGGGTAATCCCGTAGTTTAGGTTGGTAAATTATTTGAATATCTTCAATACCGAACTTCACGTTGGTAAGTAAGCAATCTACCTATATCCTTGATAACTATCGTCAATCCCACTTCCATTTCATCGAGAATTTTTTTAATCAATCCAGCTTCCATTTGATGAAAAAAATTAGCCAACTTCTATTTAACACAAAATAATATTTTTCATCAATGTAACTTTTATTTAAGCAAAGAACTATTCTCATGGGTCCAGCTTCTACTTACAGAAATAATTATTTTCATCATTCCAGCTTCTATTGTGAATAAGCTGGTCTAGCGCCGGTGAATAAGCTGGTCTCCCTGACGTGGCTTTTAATTGTGGGCGCTGAGAAATTTTCGAAGATTTACATTACATTACATTATTGCATCAAAAGCTTAGTTTCATCAATCCAGCTTCTATTTATGATAAAAATTATTTCGATCAATCCAACTTCTATTTTAAGACAGAAATGGTTTCATCAATCCCACTTCCAGTTAGTGAAACAATTTTTTCGCTTAATCCAGCTTCCATTTTAATTTGACGATATAAAATAATTTACCAACCTAAACTACGGGATTACCGCAGTTGGTAGCCTAGAATTCCTATGAATGGACCTCGAGCAAGTCCTTCACTCACAATTGCTCAGCACAATCTATTGATGTTTGGTCATTAGTGGCGTTTAATAAATGCATAATAATATAGCGTGGTGCTTCTGCGGCGGAAGATTCCGCCACGCTGCGCATGACTAAATTATTTCTGCGGCGGAAGGTTTTTAGCATGTTTCTAATGACGACACTAACCCTAATCCTGACCGACCCTCACGACGCCTAACCTGACCCTAACTGACCCTTACAACGCCAATTGATAGGAAGTAACGAATTGTTGACGATCAAAGCCATTTTAAACAATCCGTCGCAGAAGATTAAGAAGGGTTACCAGAAGCCTCTAACAATTTGCCCAAGGTGGGACACATTGTCAAGCTATTTTCGACTTCAACGTAAGCCCTAAATTGTCGGGATCTTAAGCACCTCAAGCACAATAACTCCAGCAATCGACGCATAATAGGCCTATATATACTTCTTGTTATTTTATGATGCTGCCTTGCCTGATTTTTTGCAAAATATGACCAACGTTAATCACAATTCGTCTGATTTCCAGCGGAAGAAGTTGCGTATGAGCTCAGCGACTCCCACTTCTGCAATGCCAAAAGGCCGGTCGATGATCAAAAAAACTTGTAAGTAAGAAAACAAACAAAAATACGTTTAGTAGTTCTAACCTAATAGGAGGGACCAATTATTTGATTAGTACTGGTAAACATAATATAAATACGATTACTAATAATGTCTAAAAAAACTCTTTCTCTGTAAAAAAACCCGCAAAGAATACAGGATTAGGCTACAATAAATTACAAAAACCAGCAAAAAATCGAATAATTTATCTTGATCGTAGCCTAATCGTAAACCCAAACTTCTAAAGCGCCTCTTGTTCAAGTGTCGCTTTAGAAGTTTGGAAGTTTGAACCCAAGTTCAAAGCACCAGCTTATTCACAAGCGCTGCGTCGAGTCAGAGAGGTTGTCCAAAGGATAGTCAGGATCAAGGTTCGAGTCCGGTTTCCAGAGGATTAGAGGGCAGAGCAGCTGTTGAGTGGATTTCGTTTTGGTCGAGAATTGGAAGGTGGAGGATCACATGAGTCGGGTTAGGAATTCCCGAAGAGCTGAGACTTCAGCTTTGAGTGGAAAGCCTGAGGATGGTGGATAGAGGAGTCCGAAGCAGATGATGGTGGGTGATTGACAATCATGACGATGGAGGAACCGAAAGTGCGGAATTCAGCAGGAAGATCGTTCCGGTGGCGTGATGCGGTGTTTGATATGGCTCGATTGGAGAACTTGAAACATGCATTGATCGGGGGTCGAGAAAGACTGAGACAGGAAGACGATCGGCTAGAGCGGGTTGGCTGGATGGGGAAGAGGGCGCGTAGATATTTGGGCTGGGAGTGATCTGAAGATGGGAGTGATATGATGATCGATGCCTGGGCGTTCTGGTGACAAATCTGGCCAGTGAATTTTGGATGAGTTGCAGACGCTTGAGTTGTGTGGATTCAAGGTTGAGGAAAATGTAGGCCCTATTTTCAGTAGCCTAATGAGCTTGGAGTGGACAATTGAAGTAGCAAATACATGGTGGAGGCAGTTTCAAAGTCGGGCGTAGGCCGGAAACGGCGGAAGTCACGAATGTGCATGAAGCAGATGCGCGAGAGATTGGAGATGTGGTTAGAGAAGGAGAGATGTGGATCAAAAGTAATACCAAGACTGCGGACACTCGATCTCATTGCTCTCAAGAATCCTGGATATCCAATTAGTCTTCAAACTCCCATATAGGCCTATCTGATTGCATCCATCCTGGCTACACCCTGCAAAGCTATCCTCGCGCATGACCTCATCCTCCAAGTGCGCAAAATCTTTGGTGGCGGCATCGATCGCCTTCTTGGTCCGTGAACCGGCTGTTATCTTCAATTCCTCTCGCCATTATTTCCGTTCTTTCGAATGCTCCCCCACTACACTCCGACTTGCCTCAGATCTACGCTACTCACATTTTTCAATATTTACCGCCCTCCTACGTCGTCTGCTTACTCCTCCAAACCCTGTGTACGTAAGTCTTCTCGAAAAATTTCCTCTCTCTCCTTTCACTCGCTACCACTACTCCTACCTAATTCTGACCGGCAATTGCAATATCCATGCCGAGTCTTACTGACCCTCTTGCATCTAACTTTCTGAACCTTCTTTCATCAGTCAATCGATCTCACCCATCACGTCAATCTCCCGACCCACATCAAGAACCACACCATTGACCTTGTCATATCTCCCGTCTCTCCTTCTTTTCTCCAAGCCATCACACTTTTTTCAGTTTTACTTAGCCTAGAGCCTACCATTAGGTCCATTACCTTCTTATGGCTGACCTTGAAATTAAGCCTTTCGCTCGGCCCACTCCTTCCACTCATTCTTTCCGTCTCATCGGGTCCATCGAATGTCAGGCCTTCATCAAAGATATTCTCAATTCCCAACTTGTTTTTAACCCACCCTCTTCTCTTGAAGACCTTCTTTCCTGCTACAATTCCACACTTTCGCACCTCCTCGACAGTCATGCACCACTCATAACCAAACACAGCTCACATTCCAGTACAGTAGGCTAACCCTTGGTTCACTCTATTCTTACCTCCAAGCTTTTAAAACTTTCCGTAGGTGCTTTAGTTTGAGCACACCTACAAGCCACTCAGGATTGTGCGTTTCCAAGATCCTATAAAGGGCGCGACAGAAAATGGCGCACCTAAAAGGGCGCTCTCACATTTATAAGGGCGCAGTCACATAACTTAAGGGCATTTCATAAATCATTGTCAATAAAATAAATTCTTATTATAGGTGCATATGTTTGCTTTCTAATCAATGAGTTATTAAGCGACAACCTTATCTGCACACTTGTATTCGTTGGATTAACAGAGATTTAAATGTGCTTATTATTTTATCGACAATGATTTCTGAATTGCCAGTGCATTTATTAGCGATTAAATTTTAGTATTTTTTAGCCTATGATTTCATTGACATGTAGCCTATTTATAAATCAGCGACCGCATTAATATTGGCGCGCGCGCTCATATTGGAACACGGTCTTATTAACCAGCGCTTAAATTTGACCGCGCTCTTATGTGACCGCGCTCTTATGTGAGAGCGCCCTTTTGCGTGCGCTCTTTTGAGTCGCGCCCTTTTATGCGCGCCCTTATCGATGCAAACCCTACAAGCGCACCAATGACCCCGCATCTAGAGCAAAAGCCCTTATTAGCCTACACTCAAATCAGCCACAAGTAGGTACCATAAACTCAATACGACTGTCAACGCCTCATCCATCCTCTCCGGCTTCTCCGCCCCAAGACATCTCTGGAGGAATGTCAACACTCTTCTTCATCCCAAATCTCCCTCCCCACTGCCAAGCTCCATTCCCTCCAACTCTATCGCTGATACCTTCCGGTCATTTTCTCAGACAAAATCTCATCTCTTCGTTTCACATTACAATCTCTTCTAGACTCCCATTCCGCCAGCAATGATTCTCTCCCCTCCCAACCATACTCCGCCTTCCTCTCAGTCATCGTTCCCAATCCTTTCTCCCGCCAGTGAAACAGAACCGTCACTCCTCCAAACCTTTGTTTTCCCTGACTCGTCACTCTCCTCTCAAAAAAGCATATCTTGACAAGGAAAATCTATCTAACTACCGTCCCTTCTCTATAATCTCTCCTCTCTATCCAAGCTAACTGAACGAATTATTCTTTCCCTGCTCGACGACTACCTCTCTTCTAACTAACATCTCAACCCCACCAATCTGGCTTCATCAAACACCACTCCACAGAAAAACTCTACTTGCCTCTCAGTCTAATAAACTGGTCTCTGCCGTCAGCCATCAGCAAGTCTCCTGCCTCTGTCTCCTTGATATCTCCACCGCATTCGACACCATCGATCACAGCCTCCTTCTTTTATTGACTACCATCTTGGTTTTGTGTCTCTGGCACTTCTCTACTCTGGTTTCAGTCCTACTTGCCTTACAGATCCTTCTCCGTCAAAGCATCCATCCACTGTTCGCAACCCCTCCCACTCTCTTGTGGTGTCCCTTAGGGCTCAGTCCTGGGTCCACTCATTTTCATTCTGTATACCACACAATTAAGCCATCTCATAGAATCCTCCACCTCTATGCGGACGACACTCAGCTTATACCCCGCAGCCGATCGAGTCGATCGATCGAGTCGATCATAAACTCGGCCAAGTCGAGTCGATCGTAAAATCGTCGACTCGATCGACTCGCCGATCGAGTCGATCGTAATCCCGGCCAAGTCGAGTTGATCGTTGTTTCCGCGACTCGACTCTGAAATATTTTACTTATTTGCTTCACAAAATGATAGACCTTATGATAAAATTATAATGACGTAATTCTGTGTAAACACACAACTACCGTATGAACCTAATATGAAGTTCACTGCAAATATTGAACCTCTTGGCGCTTTCTTATAAGTGGAAGTTATAGAGATACTTTCTTTCACAGTTTAACTATAATTGATAGATATTACACGTCCTCTAGCTACTGCCGTCTTATTTGTTGAGCTGGTACTAATTTATGTACCGTACCGTAGGAGATTCCATTGTAGCCTAGCTGCCTAGCTCAGACTCAGAGGTCTCCAAAGTTTTCCAGCGGAGGCCACATTGCTGACTTTCTAAAGCTCCACGGGCCAAAACTCCGAAGAGAAAACCGCGAATGAATAGGCCTAACTTTAAACAGACTATTTATTCCTGAGGTCTGATGCAGTGCAGAATTTCAATGCAGATATCAATAACAATTAAGATGGTTTCTCGTTAGTCCTGATTAGTGTGCAAACAGAGACACGGATTTTAGCAATATGCATGTCAGAGTAGAGTGGCGTTAAAATTTTCAATTTTCCCAGTTTAGTTTGTTTAGAGTTCCGCGGGCCAGATTAAAGGCCTTAGCGGGCCGGATGTGGTCCGCGGGCCGTACTTTGGAGACGCCTGGCCTAGCTGATCAAGTCGACAAATTTAGCGAGGCTTAAATCCTTACAAGTCAAGCACAGGCAGACACGATGCCATTATAATGCCTAAACTGTTACTTACCAGTTCAATTACAGTTGATGCTTTGTACATTAGACACCAGAGCTATAGAAGTTATAACTGCAATTTCAGTTGTTGATAGAACTGTTATAGGCTAACCATTGACAGTTTGAGGAAGAGCGTGCAATTGAAATACATGAGTAATTTAGATACTGGATTATAAGAATGCAACAGTCGTCAGCAATTTTGGCCAAGAGACTACAGTCCAAGTCGACGAAGTCGATCGAGTCGATCGTCGGCCGAGCCAAGTCGATCAAGTCGTCGAAAGGTCGGCGAGTCGACGAAGTCGATCGTCGGCCGAGCCAAGTCGATCGTATACACTCGACTCGATGACTGCGGGGTATAACTCAGCTCTTCATATCCTTCTCCCCAAGCTCTTTTCCATCTCCATTGCACAATAATTATATACTCACTGTGGTTAACCTAATCTGCAGCCTGCCAACCATGGGAAATCGTTAGCCTCTAAGGTGGAAACAATTAAGTGGTCTTTATTCTTGGTTTGGTCCAAGCCACAGATCTCAAATTCTCAATGCACCCATTTATTTAGCTCTTCAAGATTGTCACTGCCTGCTAATACTGACTTGTACCTCTTCTGCAGTCAAGTAGCCTACATGATGAGGTAGAAAATGAACTGAACACATAATTGCAAATTGCAATGCCCTATGAAGAACGTTACTGGCCTTCAATAGATGGGAATCTGTGAAAGGATTCATTTGTGGATTGCATTGATTGGATTTAAGTTACATATTTAAGAAAAGGATTCATTTGTGGCTTGCATTGATTGGATTTAAGTTACATATTTAAGAAGTGTCCAACCGCAGATATTTTAATGAATGCTGTGTTGTGACCCTGAAATCGGAACACTACAGCTGCATTTCAAACTTCACGAATTTATTAAGAATTTTGACAGTTTGTAGCCTACGCTTGACACCGTGTTTGTTGTATTGCTTCACAGATAACAAAGTACTCAATATTTGTGAACCTATTGATTTTTCAACTGAACAATATTCGATTTGCAATCAATGCACGTGTTTCTGCAAATAGCTTCAAACAGCAATAATGTTCATGTTAAGCTGATTTAGTGCGGACTGCGGAAGCCCATATAAGAGGTCGTTGGAGAAAACCATGGCATTGGTTAGCACTCCAACTCAATGGAGGCTTTTCTGGTTTGCCTCTCGATCCATTGATGCCAAGTAGTTGAGTGCAGTAAACATTAACAAGATATAAACAATAATACATGAAACATCACTCTACAATCTTTATGACTGTCTAGTCTATTTGAAAGAAATTGGTAGCACTCATTTGTGTAAAAAGAGTGGTTCCGCAACAACTCGTCTACAGGCTTTTCGTCTACGACACTTCGTCTACAGACACTTCGTCTACCGACATTTCGTCTACAAGAGTATCTTTATCCATTACAGCTAATCAAGAGAGGTCGCTTTCTTATAGTTTCGTTAAAACGTGCTAAAATGCTCAGGAATCTAGCTTCTAATTACTGAAAAGATTATTTTCATCAATCCAACTTCTATTGAATGAAAACTTATTTTCATCCATGCACCTAGCTTGGTATCCAGCTTCTGTTTACGGTAAAAATTATTTCGATCAATCCAGCTTCTATTTCAACACAGGAATGATTTCATCAATCCCACTTCCATTTAGGGAAAATGTCGTTAGACGAAATATGTGTAGACGAAGTGTCGTAGACGAAATGTCGGTAGACGAATTGTCGTGACACCAAAAAGAGTAGTAGTCTAAATAGGTCTACACCTGACCGAAACTACTCATTGGTGCCAATGACGACTATTGAGACGATTGTCATCGTAGTCGGAATCGTCAGTTCATAATAAAAAAATTGTAATAGAAATACAGACAACCATGGCATTCTGCCAGTAGATCAGTCTACCGCTCTGTTCAACAACACGATCCTCTCGGTTTAAAAAAACAGACTTCATTATGCACAAGTTAGTTATGCCCATATTACTGCAAATTGCAAGAAACACATGTAATTATAGTTAGAAAAGAGGCCGTTTCTCTTAGTGTAGGAATAGCACAAGTTTAGTCTAAAGTATCAGTGTATCAGGATACCTTTGGTAAGAGATAATGAAACTAAACTGTACACTTAAAAAACAATTGATGCTCTCAATAACAATGATGCTAATATCATCTGATTACACAATGAAGAGCAGTTCCTACAAAAAATCATCAAGGCAAAGCATGAAGCAGTTCTTCTTAGAATCACATGTTTTTCTTGGTAGGTAACCCTCAAAATATTGTTGGTTGCATCCCGTAACAAATATGAACGCAATGTTCCCTACAGTCGACCAACAACAGCTTTTGCTTTCTGAAGGAGATCATCAATCGAAAGTCCCTCTCGATGCTGAAGATCCAGCCACTGCCTCGCTTTCATCTCTACCATCTCCCATTCGTCTCGCTTATCTGCAAACTTTACTTCCAAATAGGAAAGAGCCAGAACTGTTGCCCAGACATTCAAAGCCTACAAAAAAGTTCTAGGAGATTAACTGAAGATGAATCAATTTAATTTAATCCAACATTTATGCTAAATATAAGACTTAAGCCAATGTTTCAGTAGCACTCCAGATAATTCAGCCCTCCTTTCAAACGTTAACTTGATTGCATTAGTGCTTTACAGGGTTGTTTGGAGGTAATACAAAAAGCTTGGATACATGCATACATAAATAGATACATAAATGCACTAGAAATTATGCTAAACTAACTAGCATTACCAGCAGACAGAAAATATTCCGTTTATTCTAATAACTACCATTGGCTGATTTAACTATATTTACCGTAACCTCTTGGCCAAGGTTTTGCTGCCCATAATATTTAAGCTCCAAAGTTTTAACTTTTTCAGGTTTTCTTCAGAAAACACCAATCAATTCAAAGAACATCAACACAACTATAATAAAGATTAAACATATATTGTCATTTATATCATACCTTCTTTATTATATTTATTTATTGTAGACTCACTCAGTTTTAAATTCAATTTGATTTTCAATTTAAAACTATTTACTTTTTTCAATTTTGCTGCCTTCTGTGACATGCTTCCTCTATGCTACGGCCTCATTTGTATGCACGAGGTCATTGCATATGTCTGTGATACTTTATTTTAAGCATAATGCATTACAAATGTCTGTTTGCCAGAAATAATAACAACTGTCCAAATCCATGAGCTAAATCTTTAAATCCAGGCAGGTGAATAACGATATGGAAAATTACCATAATGGGAGATGCACTCTGCAGTGCATCCAATGTAGTTTTCAAGGCTGTAGCGAGTTCTACATTCAGCTTCCACAGGCCAGAGAATGCCTGTAGTGCTACCACAGTCATGTAGGTCGGTTCCTTTGGCAGCTCACGTTCCATTTGTTTACTCTTAGGAAAACGATCTTCAGAAACAAAATTGATAAAAGCCACAGAAATAAATGTAATAAGGCACAACGGTATTAAATCATTGTAACATGATGTTATGTCTTGAGATTTCTACAGACTACAGTGCCCACAGTAAAACCTTTATCAAAACTAGTTTCTACCCTGGAGTTTCTACGCTGTGATTCGTTGACTGGAAAGGGATTTATAACTAGGATGCTGTATAGATGGTTTGTGAGACAACAACATTTCTTTCATTTAATTTATCATCTTGTCTATTTTATATTTTTATTTTCAATTATTATTACTTCTATGTTTTATAATAGTGTTTCCTGTTGTATGTCCCATTGTGCATTTGTAAGTGGTGTAACAAAGAATAATTAACTTAGTAATTGTAGGCCAAATCTCAAAATTTCTAAAGCCCAAAAAGCGGAGTCACGAGAACCAGCGCATTCACACAGAGACGAGACTCAGTGAAAACTAAATCAAAAGGCACTGTCGCGAGTTCACTTGGAAAATCCGGGTTCGAACTTTCAATTCTACGTGTATTTACGAGAAACCTATTTAGGCCTACAATAAGATAGATCTAATCAAGTATTTACAGGCACTATTCTCTGTATAGGACTATAAAAGTCCATAGTACTGTCCCCATAAAAACAAAAAACAAAACCAACTCCCATGAGCAAAGCAACGAAGTCATACGCACTCCGTAGAAGACCAAGTCCAAGTCACCTTCTTCACCAGTGAAGCCGGATGTGAACGAATGTTTTGCATATATAATGAGCACAGGTGTTCCTTAGGTTGATATATAATGTGTATACATCGATTGTTAAGCGGTTTTAGTCTTAGGCCTTAGTTGCGCGGTCGGCTGGCGGGCGTTTGGTCTAAAGTAGCCTAAACATTGGCTGACGTAGATTGTTTTGCACGTGCAGTTAGCGCGCCAAACTTAGAAACTGCTGATGACAGTGAATTTGAACAATACAGTGTAGTAGTTGTTTTAATGCAGTAGAGAGCCGTATGTTAGAAGTTACGGTAAAGTCGTAGTTTACGTTGCTAAATTATTCTAATGTCTTCAATGCCGTACTTGACGTTGGTAAGTAAGAAGTCTACCTATGTGCATGTTAACTATCATCAATCCACCTTCCATTTCATGAAGAAATTTTTTCATCAATCCAATTTCTATTTAATTTGAAAAAATTACTTTTATCAATCCAACTTCTATTTCATGAAAGAAATATTTTTCATCAATGGAACTTTTATTTAAGCAAATATATATTCTCATGGATCCACCTTCTAATTTCGGAATCAATTATTTTCATCAATCCAGCTTCTATTGAATCGAAAACTTAATTTCATCCATCCAGCTTCTATTTACGAAAAAAATTATTTCGATCAATCCAACTTCAATTTTGAACACAGGAATGTTTTCATCAATCCCACTTCCATTTAGGGAAACAATTTCTTTCATCAATCCAGCTTCCCTTTTACAGTGACAACATCAAATAATTTAGCAACGTAAACTACGACTTTACCGAAGTTACAGTCGAGTTGTGTTTGAAGAATAACTGTGTTTAAAGAAAAACATTCAAAGAACTGTGTCAATTTAATTCTTAGACAGTTAGAAGACGTTGAGCAATTTATATGTAGAGATAAGGAAAGTTCTTGAGTTAGGTCACAACTAAGAAAGGAGAAGAACTGGTGACACCGGACTTCTTGTACCAACCACAGGCAAAGACGAGTTCCAGAAGAGAGGCAGAGCAACTGTGGTTATAAATTATAGTGATAAAGTGAAGAAAGAGTGGAGAAGTGAAAGGGTGGAACAGGAGCGGGCTGGATTGATTGTTGGGTTGGTGTCGACAACCCTATAGTCTTACAAGTGTAACGAGGTGCAAGTTGTCCATCAGAATTGTAACAATAGTTTCACTTGAAATGACCATCAGTTGATGCATTATGATAAAGGCAGTATGGAATGTATTTAAGTGGTTCTAATCAACAACCACAGCAGATCCATATTCTACATTTAAACTGCAATAGATCCGTAGGTTTCCTGGTCAGTTTCACGTCCCAGGAGCAGATGGGACGTTAAGCTAAAGTTGTAGGATTGGAAATTCTAGTTAAACGGGCTACACAAAAAATTGGAAGTTTCCATAAATCTAAACATTGGAAATGGGAATTTTTCTGAAGAAAGACCAACAGTGAAGAGAAGATGGTCACAAATAATCTTCCAGATTACCAGATAGGTTCCTAATGTTGAAACCATGCATTTCACAAGCACTCATGGCAGAGATAAGAAGCTGAAACTTATCTATTGTATTAAGCATTATATTATAGCAGTAGGCACTAAAAATTTACAATAATAAATTATGAAAAAGTGAACATGACTAACCTGATCTTAGCCCACCACCACCACTGAAGCTAGAAAAGCTCTGTCATAAAAAAATAATTATTATCATTATTATCATCATTTATTATTATTATTATTATTATTATTATTATTATTATTATTATTATTATTATTATTAATGCAAAAAATAATAATTCGAAATTAAACGAATAATAATAATAATAATAATAATAATAATAATAATAATAATAATAATAATAATAATAATAATAATAATAATAATAACAATAGGCACGATGGCAAGAGACCGGATGGCCTCACCCTCATTTCGTGGCGGGCTGGTCGCTGCCTTATCTGGGATGCGATCGTGACCGATACCTCAGCCGCTTCTTATCTGCCCGATACTTCTCGGGTGGCAGATGCGGCGGCCGAGAGGGCAGCGGACCGCAAACACGTCAAATACTGTCAACTGTCTGCTACCCATCTTTTTGTTCACTTGGCTTTCGAAACCCTGGGCCCGATTAACAACGAGGGCTTGACCTTCCTTTCTGCTCTGGGACAGAGCATCAGCACCGCTACGGCGGACGTCCGCGAAGCGACCTTTTTTTTATTTCAGTGCCTTTCAGCGTTTCAATGCTGTGGCATTAGGGGTACGTTTACCAACTTGGACCTTGACGAATAGGGCCCATTCCAGACAAATCTGCATTTATAAATAATGTTAAGTCCCTGAGGTATCATATTAACCTCGGGAAAACAATTTCTTTATTAATTCAAACTGTCAAGTGTTCAGTAAGACTACATGACATAATAGTAACAGTTGATGATAACAAGTATAACAGGAGTCGAATTTAACTGTAGAGCAGCTGCAAGGTGTCCACAAATGTATGGGAAAATCTTTTATTCCAAGACTGGAATGCACATAGAGGCTCATTTTGTTCCTTTTACAATATTATATCATTTGCCAAAAAGTTCAGCAATTAAATAACTCAGAGGTTCCTCAATGTGGCACAAATTCTAGGTAGTGAAGGACAGCACCAATACGGAAGATCCGAAGGCAAATGTTGACAGGATTGTATTCGGTGTTACAGGACATTATGCAGATGAGATACTTGGAGTAATTAAAATTCCTTCTGGCACTGGACATGCACAAGCTAAGGTTACATTCCAGTTGTTGAATCTCTGGGAGGTTGCAACAGATTTTATAGGCATGTGGTTTGATACAACGGCGTCAAACACAAGGACAAAGCACTGCACATATACTTTGCTGGAACAGTTGACACAGAAAACTTCGTTGCACTTGGCATGTCGATATCACATGCATGAGATCATCATCAGTGAAGTTTTTTGCAGTATTGCTTGGCCATAGTTGTGTACCAAACATCGCTCTTTTAGAAAGATTTCAGCAGTTTTGGCCAAACAACCAAGCAACTACAAATCTTTGAATGACGCCGGACTTGATAATGTGCTGCTGCAGCAGCTTCTTGAAGAAGTGTGTTCATTCCTGCAAGCTTTTCTGTCATAAAGCACTGCATATTTACCACAAGAAGATAAAACAAACCGATCAAGCTTATGCTTCTGATTTTAGACTGCCCCTCCCAACTCCCAAAAATTACAACTTGTGACTGCCAGGAGCTTATCACATGGTAAGATAGATGGCTGATGTTATTTTTCTGCCTGAAAATCTAGCTCTTTCGTGATGAATTCAAGTTTTCCACTAGTGAGTTGAAGAATCTTAAAGAGTTTTGTATTTTTGCAGCACATATCCCACGCATTCCAATTACCTTTAAAATTTAGAAAGCTTGCACTAAAAAGCAATTCATGTGGACCACATAAATTGCTTTTTACTACATCTACTCACCACATGATGTGGTGAGTAGATGTTAATCTTTAAACAGCTCGGAAATATTACCTGTAATGGTTGTGGTGCTGCTGCTGGTGGTGGCGCTGCCATCTTTGGCCGTAGCATGCTGCCAAACCCCGAAGATCCAGCCGAACATTGCATCATCATCATGGGCCCCGAAAATCCAGCCGAACATTGCATCGTCATGGGCCCCGAAGATCCAGCCGAACATTGCATCATCATGGGCCACGTAGATCCAGCCAAACATTGCATCATCATGGACCCCGAAGATCCAGCCGAACATGGCCTTTCACCACTGCTAGAGGCCATAATAAGACTGTGCCCCCGAAGGCTTGGATCAGACATCCTTGGGACATGTCGACGCATCAGGTCTCCCGCAACCTTTTCTTTACGGTTTTTATCAATTCCAACCATAGATGTGTGGCACGAAATGACATTAGCAGCTGTGCTCAGCAACACAATCGACGTCTTGTTTTCATCTAACATAGACATACAATGCACTTATAAGCTCATACAAAAAGAGTATGTTCAAATATATGTTTGCATGTATTATGTATGTATGTGTATGCACTATGCATATATATGTAAGTATGTATGCATGTATGTTCTTGGTAAGTGTACATATACATGTATGTATGTACGTGCTTGAGTGCAGGTAAGTAGGTTATTATAGGACAGTTCTGATATCAGTTTTGAAAACTGAAACTGAAATGCGCTAGTAATATAAGTTTTTGCTGAAAACTGAAACTGAAATGCGCTACTAATATCAGTTTTGGAGGTCAACGGTCAAATGACATCATCTCTTAGAATAGACCACCATTGTCGGCCAAATAAGAAGGTTCAAAGGTCGTTTACCATCCCCTCCCCTTCTTTGCCATAGCACTGCAAGGCGCCCAACATGGTGCAAAGCTCAATTTGCATTGTTTCACCCAATGCTGGCCATTTTTGCAATGAATAGTTAGTACTTGCAATTTCATTTTGGAGGCTACAAGTCTTTACTATTAAGCACCAAACCATTGTATGTAGTTTGAATTATAAAAAAAAGGGACGGAATTAGCGTTAATTAGGGTTAACCTGGGGTACCTAGGTTTTCCGAAGCACGGTATGGTTTCGCAATAGCACCGAACCACTGTATGTTTTAGCAATGGCACCCAACCAGTGTATGTTTTAGCAATGGCACCCAACCACTGTATGTTTTAGCAAAGTCTCCCAACCACTGTATGTTGACTAAGGTTCTAGGACAATAACCCCCGGACAATAACCCCCGGACAATAACCCCCGGGACAATTACCCCCCTGGACAATAACCCCCCCGGACAATAACCCCCCTATACTGATATATTAATTATATAAATAAACAAATAATGTGTATTAATCATACAATTTATATACAGTTTATATTTTTATTTATTAGACTTACATAAGAGAACTACAGAACCATGAAATGTCACAGTATGAAATGAAATGCTGTTCATTGTTAATTAGTTCGTCGAACTTAAAAAGAAAGGTTGTGAGCTATTCCACGTAGATAGTCGAGAACATTTCGCTCACTGTAGTTGCTAGCGACGGCCAGAATCCGTGCATTGGAGTCAGCATACTTCTTCCGTGGAGGTTGTGATGGATGACCAGCCAGAAATTGGCTGCAGTGAACTTGTTGTAATGCTTGTTCTCTTTGAATAAATCCAATGAACTTCCAAATGGTTGGATGAAAACTTCCGACGTTCGACTGAAAACTTCTGTGCCAGCCTTCAACGGAATTGTTTGTTTTTGGTAATTCGTCTTCGGATCTTTGGTGCATATTCCACATCCTAATGGCGTAAGTAGGTTGTCGTCGTCCCCGTCGTTGTGGTCTTCCTATGTATGCGTCTTCGAAATAATCAGCAACCGGTCTACTTTCTGGAGGGGTTAATTGTCCGGGGGTTATTGTCCAGGGGTAATTGTCCCGGGGGTGATAGTCCGGGGGTTATTGTCCTGTTACTGTTGACTAAGGCCAATTTATTATTCATTAAATACAAACTGCATTCTTTTACACTATAGGCAAGCTGCTATAACCATTGTATTTGCGCTTTTACACGTAGGCACGCAGCGTTGGGCTTGCATTCTTTTACAATGCGCACTAAGGCTAATTTATTATTCATTAGGCACAAATTGCAATGTTTTTGAATTTAGGTTACATCATTTTAAGCTTAGGTGGCAAGCCCGTCTTTGGGGTTGACTTGTTTTACAAGGCTGACAAAAGCTCATTGAATATTCATTTGGCCTACCTCCTTTTACACTTAGTGTGGAAGCCAAGGCATGCAGCGTTTGCGCTAGCATGCCATTACAACTCTCGCCTGCCCATTGAATATTTAATACTTGCTATGGACTCTTGAAAGCGTAGCAACTATTCGCTTACTTAAAACTTGGCTAAGTTGTAAGTCAATTGGAAAACCGAGCTTTTCTCGTAGGTTTACTCTAGCCATGAGGTGCCTGATTCAACTTGCAATTTTGAAAGACGGCACACAGCTCTTGGTATTTGATTTTGAAAGTCGGCACAGAGCTCATGGTATTCATCTTTGCAAAGAACACATTTGGCTTTTCGCTAATTCGATGCAATACTTGACAACATCTTTACTCGACTTGTGATAATGATTATTGCTGTTGCTGCAGCTATTATAATATTGGTAATAATTGTAGTCATGATTTACAAAGAAACTTGTCACTTATAAGAGAGTGTCAAGACTTTTCAATCAGTAGACATGTATGAACCTTATACCTTTTCCAGCATCCTGTAGCTGTTTAATCTGTGCCTTTGCTGCCAAACGATGGATTGGCATAGTCTCATCTTTTGAGAAACTATTCTTAGAGGCATCCAGATCGAGTCCAAACTCCAAACTCCGTTCACCAATCTGTCCTTTAAGTTGTACTTTACCATTGAGCACTGGCTGCATTCATAAAACAGATTATCTTTAAGCTTTAAGACGTCAATCATCACCTGGCATAGTTTCTAGCATAACTGAAGTGTTTAAGTTATATGGCTAATTTTAATAAAACAGGTAATGTAAGAAAAGTTAGGCAAAGTACTCACCTGTTTGTGACATGCTTTCATCAGCAATAGTTATAGTCATAATAAATGAAAAGCCAGTATAATAACAAAATAGTTAGTTCACACAGATACTAACAACAAATTTACAAAGAACCAAAGTTTCAGAAAGTGGCAAAGGAAATGAACGATGCCTCTGATAAGAGAAGGATAGATGAGAAGGTTTACAAGGAATTCCAAATATACACAAACAGTTGTATATGACTTTCATATCTTAGAGCTATATGAACACATTTTTAATGTTCACATACAATATAGCAGAGCATAGAGCTTTCACGGGGGTTAGGCCATCACTTCGGAACACCCTTCCACTTATCCCAGTATTATATCTGAGGCGCCTGTACATTCTTAAGACTCATTGCCATAGTTAAGACTGACATATTTTCTTGGGGTCCTTCTGCTAGAAGCACCCTTTAGGAGTTTCTTCTGCAGAAGGTGCTATTTCAAGTGACAAAACTATACACTAAAAGAAAATATGCACCTGAGATGATGAAACTAGCGAAGCATGTAGAACCGAACAGCACATTTCTTAAGTTATTTACAAGATGCTGCACATGATGCCAAATTCAAACAATGAAACAATAAAGCCATCAAAAGACAAGCTTGAAAAATTTTCAATTAGGCTAACCCGCGCACAAAGATTTCTAGAAATGTACCTCATCCGCTGAAGTCACATTATAAATTATAAGCCTCTCGCCAGCGAACAGTGGAGGCAAGTCCTTTGGCATCTGAATTAAGTCACAGGATCCTCCTTCAAATTTCCAGTCAAGATGAAGGTCAGTAACTGCAAGTTGCATGGCTGCCTTCAACGTCTTCATCACCTAAATTCAGGAACCAACATTCTGCGGTATAAGGGAGAATCAAAATTAACTATTTGGGTTTAATGATACATGCCTGTAGTTGCTTGATTACAGCTTAAGGTTGTGCCGAATGTAGTATCGATGACAATTTTCTTAAATAACATTAATTACATTAATTGCAAGTTTTATTTAACCATAACCATAACCATTATCATCAATTTATTGCTCCAAACATTGACAAAATAACATTTCGTTGTACAAAGAACAAAGATCTGTTGGTCGCAAAAGGGAACCCAGAAGGGAAAAGAGTCCCGCTGGTTAGGGCCACGTATATACATAGTCCGTTGCTAGATGGTTAGCAGAGGTTATCTAATACAGTGCAATCATATAATAAGTATCTATTACATGTACAATTATTAACGTACTAGTGCAAATTATTAAACCTTAACTAAGTTCATAATACTGTGATGATCACTGTTTCAGTCTTATTAAAGTTCGGTTTTAAATGTGCTTTGAACTGATGCAAAGTGGGCAGTTGAATAAGACCAACAGGAAGTGAGTTACACTGTTGTGTTTACGGCTTGGCTTTGTTGTGCCTTTGTTTGATGACTTGAGCATTTTACACCATTGCGATAGGCATCAAACGAATTAGAATTAATCTTACAGTTACAGTTATACACGGCTGGTATTCCTTCCCTTTTCCCAAATCATTCGGCTATCGGCCATCTTTTTGCTGATGAGTCCAGGCGGTTCCATGACAAAATGTCATGCGACAAAATGTCACCGACAAAATGTCACCGACAAAATGTCATAACGACAAAATGTCACCTGACAAAATGTCGCCGACAAAATGTCGCCGACAAAATGTCGCCGACAAAATGTCATGGCATGAATTTAGTTTGTACCTGCACTTGCCTTCATCCCCCGGCCGATGTCATCAGCACATTTGAAAACCTAACTGAACTACCAGTGTATCGCGACCTCGAATGCATCGTTGACCATCTCAAAGACAACTTCATTGAGCGACAGCGAAGGGATCGGCGAGGACAACCAAGGTTTGGCATTGCACTTTGGAACCAATTCGCGCGTGTACTTGAACATTTGCCTCGAAGGTTGGCACAAGGCTTTGCCCATCCGACAACAACCAAACTTGCGCGTAAGCTCCAGCAAGAACAGCACAGTATGGAACTCCTGTGCCGCGAACTGGAACTTGGAGTTCAACCAGGAAAGACGAAGAAGGCATATGTAAGAATCAATGAAGCTCTACACACTCGCGTTACAGACTACAGTAACAGAGAGTCCATTGCAATTGCCTATTTGGGGGACATTGCAAGAGTTCTGAATATAGATGTTGTATGAACATTTCAATAACTTACACACGCACTATAATCGCTTGACAGACACTGTTATTCAGCGTTGTATTAGTATTCAGCAAGCGGATTTTTTCTTTTGACTATAAAAATGTTTTTCGAGGTTTTCTTACCGTCGAAAAGGCTTTGTTACAATCACTTGACACTACTATTAGCCTTTTTACAAGATTTTGCTTTTGAAATTATCAATTATTAAAATTATCGCTTATTTACTGATTTATACTTATGACATTTTGTCGGCGACATTTTGTCAGGTGACATTTTGTCGTTATGACATTTTGTCGGTGACATTTTGTCGGTGACATTTTGTCGCATGACATTTTGTCAGGCCACCGTCCAGGCATATGTCTGTGGGCCCCCTTATGCGCAACTCCTTCTTCCTAGTCACATTGACGCACTTTCCCATCTGTGGATGTCCTCTAATCGCCTCTCTTTAAATTCCTTCAAAACCCAACTTACTTGGTTTGGTACACCACAGCAACTCCTGAAACGCGACTATAACTTGCTCTCTGAAAAGTTTCCGCATTTCACATTCTCATCTAGTGTCCGTGACTTGGGTGTCACCCTAGATAGCTCTCTTACCTTCACTGAACACATATCCAAGCTTACCCGGTCTTCTTACTTCCAACTTAGGCGTCTTAGAGCTATTCGCAGATCTGTTTCATCCTCTACCTTCACCTCAATTGTCCATGCTTTTGTCTGTTCTCGAATTGACTATTGTAATTCTCTCCTTGTTGGCTTACCCAAGGTTCGTCTATCTCCTCTTCAATCTGTACTGAATGCTGCTGCTAGACTTATAGCTCGCCTCCCTCGATTCTCTCACATCTCTACGTTTATGGCTGAACAACTTCATTGGCTTCCTCTCTCTGTGCGCATCCAATTCAAAGTTCTCGTTCTCATGCTCAAATCTCAACTGGGTCTTGCTCCAAAATATCTTTGTCACCAAATTCTCCGCCCCTCTCTGCCACGTCAAAGCGTCCTCTCAGATCCTCTGACCGGCTTGACCTTTTTGTTCCCCGTGTTAGGACCACAATGGCTCAATCCAGGTCCTTTGTGTGCATAGGCCCTGTCTATGGAATCGACTTCCTCCTTCTCTACGCTCTACAATCCTCTCTAGTAGCATCTCTACCTCTTTCTCTCACCTTAAAACTTTCCTTTTTCCTCGGAGTACCTCGCACTGGGAGCGCTTCTGAAAGGCTTATGCTATGAGAAGCGCTTTATAAATGATCAAATACAATACAATACAAAATTCTACTGCCCAAGCCCTGCGCAAAAACGAATCTATTCTTCCAATTAGGCTATATCCATTGACAGGAAGACCCCAGGACGCAACAGCATACGCTAACCAGAAGACCACAAGAGCCTGGAAAATATTTGTTGGCTTCGTGGGAGGCATTCCTTGAGATTGGAGGTACATAGGCGTATAATTATCTCCTTAACTGATAGTGATTGATAAATTGGCTTCAATTCAAACGTCGTGCTTGGAAGAATTGAAGGTAGAAAGAAACGGATGTCAAACAACAAGAGATAGTTCTAATCTGTCACCTGCTAAAAATAACTGCAACAGCAGTTATGACATCAAATAAGACAAAGCACGAAAATAATCCGAAAATGCTGATCACTAATGGCGTTCATGTTATGTTATCCAGCATAATTCAAACAAACCTAACATGCATTAACTCAACGAATAGGCTAAGCATCGTCATATGTACGAAGCCTGAAACACATAGGGAACTATTGTCATGTGGATTTCATATGTCTCACTTATACATTGCTACATATGGATAAAGACTTCATTACAACACAAATTGTCTTACAAGAGGCTGCAATCTTTCGCCCTTCTTGGTAAATTCTGCCTTTCCTCGTCCAGCTCGGGCAATTCCTTTCACGAGGCTGGTGGAAGCACCTTCTCCAATTCCAAATGAAAACAACCTGCCAAACACATGGTGCACAATTCCATACATATAAGGATTATAAGCCTATGCAAACATTTTAAGATATCTTATAGCCAGCCAATTTTAGAAAAAGAACTTCAAAATGACAATAATGTGACAACAATTATCATGATGACAGTGATAACCAGAACAATGATAATGAAGGTGAGGTAGAAGGCAGCACAGAATAAACCAAACATAAAGACAGTGGATAACGATTAGAATAAAATATTATCAAAGAACAGAGCAGAAAAGATAAGAGCAAATGAATGAATGAATAATATGAGATTCACGTGCAAGCAGGGTGAGAATTGTCGGGGGGTTGGGGGTTCAATCCCCCACTCCTTCTTAGGCTCCTATAGTAAAGTCTACGTTTCACACCCAAACTGCACATAAATCAACGTCTAACACCCCTCCAGTTATTTGTTTACAATTCCCATACTGCTTGCAAGACGTCAATACTTAATCAGAGGCAAGGTCAGTCAAAGAACGTGATGAGGAAGATGAATAATGTTGTTGATGATGATGATGACCAGATTCCTGGAACTGTGAATATGGCAGCAGTGTAAATGGTGATGAAGTGGTGTATCTTCATTCAATGCGCAAAGCAATTCATTCAAGATCCAAGGGATCAGAAAACAGGTTACAAGGTTTAAGCGTGTGGTGAAGTTTTCATCTTTTCCCAACTGCTTAAACATTGTAATTTTGAATTGTGACTTTGCTTACAAGCGACAATCGATAGTTGCTTTGCACAGTATATTAGATTAAAATACTTAACCATAACCATAACCATAACCATAAATTTTATTGAACCCAAACAACGAAAAGCAAGTACAACAGAGAAAGAAAAAACAGACAAGCAACTTGAATGAAGATACTCGAACAAGATAATAGATGAAGATTGGATGTAGATACTTATGAACTGGCCTTGTCATCATACCTTGTATTGCTGGAATTTTTCTTGACCAAGTCAATAATTACAGTCTGTGTATTCCCAACTTCACCATCTGTGAAGAGAAGGATCTGACAAAATCGATAATTAATTAATTATCAATAAACACAAACCACTTAGTAATCGCAATCGTAAATGCAAATTCATAAAACTACTCAGAGAAGCTGTCAACTTAACAACGCAAGGCCATGATCACACAGTTCTAATAGTATTCGATCGCCAGCGAAATAAACACAGAAAAAGGGCAAGAAGCTCGTTAAAATAGGTTGCATGACAGTATGTTCCCAACCCTGGCAAAGCTACCATTTGGTATTGTGGAAGTATGGAATGGAGGTACAACAAAACCAAAGCACCTTGCACTTCGGAGCAACGTGATCAACGACTAGAAACAGGTGGCACTTAAATATATAGCTCCCAAAAAAGATGAAGCGCAATCGGCCAGGGAGTCGCTCACCAGAGAAAGGATCTTACCCATGGGCAACTCAAAATCTTTTCACCAATGCATTGGGTAACCACTGCAATTAATAAATGACCAAACTTTAGAGTAATACCGATTAACTAAGTTGCAACGTTTAAAACAGACTGAAGCTGACAAATTTGAAAAAAGAAAGGTATACATAACACAATCAATGCATGCATCATACTAGGCTTATACGTAGGAATATGAGTCACGTATAGTGCAGGTCTGCTGCAGATGATAGAAGCATCCTCATATGCTAAGAGAGGGTCAATTCCTGGTCACAGGTCACACTCAGTCATTCACAGAAGCAGAAATGGAAGCACTCAAAGCTTTCATTACAGATATTGTTAGTACACACCAAAAATCAATCGATTTTGCCATGTTACCTAATCGCAAAGCACCTCTTAAAGTAAAAATATCCAGAGACACTGCAAACCCTTCCGCAAATGATGATTTTTAAGAACAAAAAGTTAATTACCTTGTAGGCAGTTCTCAGATAACTAAAACGTTACCACATGTAAAAAAACTACCACTGTATTTAAAAGAAAAATTGAATACCTCGCGACTGTGCGTAGCCATAGGTGGTTTATTGTAGATGTGTTTCAAGGGTTCTAAAATCTCAGTGCCCCCAAGGTCTGCACCCATCGCCTGCTGGTGCTCACATGCAGTCTTCAATGACTCCTCAGAATATTCTCGACTGCCACTAAAAAGAAAAAATATTTTCAAACACTGGCTAAGAGCAAAATTACTATTTTACATAAAAATTTAAATCACTGTTACAAAAACAGAAAAAAACAGAATAATATAAAGTTATAAACACTCATTCACAAAAATAATTTATATTTATCATCCAAAAAATTATTGCGAAAGAATTCTCATATAGATATCGAAAACCAAAATTCTCAATAAAACCACTTGAGCAAGGCAAAGCGAACTCAAAAACACCAAAAACAATTAAGTAATATCTGTACATATGAAAAACCGAAACCACTTCTTAAATGTGTTAACACCAGAGAGACATAACAATGAAAATTAAATAAACGACAGCATCATGAAGACATAAGACAACTGTTTGACTAATTCTGGGAATAGGAGTTCATAGGTTAAATTAAATTAAAAGAAAAATAATAAAACTTGAAAATGAAATGAAAGACAGCATCATGCAGACAAAATACAACTGGTCGACTTACTCTGGGAATAGAAATTGAAAGGTTGAACCAAACCCCACAACATTAAAGTAACATCCAGGTGGAAGGCTCTTAAGAAAGAGCAATAGCGTCTCTTTTGCTCCTTGAATACGTGGTCCCTGCATACTGCCTATTTCAACATAAAACTTTATATTAACAGAATTATTAACAAAGAAACAAGAAAATGTTGACAGTCATCACACACAGAGATCATTAAGCTAGAAAAACCGTCATGGCAACTGGCAGATTTAGTCAACTCAACGACTGAAATGACAAACTTATATTCTTGAAACGGTAAAGCAATTAAGTTCAACCAACAGTTTAAACTAAAACCAGTAGGTCATATCCAATTAAACAGAAAGTCATGGTTTTTTATTTAATAATTACTGTTTTGATAAAAGATGCAGCAACAATGAGTAATTACCTGATCTGTCAACAACAAAAATGAACTCATGTTTGCTTGTGTAGTCTGTATCTTTCAACTCTGGAAAGAAGTCGAGCATGATGACGTCCTTCTTCAGAATTCCATCTGAAAGCAAATCACCACGAAACACTTTACATACAGTGAAAGATCTATGCATAATACAGTGTATACATACAATCACTGTCAAGGATTCCAATAATAAGTGGTCGCTTCATCAGATTTACATATAAATAAAAACAAGCACTAAAGTAAACGTTCACAAACCTTTCGCATCATCTCCCTTTTCGATGATCAGATGAGGTTTATTGAGTTCTTCAAAGGTCACATCCAACGTCAGATCATGATCAGCGACAAACGGTTTTCCCAGAGTCACCTAAAACCATCCAAAGCCCCTAGTCACAGACTTATATTATAGTGCCAAAGACTTTGAAATAGTATCGCTACCGGTAAGTCAATTGATTGCAACTATAGACATTCGATTTGTATTGCTGACATTGTAAATTAAGCTAAATTCATGCCTAAGAAATTAAATCACTGAATCTGTAAATTGTTTCTACTGACACTAGAATCATAAAAGAAACTATGTTAATTAACGCTATCAGCTCTAAAATTTTAACACAAACGGTGTCTGCTCGTTAACATCCTCTTGGTTTATGCGCCACCTTGTATTAACACAATAATTGGTGCTATCCCCCAAACTATCAACTTAATAGGCTGTACTGGTCAACATGCTATATTTTACTTTCTCAGCACTTTTCCTTTTAACACGCAGCCTGCTTTACATGCCATGTTAGAAGGTAAGCCCACAGAGACCATACTATATAGATATAATTATCTATACTTTCTTCCATTGTGTTCATTTCTCATGCAAAGGCATCAACTGATTGTGAACCAAAATCAAAGTCTGTCATTACCGAGAAAGTCAATCTACTTAAACTGGTGTTAATCGATCTAGTACGGAGAAAATAATCCAAGTAGCCTATCTTGGATTTTTATTAATCAGTATTGTGTATTGTATCCCGCAGTGCGTTTGCAGGCGGTTAAATAAACCACGTACTTACTTACTTGTTGGTGGTACTGCTGTTCAGCGATGGGCATAAAAGCTTCTGACTAATTATCTTTCAGAAGCGCTACGTAAATGCTCTGAATATATGAATGAAGCAGGTCTATAATAACACTCAAGGTTCGAGCGTATTTTAACACTTTAATATTTAACACATTATGTCTCAACTTGGTTTAGTATCGTAAACTTAGTGGTAAACTATTGCTAGCATGTAGGCTATGATGTAGCATCTTGTCAATCGTTGCTTCACTTACCTGTGCTTCAGTTTTATCATCATTCAATTTGACATTCAACTCATCTTTCGGTGACTTAACACTGACGATTTTTCCAGGGTTCACAATGGTCGTCTTGATCTCAAACTTGTATGGCTGTTCACCTCCCACTGGAACATAGGTGAGATCAAGTAGACTCTTTGACCCACCAGCTAGAGAACAGACCAAAACAACCAAACAATTGATAGTAATTTCAACTAACGATAACACATGAAGTTCAACAAAATCTTAACTTTCAGAAAAGTAAAGTTATAGCCAAGGTCAGCTATCAAACTATTCAAAAGCACGGAACTACTAAGTGCAATGTGTGTAATGTGTGAACCCAAAAACTGCGCTTCTGCTTCTTGCAACACTTCAACAACCGAACAAATTTAATCGTCCACATCTAGAACAATTAGTCGACTCCATCACAAAATGCACTGAATCATAAATTCAAACACATTGCCAAAAGTATTTTCCTATTCATTGCAGCCAGGTTATATTAATCACGCATAACATAGACTGAGAATTTAGCAAGTATAATATTATCCCAATGGAAAGTACCGTACACAGAGTTGAGTTATACACACAATTCTTGATGTTTAGCAAATGTACCACTGTGACATATATATGACTGTAAACGAAGTACAACTCTGTAATTTTTTATTTCTTAGAGATGATGACTGACTCTCCAATGTCTCCATGCACCCACCACGAAAAAAAGGAAAGATCGGTATTTAACCCCTAATTGGAAAACAATGTCAGCTACAGAGACCAAGTATCATGCACACCAGACCTAGCATAAAATCTAGCAACAATGGTGCAAGCATTTACCAAAAATACAAGCAGTGCAAGCACGAAGTAAACAGGGAAAATCAATAAACTACTTCATTAATTCACTTGATTGTCAGTTGCAGCTTCGAAGCCCAAACATTTGAATTTGCCTTTTTCATTCACATGCCGTATTCCCGTTCCAGTTTTATCCGTTTTGCATCTCCTCAAAAATGATCAATGACTGCCAACCAGTTACAAGAAGTCACCAATAGATGTCAGTGAGAGAAATAACTAAATGCATGATACTCAAATCACTGCTCCCAAAACTTAAGATGTTTCATACAAGAACAACAAAGCCTTAATGATGAAACGGTCAACAA
This sequence comes from Aporrectodea caliginosa, assembly GCA_020284085.1. Lineage (NCBI taxonomy): Eukaryota > Metazoa > Annelida > Clitellata > Crassiclitellata > Lumbricidae > Aporrectodea > Aporrectodea caliginosa. The sequence goes on from JACEVL010000217.1 coordinate 745,059, forward strand.
ACACTTAATTCCAAATTGTGTACCCGAGAAAATGCTCTAAACCACTTAATTCGAAATATGGAAAGATGAAACTGCTTACACTTCACAGATGGATTGTATCGTGGATTCAGTAAAGTTGGCAAAAGGAAAGAAAGGGTTCCATCTGGTTGAAGCGACAACTCGGTAACATATCCGAACTTGATGATAGCATCTGCATCTGGTGGCAAGTTGCCCACGAGGCAGGAGAAGATGTCCGATGATGCATCCTCCTCTTGCATCAGTGCAGCGCTGTAGCCAGCGTTTACAGCATCGTCGTAAGTCTCCTTTGCCTGGGATGAAAAGATGCAATCAAAATTGCAAAGAATACTTGAAGCAAATAGCATCAACTAAGCCAAACAACCACCAACAGCATGATGGTGCATGTGCATAAGTATTTATCAATCAGTTAAAGGCAAGAGACTGTCGCACATGATTCATTCAATCCTTGATGCGTCCATTCATATATTTATGGAGCTGCACATTTTCATGCGTTGTATCATGCATTCATATAATGACTAATGTGCTCTTATTAATTTTTATTCAAGCATCCATGCATAACTTAAATTGGGATGTGAAATGCACTTTCTCATTCTTCATTCATTCATTCAGATAAGGCCACAAACTGTCACCTACTATTCAAAGTTTTAGAAACTAGGAAATATATCTCTCGGATGGCAGCAAATAAGCTGCTCTTCAACTTCATAATATACTAGGTAAAATTCTTCTACCTTGTAACGTTGGAGCAGCTAAATAAATCTGCTTTGCTGCTTCAAGGTAAAATTCGTTGACTACATCATAAAATGCACGCCATCATAGGACACCGATGCTTTGCATTTGACTCCACACTGGTATTTATTTGGCTAAATTTATTTATTAATTTATTTTAGCTGAATGGACGATCTCCAACCATCTTAATTACTGCAGCTTCCTTCCCATGGGCATCATTCCACCTTTGATTTCTTTTGCTCTTTGATCGATGCTATATAAATGTTCAATTAGGCCTACAATTACAATCAGAAGTTCACACAATTTCGAAGATTACCAGAGTAAAAACATGCATCTACAATTCTTACAACTTTGCAATGACTTCCCGCTGAACACGACATTAAAACTTCTCTGTCAAGCAGAATTTGATCAAGGTGCTCTCAGATTAGATTACATTGGCATTGTATACATATAGGCCTATTAAACGCATATGTTGCAATGTATATTGTGGATTTATGTAAGTATGTATGCATTCAGAAAGTCATGTAACCCTCTTTCTAAAAAACATATCAAAAGGACATGCATAAAACATGTAGCACGACATTAATTCCCAACCAGGTTAACATCACCAAGATACTCTGCACAGTTCTTATTTTTGCTCAAATGTCACTACCATCTACATAAACAAAAACAATTAATTGCATTCACCTTCATTATGAAAGTTCAATAGTTATGCAAACGTTATACAACCCATCCTGACCTGTTCTTTTTCTTGGCATTCTGCTATTATTATCCTGTCCTCAATCTGGGCCTCAAAATGGTAAACGGTGCTTTGATCATCCATCGGAAAATTAAAGCGTGCTTCAATTGGATTCTTCTCAACATTCCTGTAGCACAGAGTTGATCGGACGTTGGCGATGAATCCATCAATCCTCACATCAACACTCACTGACTTTAAAGGAACTGTACATGCCCAAAACCAAACATCATATAATTATCTTCATTCAAATTATAGCCTAAATGAAGAGGAGGTAAAGTTTACTTCCTTTGAAGAATGATAATGACAATAGCACATCCATAAAGGAAGCAATAGCAGTAGTTGTAGGCCCTATCTTGAAATAATGCATGCCACCTTCTCACAGGTATAATGTATACAATTTTGAATATCTGTTTGCTATTTAAAATTATTTACCTTTGAATATCAGTGCAGATTGTCATTTCACTCATTTATTTATTCCGAATTACCTAATCAATTACTAAAAATTAATTCTGGTAACCTGGATCACTTTTGTCGCACACCCTTTTCGTTAAACAGCAGCAGTTTAGTCTTTGATCCATTTTTCAAGCACCAGGTTAAAATCTAAAAAAATGCATGGAACAATAATTATATAATCGGCGATATGCATGATGCATCGCATTTAACTCATTTTGTTTATTCGAACAATGAGTACCTAGTACAAGTACCTGCTACAGATTTGCGAGATACAATTAGGTTTTAGATGCAGAAATCTGCCACTTCTCGATGAGTAATTTATAAAATTCATGCAGCACTGCATTTGCATAGTCAAATCAGGATGCAAATAGTGCACAACCAATTGCTTCAGTCGAGCCATCATTCAGAGGATGCTCTACTCTGGTATAAATAAGACCTTCAAATAGAATATACTGAGTGAGCTATAACACCAAAAGACAAGAGTATTAAATTGCACTCATGCAAAATGTAAAAGTTAAGCAATATTCTGTTCATGCCCTACTCGAGTCTGACAACGAAATTTTGGTTCCTACAAGGTCTACCGACGAATGTGAATAAAATATTGCATACGCTGGACGGTTGTTAAAGAACTGCCAGTGACTTACCTGGATTTATTGCAAGGTAGTTAAAGCAGAACCAAATGTGAAGAGTCTGCAAGAATTCAAGCCTAGAATTCGAATTCAATTTTGGTGTAAGGATCTACACTACAGACAGAGCTATACATACTGAAGTAGGGTATCATAAGAATATTGCTTAACCTTTGCATTATGAATGAGTGCAATTTGACGAATAGGCAAAATAAAGATTGCCAAATAGAGATGACCAATGACTGAAATTTAAGGCACACCCGCAGGACCGGCAACAGGATCGGATCAAGGTGAGTTTGTTGAAACTTCTTGAGAGCGATCATTAAAATAAGATGATATCTAGAGAAGAGCAGAACCTGAAACTCTAAATTCAATTACCAATTATTACTTTTCAATAATAGGCCCTATTATTCCTTTAAAACTGGCACATGATTTAAAACAATTTCGACAATTTTTAATTTGTTCTATTTTAAAACTAAAACATCCAATAAGCCAATGAACTGTTAATTAGGGTGCTCCGAAATGTAATGTATTTCCCGAAAGTTCCAAAAAGTATTGCTCCACGGCGATTTTCCCATTCCAGTTATCACTTTGTTCAACTCTACCAATTTTCAGACCAATTGAAAAAGGCTAAGCCTTGCCCCCGGCACAAAAATGTTAGGATATGTGAAAATATGGGAATTTGCTTACAAATCGGCAATATCAAAACGTAATTATTTTCATGAAGATTAACTTCCTTTGTGAACTAATGTGTGGAGAGGTGTAGTATTGGTACTTGTACTTGTACTCAAGTGCAACTTGAGTACAGTCAGTACTTGAACTTGTACTGGAGACCTAAGTACTTGTACTCGTACTTGAGACCTAAGTACTTAGGCGCAAATGACATTTCTACAGGCACTCGGATACTTTACCAGTAAGCTTTGTCTTTCCTTTAAGTCATTAATTCTTACGTTCTGGATATTGAATATTCTGGCAGTTATGTATGGACCGCATCTTGATAAGAATTTCTTCCGGTTGTCTTGCTAAAATAGCGGCCACGGACGGTGATAATGCTAACAATAAAAATACTAATATTCCTAGAGCTGTTAAGTTTGGTTATGAATTATGATAATTTCACTCTCAAGGGAAATGCTACTTCTGCTAAGTGCAAGTTTTGTAGTGAGAAAACAATCATTTCAGAAAACAACTGGCACAACATCAAACTTTGTTAAACACTTGCCAAGACTCCATACTAAGAGGTGAGCAGTGAGTAACAATTCATTTGAACTCTATCGAGTAATGTAAATGTAAGTCCTCGAACTTTCTCAGCACCATACGAAGGCCGCGATAAGGAAACCAGCTTATTCACCGAAATAATGCATTTTATAAATTGTAGTATAGGACTTCTAGTAATAAACCACTGAACCTATGGCTTATAAGCCATGGAATTCATGTGTGAATGGGGCTCATTTGTGAAAATTGTGAGTTTTCTATGTTCCTCTGTGTTCTATGTTCCTCTCGAAAAAGTCTTCCGCTGGGTGTGCGAGATGTTAGGGAAACATTGTCATCATTCTGTATCAAAACGGGCTTAGTTAGGCCACTTAGGTAGTCATTTGCGAATCACTTTTCTGTTTTACGTGAAACGCTTTGTGTTGCTCCAATTGTCAAAGACTGCCTACAACTAGTATGTTCTTATTTAATGTGGGCAGATATGATTATATCTTATGTGAATGAGACACATGCTTTGTTGGGGGACCACATCAAGTTTCTTTGGCAGTGGTGGAGCAGGTGCTACACAAGTGTCTCATTTTGGCACGATAATCACATATACAAATGCAGCAACCGAAACTGCAGACCTCATGTATCAAAAAGTCTAAGCTATTTGGTCACTTCTGTATACGATCTTCTGTGAAACAGAGCACCTTATCATCACAAGTGACAACCTGGTTGACTATCAGAGACCATGATGACTTTGATGAAATTGATTGTTTGGACGTTTGGAATGCAACAAAACTGTTCTTGACAAACCAGCGTTTAGAGTTGTGAGTGTGCCTGCATCTAGCGCTCCGGTTGAAAGTGTGTTTAGTTTAATATTAAAACAGTTTCGATCGAATCTGAGTGACAAGGTGCTCACATCCATTATATTTCTAAAAAAAAGCAAAATTATAAATGAGTGCATGTGGCAATACACCATTGATTTGTCAAGGAAGTAAATCCCTGTTCTTGCAGTAGCCATGTGTAGGCTTACTTGTACTCGTACTTTTACTTGATACTTAGGTATTTGTGCAGGTACTTAAGACCTCAGTACTTGTATTTGTACTTGCAACCTTTCATGTTCTGGTCAATAAATATGAAACATATTAGTTTTTCATATATACTTAAATACCGGTAATTTGCGTTTTCAACCGAAAAATTGCGAATAATATTATTGTTAAAACTTCATCGAGCTGGGGGCAAGGCTTAGCCTTAATGTAAAAGTCTAAATTTTAGATTTTTAGACTCATCTGTATGAGACGCATGGGAAAATGTCCGTGGAGCAAAGATATTTCAACTTTTATTTTTCTGGAGCACCCTACTGTAAATTGTAACATATACAAATACATTTAATTGTATTATAAGTTTGCCAGGTGTCCAAAATACAATTTACAATTATGATCCATTAAAGCAAGTTAGAGTTTATTTGATTTTTAGGAGAAGAAGTTTTCAAAATGAAAGTCTGTTAGAGAACTTAGTTGATTACGCCTGGGTGAGTGAGTCATTTCGTCCAGCAGTGCTATAGAGACGCTCAACTGGAGCTGAAGATGGACCTGGGAATATGAGGGAGAGTGGCCATTTAATTAGGCTACCTGTGCCTGCGGTGCTGCCCCTTTTAGCATTTGAATTTATTGGATGGTTTAGTTTTAAAATAGAATAAATTAAAAATTGTCGAAATTTTTTAAAATCATGTGCCAGTTTTAAAGGAATAATTGAAAAGTAATAATTGGTAATTGAATTACAATCAAAATGTAATTGTAATTCAATTACGTTCGCAATCAAGTAATTGTAATTCTAATTCAATTACATTTACAAGCATGTAATTGCTCGCCCTGCAATCTGGAATGAGCTCCCTGTGGATCTACGCTTACTGCATAGAGCCCTTGCGGCCACATTCTTCTCTAACATCAAGACTGTTCTCTTTAGCCGGGGTTGAGTCGGGAGCGCTTCTGAGTAGATAATCTTGAAGGGGCGCTATATACATCTCTGAAATGAATGAATGAATTGCAATTATAATTGAATTACATTTGCAATGTAATTGATACAACACTGATTGGCCTACTCTTGACTGAAAGAAACAAGAATAAAATAGGCCTACTCTAAAATGCAGGATTACCCTGACTCTGGCCCGGTTAAATATTATATTATTTGTTAGAGCTTACGTCAAGGCGCCCCTCTGCTAGAGATTGTGGGTGCGAATAGCCACGGTGGCTTTTTGGAGAGATTTAGGCCTAAATCTATGAATAGCACTAGGTCGTTTTTTAGATTATCCGATTGTGAACAGCCTTTGAATATTCTAGCCCAACGGCAGCAGCTGTGGGGACGAATGGTAATCAATTGATTTACGTGAGCTCCAACAAAGCGTAGGCTTACATTAATTTTGTCGACGTTTAGGCCTACGTGATAAGGGTCCAGATCATCCACGTAGTCTATTGGGTGGACACATCATAAGAGATTCAAGCTGAAGCCTAGCCGTTTCCTAAACATGACGTTACATCAACGATGTTTATTGGTTGCGTTATTTATTTGAGGTAGTTGATTGGATGGACACAGAACCTATTATGTTAATGAGCTCGGTCTTTTGACTGTTTTGCAGAAAGTTCAGTAGGCGGAAGCTTCACTTTACAGTACAACTTTAGCTGTGCTATGCTGTGTCCACCCAACATAGTATTACGTCGATGGTCCAGATTGTCGATATTTAGTTTAATAGAAAACAGTGCCTAAAGTGGTATGGGTTAGAATTTGTGATTTTGCGGTTTTTTCTAATTAGGCTACATTCTCCGATCAACGTACTTAGGCTAACCGATAAGGTTCAATGTCATTGAAATAACAGTTTGTTTTTTATGACAAAATTTTGTGTTTCTTTGCAAAAATGTCAGTTATTTGTTTTCGGTAGGCCTACATTAGGCTTACAGTAGACCTATATAGCCCTACGCATAGTTGCTAAAAACGGTAAAATCAAAATCAAACACTTTGACTTTGCTACATCTTTTAGACTTTTACTGTATTTTAAAATTAAAAACCTTGTTTACACAAATTAATTTTAATCTGCAAATAACATGAATTCATTAGTAAACACCAAGTAACAGTCGGCCTAATCTACAACAAAACTTTTCTTTTTCATTAGTTTGGTCTAAAAAGAATGAGAAACTAAAAATATTGAAATCTTTTCAAATTTAAATTGTATACACAAGAGCACATAAATTCATGCTGACATAAGCAATTAAAAACTAAACCTTGGAAGTATAGTGTACTTAGGGCCTAATTAAAAATTTTAGGTCTAAATTTTAGCGCTGAGCGTTTGCTTGCGTTTAATAAAGAACATTCTTACTTACTTGCTTACCTAAGTAGTTGTGAATATGATGATATGAGCTACAACTCACTCCGAAGCACTGATGATATGAGCTACAACTCACTCCGAAGCACTGATGATACGAGCTACAACTCACTCCGAAGCACTGATGATATGAGCTACAACTCTCTCCGAAGCACTGATGATATGAGCTACAACTCACTCCGAAGCACTGATGATATGAGCTACAACTCTCTCCGAAGGACTGATGATATGAGGTACAAATCTCGCCTATGCACGGATGTAGACCAGTACAAAGACAAACATTACTCATAACCATCCAGAGCTCAATTCCGCCTACTAAAGTTCGTTTATCTTATAATAGAAACAATGACTGGCCTACTACTACCACGGTCACATCTGCTTTTTGGAGGAGGCATTCAGTGGGAAGGCCCGCCCGCCCACATCTTATTACATAATCTTTAGGCACAATGACGAGCTACAGCTGAGAGGCTTAGGCTTACACGCCCCCCTAGCGCAGGGAAGGCTGCATACGGGCATTAGCAAGAGCACTACCCACTCTGAGCATTTGCATATCTTAAAGGTGTGCAGCTAAAGCCTATACTATACTAAGCAGCAGCCAACACTCTACTATAGCAAAACTATCAAGTCAAACATTACAAGACGCTCACAATCTCCAATTAGTTATTATTTCACACAAGGTAAAAATACTTGTAGCAATTGTCAGTGGCATCCTACTCCTTAAAAACAGCAATTTGTTTTCAAATAATGCCAATGCAACTTATTACTTAGCGAAAACACTAAGTGTATGGAAGCGTTTTTTCGACTCCTTTAGAACTGGTAATCATACATTAGGAATTCCAACTGAACTTGTGGCGCTTTAGAAGCCATCTCGGTTCTTAAATTTTAAAAAGTACAGGAAGAAACTAGTAAAGCTCGTTGTACGTGGAATGCTGAGTCGATGCGATCGCAAATGCACACATTGCACAGGCCCACGCGGTAAGCATATGAAGCAAACATGGCAATATTTCTGTTGAGAGAGTACTGTAACAGACTTATAAATTTTCTTATCTAGAAACTTTTATTGTGCGAAGAACCCGAAGATGTATGTTTAGTTTTATGAGACGACAATTGTAAGAACAACCAACCATTGTTAGCTGAATGGTAGCTTCGAAATTACAATTGTGTAAACCTTACAACAAATGGAACTTAAATCTGAGGAAAGTTAAACTGAAAACTCTCGAACTCAATTTCTTTGATATTCTTGAGTCATGGAAAATGCCAATTGGTATATGGATGATTTTGGTTAGCAAGCGACTTTTACAGATGGAAAGCGAGAGAGAGGGAGGCTAGGAGGCAGAGAGGCAGGGAGGGAGAGAGAGAGAGAAATTGCGAAGTATGAAGGCATGGAGAAAGAGAGAGAGAGAGAGAGAGAGAGAGAGAGAGAGAGAGAGAGAGAGAGAGAGAGAGAGAGAGAGAGAGAGAGAGAGAGAGAGAGAGAGAGATTGTGAAACCTAAAACTTTAAACATTTAGTAACTTCTCTGAAACATGCAGTCTTTGCAAACCCATCGTGAAACGATTAGAAAACTTTGTGAAACTTTTATGAAACATGCTGTCTTTGCAAACCTTTCGTGAAACGTGTAGAAAACTTTGTGAAACTTTTATGAAACATGCAATCATTGCAAATCTTTCGTGAAACGTTTAGAAAACTTTGTGAAACTTTCCGAAACATGCAGTCTTTGTAAACCTTTCGTTAAACGTTTAGAAAACTTTGTAAAACTTTTCTGAAACATGCAGTCTTTGCTAACATTTCCTGAAACGTTTAGAAAACTTTGTAAAACTTTCTGAAACATGCAGTCTTTGCAAATCTTTCGTGAAACGTTTAGAAAACTTTGTGAAACTTTTATGAAACATGCAGTCTTTGCAAACATTTCCTGAAACGTGTAGAAAACTTTGTTAAACTTTTCTGAAACATGGAATCATTGCAAATCTTTCGTGAAACGTTTAGAAAACTTTGTGAAACTTTTATGAAACATGCACTCTTTGCAAACATTTCCTGAAACGTGTAGAAAACTTTGTTAAGCTTTTCTGAAACATGGAATCATTGCAAATCTTTCGTGAAACGTTTAGAAAACTTTGTTAAACTTTCTTAAACATGCAGTCTTTGTAAACCTTTCGTGAAACGTGTAGAAAACTTTGTGAAACTTTTCTGAAACATGCAGTCCTTGCAAAGATTTCCTGAAACGTTTAGAAAACTTGGGAAACTTTTATGAAACATGCAATCATTGTAAACCTTTCGTGAAACGTTTAGAAAACTTTGTGAAACTTTCTGAAACATGCAGTCCTTGCAAAGATTTCCTGAAACGTTTAGAAAACTTGGGAAACTTTTATGAAACATGCAATCATTGTAAACCTTTCGTGAAACGTTTAGAAAACTTTGTGAAACTTTCTGAAACATGCAGTCTTTGCAAACATTTCCTGAAGCGTTTAGAAAACTTTCTGAAACTTTCTGAAACATGCAGTCTTTGCAAATCTTTCGTGAAACTTTGTGAAACTTTCCTGAAACATGCAGTCTTTTGCAAATCTTACAGTTCGTGAAACTTAAAAATTAAAACGATTAGAAAACTTTGTGAAACTTTTTTGAAACTTGGACGCTTTGCAAATCTTGCAGTTTGTGAAACGTTTAGAAAACTTTGTGAAACTTTGTGAAACTAGCAGTCTTTGCAAACCATACAGTTCATGAAACCTAAAAATTAAAACGATTAGAAAACTTTTGTGAAACTTTTCTGAAACTTTGCTATGTTTTCTGGAACTTTACCAGCTAATATAACTGACGAGGAGGTGGAGGAAGGTAAGGGGAAGGGCTGAGGTTGCCTCCTCCCCACCCAGCCCCGCCGCTCCGAAGCTGAGGAAAGCGTGGTCGCTATGCGACATGCAACTATTGTAAAGTTAAAAGCAGCGACTCTCAACATAAAACCTACAACAGTTGAAGTCTGAAGCTTAAAACTATAATCTTTTGACTGCTCATTTCTGAAATCTTTAAAACTACGACAGCTGAATTCAGTAGGAATCAGCAGGCCTATAATTGAGCAATCGAATAAAGAAACTGAAATCCAACAACTAGTGAGTTCGTAGAAACGCAAGATAATATACGGTGACGCTTAATCGAATCTGCCTCTTGTAGTATTCTCAACCAAAGAGCGACGTCGCATAAACCCTTTAACATTAAACTAAAAAGTTCCAACTCGAAGCGCAGTACAAACTTTGTAAGCCTCAATGTGTGTGAGTTCCAAATTTTCCAATGCATATCTGCTGTAGGTCATATCATCAGTGCTTCGGAGTGCGTTGTAGCTCATATCAACATATTCACAACTACTTACTTACTTACAATTCTGACTAAGAACTTGACATGGAGTAATATCCGTCAGTTTATCAGTCAGTCAGAGATTACTGAGTACAAAGACAACATTTTGCATTTTGGATAACTTAGAAATTCAAATAACTTTTATAATTTTATTTCCTGTACTGTGCTGTTTATTTGTGAACTGATGACACTATTGTATTGTATTCAAACATTTACAAAGCGCCTCTCTTAGGGTGAACCATTCAGAGGCGCTCCCAGTGCGCAAGGCCAAAGAGAAGAAAAAGGTTTTGAGAAAAGCAAAGGTGGAAGAGAGGTTACTACCTAGAATTCGAGAGCGAGTAGATGGAGACAGCGCATTCCAAAGAGAGGGACCAATTGAGGTAAAGGACCGGGACTGATCCATAGCTGTTCTAGTATGAGGTACTAGAAGCTGAAGTCTGTTTGATGAGCGTAGTGGTCGATGGGAGGAGGCTGAAAGAGGCCGGAGTAAAACATCAGCTAAATATTTTGGGGCAAGACCCCTTTGTGCCTTGAAGACTAAAATTATAATTTTGAATTTAATGCGAGCAGAAGCCAGTGCAGTTGCTCAAGCATGAAAGTAGAAATGTGAGAGTACCGTGGTAGGCGTGCTATTAATCTGGCGGCAGCATTTAGGACCGACTGAAGAGATGAAAGACGAACCTTAGGAAGACCAATAAGAAGAGAATTACAGTAATCAATTCGGGAGCACATGAAAGCATGAACCAGAGTGGCGAAAACAGAAGATGAGACAGAACGCCGAACAGCCCTAAGACGCCTTAAATTAAAATAAGAGCAACGTGTAAGGTTAGAGATATGATCTTTAAAAGAAAGGGTGCTATATAGCGTAACACTCAGATCACGTTCAGTTGAAGAAAAGGAATAGTGAGGGAAACTTTCCAAGAGGAGAACAAAATCAATCTTCAGAAGCTGTTGGGGGTGCCAAACCAAATGAACTGAGTTTTGGAGGCGTTAAGGCAGAGACGGTTTGATACCATCCAGGAGTGAAGAGAATTTGAGAGGGTTTGAATACGCTCAACTAAGTGCATCTGGGATGCAGGAGACCCATGGACAAATGCTTGCACATCATCTGCAAAGAGATGACCATTGACCAGCAGCTCCAGAGACGGCAGAGAGTGGGAAAAGAGAGGGAATGTCAGCTGTATATAGAATGAAGAGCAGGGGACCCAGGACAGAGCCCTGAGGAACACCCAATTTGATGTGGATCCAATTAGTTATGGAATCACCCGAGGTAGACTAATCATGTGGGTTCGCTCAGACAAATAAGATTGAAACCAACAAAGTAAATAGTGACGTAAATTAGATGAATCCTTGAAAGGATGGAGACAACGTAAGGGATATCAGACAAAAATAAAATTAAACAAATAGTAACAGACAGTAAATAAATAAGTGAAGTTACATAAAAAAAATTAAAAAAACGGAAAAAAGTGACAAGAAATAAAAAACGAAAAAACCCAGGTTTTTTGTAAAAAAAATTAAAAACCGAAAAAGGTTTTTTTAAACTATGGGCCTACGCATAGGCCTACTTTATCACCAAACTGCATAATTATTTGTCAGATAATTCAGCGGTAGTAACATATTAGTTAATCTTACAGGAAATGACCTCTAACCCAGCATCGGGCTTTCGCTGTAGTGGGTCCCTCAATATGGAATGAACTTCCTCCTGCAATTCGTAGCAGGTTTCTGGAGGGGATCTCACTGGCATCTCTCTTTTCTCGGGCCTGTCACGCTGAGAGCGCTTCTGAATAGTTCTGCTGTGAGAAGCGCTTTACAAATGTTCAGATTAGATTAGATTAGATTTAGATTTAGATCTAATGATATAAGCTACTGTAATTATAGCATTCCATGACAATGCAGCAGTAGTTGCGAAACCTTAGAACCTACAACGTCATGTTTCTGTAGGCCCTGTATAATTATTCCTTAATCGCAAATTACTCAGAATGAGCGTTTTCGGGGTTGCTGTGTTTATCTACATGTAGAATAACCAGATATGACTTGTGCTGGATTATATGAAGATTTAGCCTACTCTTTATTTCACTCTCAGTTCGATCATTTGGCTTGGCACCCGCCAGCAGCTGGCTAAGTTAGATATGGCTGCCCTTACTACCGCCTTTCCTCATTTTGTGTTCTCTGTGGTCCGTGACCTTGGTGTTAAGTACTGGATCCGGATCGAGCTCACCTTTGCTCCTCACATTCACTGTCTCAGCCGTGCTTGCTATTCCTATTATCAACTGCGCCAACTACGCACTATCGCTCGCTCGCTAAGTCCTACAGCTACTGTATCTCTTGTCCATTCTTTTGTTACCATCAGACTTGACTACTGCTGCTCTCTCTCTATGCTGGCCACTCTCTCAGTGCTCGGGGCTCGCGTTCCATCCGTTCGGCTGAACATGGTCTTCTCTCTTTTCCGTTTTGCTCGCACCTCCACCAAGCAACGCCGTGCCTTCTCTGTGGCTGGCCCTCGACCTGGAATGGCCTCCCTCTGGCACTCCGCTCCCTTCCTGAATGTAGGAACAACCACCTGCTTCACTTTACCTGTGCTTCAGTTTTATCATCACTCAGTTTGATATTCAACTCATCTTTCGGTGACTTAGTTCTACTTGCCCTCCAGATCCTTCTCCGTCAAAGCATCCATCCACTGTTCGCCACCCCTCCCACTCTCTTGTGGTGTCCCTTAGGGCTCAGTCCTGGGTCCACTCCTTTTCATCCTGTAAACCACACAATTAAGCCATCTCACCGAATACTCCATCTCTTTGCAGACGACGCTCAACTCTACATATCCTTCTTCCCAAGCTTTTTTCCATCTCCATCGCACAATAATTATATTACTCACTGTGGTTAACCTAATCTGCAGCCTGCCAACCATGGCAAATCGCTAACCTCTAAGGTGGAAACAATTCAGTGGTCTTTATTCTTGGTTTGGCCCAAGCCACACCTCTCAAATTCTCAATGCACCATTTACGTAGCTCTTCAAGAATGTCACTGCCTGCTACTACTGACTTGTACCTCTTCTGCAGTCAAGTAGTCTACATGATGAGGTAGAAAATGAACTGAACACATAATATTGCAATGCCCTATAAAGAACGTTACTGGCCTTCAATAGATGAGAATCTGTGAAAGGATCCATTTGTGGCTTGCATTGATTGGATTTAAGTTACATATTTAAGAAGTGTCCAACTGCAGATATTTTGATGAATGCTGTGTTGTGACTCTGAAATCGGAACTCTACAGCAACAATTCAAACTTCACGAATTTATGAACAATTTTGACAGTTTGTATGCTTGGCACCGTGTTTTTGTATTGTTGTATTGCACCTACAGTATTCTGTTTTATAACCTTCACAGATAACAAAGTACTCAATATTTGTGAACCTATTGATTTTCAACCCAATTCGATTTGCAATCAATGCACGTGTTTCTGCAAATAGCTTCAAACAGCAATAATATTCATGTTAAGCTGGTTTAGTGCGGACTGCGGAAGCCCATATAAGAGGTCGTTGGAGAAAACCATGGCTAGCACTCCAACTCAATGGGGGCTTTTCTGGTTTGCTTCTCGATCCATTGATGCCAAGTAGTTGAGTGCAGTAAACATTAAAGATTTAAACAATAATACATGAAACATCACTCAACAATCTTTATGACTGTTTAGTCTTTATGACTGTTTAGTCTATTTGAAAGAAATTGGTAGCACTCATTTGTGTAAAAAGAGTAGTAGCCTAAATAAGCCTACACCTGACCGAAACTACTCATTGGTGCCAATGACGACTATTATGACGATTGTCATCGTAGTTGGAATCGTCAGTTCATAATAAAAAAATTGTAATAGAAATACAGACAACCATGACATTCTGCCAGTAGATCAGTCTACCGCTCTGTTCAACAACACGAACCTCTCGGTTTAAAAAAACAGACTTCATTATGCACAAGTTGTGTAATATCATCTGTGTAATACTGGTTTGGCTACAATAAAATGATGGTTAAGTTAGTAATGCCCATGTTACTGCAAATTGCAAGAAGCACACGTAATTATAGTTAGGAATACAGACAACCATGTTAATTGTTAGAAAAGAGGCCATTTCTCTCAGTGTAGGAATATCACAAGTTTAGTGCTAAAGTATCACTGTATCAGGATACGTTTGGTAAGAGATAATGAAACTAAACTGTATACTTAGAAAAACAATTGATGCTATCAATAACAATGATGCTAATATCATCTGATTACACAATGAAGAGCAGTTCCTACAAAAAATCATCAAGGCAAAGCATGAAGCAGTTCTTAGAATCACATGTTTTTCTTGGTAGGTAACCCTCAAAAAATTGTTGGTTGCATCCCGTAACAAATATGAACGCAATGTTCCCTACAGTTGACCAACAACAGCTTTTGCCTTCTGCAGGAGATCATTGATCGAAAGTCCCTCTCGTTCCTGAAGATCCAGCCACTGCAGTGCTTTCATCTCCACCATCTCCCATTCGTCTCGCTTATCTCCAAACTTTACTTCCAGGTAGGAAAGAACCAGAACTGTTGCCCAGACATTCAAAGCCTACAAAAGTTCTAGGTATTTAATTGAAGGTGATTCAATTTAATTTAATCCAACATTTATGCTAAATATAAGACTTAAACCAATGTTTCAGTAGCACTCCAGATAATTCAGCCCTCCTTTCAAACGTTAACTTGATTGCATTAGTGCTTCACAGGGTTGTTTGAAGGTAATATAAAAAGCTTGGATAAATACATACATACTGTACATTGCAACTATGAAAGTGCAATAAAAATTATGCTGAACTAACTACCTGGAACTAACTAGCAGCAGACAGGAAAATATTCTGTGTATTCTAATAACTACCATTGGCGTATTTAACAATATTTAACCTCTTGGCCAAGATTTTGCTGCCCATAATATTTAAGCTCCAAAGTTTTAACTTTTTCAGGTTTGCTTCAGAAAACACCAATCAATTCAAAGAACATCAACACAACTATAAAAAGTTTAAACATGTATATTGCCATTAATGTCATATCTTAATAATTGTATTTATTTATTGTCGTTTCACTCAATTTTAAATTCAATTTCATTTTCAATTTAAAACTGTTTAATTTTAACTTTTGCTGCCTACTGTAGTACTGTGATGTGCTTCCTCTAGTCTATGGCCTCATTTGAAGGCCTACTTCTGTAAATCTGCCACTGATGCATACAGCAGGTGTCTGATTTTTTCATTACATTGATTCATAAGCAGTTGATCACTACAATGTTTGAGGTCATTGCATATCTCTGTGATTTATCTTAAGTATAATAAGAACTGCTTACAACCATGATCTAAATCCTTAAGTTGAAGCAGGTGAATAACGATATGCCAAATTACCTTAATAGGGGACGCATTCTGTAGCGCATCCAATGTAGTTTTCAAGGCTGCAGCAAGTTCTGCATTCAGCTTCCACAGGCCAGAGAATGCCTGTAGTGCTACCACCGTCATGTAGGTCGGCTCCTTTGGCGACTCCTCGGGCAGATCCTCTTCCATTCTTTTACTCTTAGCGTAACAAGCTTCAGAAATCAAATTGATAAAATCACAGAAATAAATGTAATAAGGCACAACGGTATTAAATCATTGTAACAAGATGTTATGTAATCATAATCTTGAGATTTCTACAGTGCCCACAGAATGACCCTATTTAGAAGCATGATGATGACGATGATGATAATGATGATGATACTTAAAGTAACAGTAATAGTAATTGCAATAGTAGTAGTAAATAATAATAATAATAATAATAATAATAATAATAATAATAATAATAATAATAATAATAATAATAATAATAATAACAATAACAATAACAATAACAATAACAATAACAATAATAATAATAATAATAATAATAATAATAATAATAATAATAATAATAATAATAATAATAATAATAATAATGTTAAACCATCTACAAAGACAGAACAAGGTGAGGAATCATATGTACCTTAGGGAAAAAATTAATGACAATAATAATAAACATTGCTACCCAGCGAAAGAACTTATATTATGATTGTAGGCCTATAGTAAGCAGCGCCTGTCTAGGGCAGCTACCCTATACGCAATCCTCTGCTCAGAGGGAAGTCAGTGAAAAGTCCAGCATGTAACTAGCCAAATTTTGGCATACGGCCGATAAGGCGGGACACAGAATGCAAGATCCGATCCAAGCACCCCAGTCGACCAGTCGGGAGGTCAGCATAGTGCTTAGTGCTAGGGCTCGCGATCCCTCCATACACCTGAACAGGGTCTCCTCCTTGTCGTTGTAATGTCGATTTTATTCATCGCTCCAAACGACTTACTGTAATTTCCATAAAACTTATAATAAACGCCCCCTGCCCACAGGGGGCGTTTATTAGAAGTTTTATGGAAAAACCTGACATATCGCAGTATGATTACAAGTCAGAGTATGAACTGATGATTATAAGTTATTACAGGAGTCGAATTTAACTGTATGGCAGCCATGCAAGGTGCCCATCACGTCCTACTGCTCATTTTACATTTGCAAGTGGTGTAACAAAAAATACACTTAACTTACTTAACTCAACTTAGTAATCGTAGGCCAAATCTCAAAATTTGCAGGCCTAAAGCCCAAAAAGCGGAGTCGCGAGAAACAGTGCATTCACAGAGACTCAGTGAAACTAAATCGAGAGGCAGTGTCGCGAGTTCACCTGGAAAATCCTGGTTCGAATTTTCAATTCTACATATATTTACAAGAAACCAATTAACATTAAGATAAAAAAATTTACAAGCACTCTTCCTTGTCCATAGTACAGTCCCCATAAAAACAAAAAACAAAACCAACTCCCATGAGCAAAGCAACCAAGCCATACGGACTCCGTAGAAGACCACGTCCAAGTCACCTCCTTTACCAGTGAAGCAGGACTTCCCGTACGCACCACAGGCATGGACGAGTTCCAGAAGAGAGGCGGAACTGCTATGGTCATAGAGCGATTTCCAAATTTTAGCGATGAAGTGAAGGAAGGGTGAAGAAGTGACGAAAAAGTGGATGAGTGGATTGGTTGGATTGTTGGGTTGGTGTAAGTGTAACGACGTCCATCAGAATTTAAACAATATGTTAAAACCATACATTTCACAAGAACCCATGGCAGAGATAAGAAGCTGAAACTTATCTATTGTATTAAGCATTAAATTATAACAGTAGGCAGTAGGCACTAAAATTTATAATATGAAAAAGTGAACATGACTAACCTGATCTTGACGCACCAACAGAAATGCTGGTAGAATAATTCTGTCATAAAGACACAATTATTATTATTATTATTATTATTATTAATAATAATGTATACAGTTAAATTCGACTCCTGTTAAAAACTTGTGATCATCATCATTCTATTATTATTGTGTCATGTAATCTTACTGCATACTTGTCAGTTTGAATTAATAAACGATTATTATTATTACTAATTTTATTTCGTATTATTTTTTTCGTATTATTATTATTATTATTATAATAATAATAATAATAATAATAATACGGAGAAAAAAATACGAAATAAAATGAATTAATAATAATAATAATAATAATACGAAAAAAATAATATTAATACGAAATCGAATGAGTTTTGAATTTTTGCAGCACATATTGAACGCATTCCAATTACCTTTAAAATTTAGAAAGCTTGCACTAAAAAGCAATTCATGTGGTGAGTAGATGTTAATCTTTAAACAGCTCGGAAATATTACCTGTAATGGTTGTGGTGGTGCTGCTGCTGCTGCTGGTGGCGCTGCCATATTTGACCTTGTCCTGCTGCCATACCCCGAAAATCCAGCCGAACATTGCATCATCATGGGCCCCGAAAATCCAGCCGAAGATTGCATCATCATGGGATTCGAAGATCCAGCCATCATCATGGGATTCGAAGATCCAGCCGAAAGTCGCATCATCATGTCCCTTGCACCACTGCTAGAGGCCATAATGCGACTGTGCCCCCGGAGGCTTGGATCAGACATCCTTGGGACATTTCGACGCATCAGGTCTCCTGCAACCTTTTCTTTACGGTTTTTATCAATGCCAACCATAGATGTGTGGCAGGAAATGACGTTAGCAGCTGTGCTCAGCAACACAATCGACGTCTTGTTTTCATCTGACATACATGTAGACATACAATGTACTTATAAGCTCATACAAAAAGAGTATGTACAAATTTATGTTTGCATGTAGCCTACTATGTATGTATGTATGTGTATGCATATATATGTAAGTATGTATGCATGCATGTTCTTGGTAAATGTACATATACCTGTATGTAGCCTATGTACGTGATTGTGTGCAGGTATATATTTTCGTACATACTTTGTTTAATAGCCTACAAAGCAAGGAATAACACGATGCAAAAACTACATCTCATACTTCTGCATTAAGGTAGCAGACAACCGGCTACGATCAGCCTCAACAAATCTGTTACAAGTCCTGCAATCTTCTACGAGGTTTGGAGACTGTCCCTTCTCTGTTTCAGGACCAACTGCATGGAACAGTCTTCCCGACCATGTGAAGAATGCGCCATCTCTGGAGACATTTAAATCCCAGCTCAAGACTTACCTTTTAAACAATCATATGACTGCCATTAACTTTTTGAACTCATGTACAGCGCCCTTCCTTCGACCTCGGCTGAGCTACGGTGCTAAACAAATTGTCTTATTATTATTATTATTATTATTATTATTATTATTATTATTATTATTATTATTATTATTATTATTATTATTATTATTATTATTATTATTATTATACAAGCATGTATCCATTTATAGGCATATAGATGCAAAAACGTCTATATGTATCTGTCTCTGAATGTAAGCATGTATGTATAAATGTAGCAACATACTTATAAGGACCTTCTCTCACCTCTGAAAAGTACTAGGAGGTAACAAGTACCTCTCAAAAGCGTTAAGAGGTATGCACTAATCATAATACAAATAAGCGATACTAAAATTAGTCTGTATAACGGATAATCTAGACTGCACATTTTGTAAGCACAATTCAATCTGAAGTGTCAGAATTGCAAAGCACAGGATATAAATCAGTAGCCGCTTATAAGCAAAATCGTAGGTGAGAAGAAAGCAGAAGCTGAGTGCTGACAATTAATAAATAAAACTTAAATGAACGTTCAGGGTGCAGTGCACCACGCGGCATAGTATAGATAGTAAAAGGGTGAGGGTCAAGAACCCAACCATATGGCACATCATCACATCTTAAAACACCCAGTGATGTGGTAATCCCTAAATGTCAACAGATTAAGTGTGAGGATGCAATTAAGAAGCAAAGCAGCTGAAGGCAGTACCCGAAAACATAAACCAGTGTTCAAGACTGTTAAGAAGTATACCATGAATAATATGTTCAACAGTATTCAAAGCAGCTGACAGGTTGAGATGGACGAGAGCAGAAATTTCCCCTCATCCATACAACGGATTATAAGATCATAAACGTATAGTCCGATTTCCATTTATGGTGTTTGCAATAACGATAAGCCGACTGGCAAGAAGGTTCAGGAGAGTATCTAAGACCTGCTGGCTCACTGGCTCAGTGTTATAAGGTGAACACTTCCGCCTTTCATGTGATTTCATATGATGAGAGTCTTGCAACTACTCAGAATCAAAAAGGAAGGCTGGGGAGGTGGATGTTCATCATAGGATGAAGAACAGTTTTTGCTAGTTTTGTCCATAAATGTATGAATATTTGTAATATAATGTAATGTAATTGAACATTTATTTAGTGCCCCTTCAAGATATCTACTCGGAGGTGCTCTCTGTGCTAGCTTACATATAATGTTAAATGTCATTATGAATGAATATATTACATAAGTTAGCAAAACACTGCACAGTAAGCTGAAAGAGTCACCAGTGGTGGGCCCACGCACACATGAGGAACCAACCAACACATTACCGTCGACAGCTGAAGATGGTATGGTTGTTCAGAGTCACTGTGCCAAGTTGCGCTGATAGGGTGGAGCAGCGACAGGTGACAGCGTTCACACACACAATGATGCTGCTAATGAGTAGCCCCTCACTGGTGGAAAATGGCGCACGTCTAGCTAGCCATCGAGGCACAAGGTGTACTGAGGAAAGGCATTTTGTCGAATGTCGGTAGATCGTAGAGCCACCAGTGACTAACGGTCAAGGTCACTTTAACGGCCCTTGTCGGTCGCCCTCCACCGTATGGCTCAGACTCGACCCTACATCAGAAGGATGGACTAGATGCAGTCACATGGACCTAGGCGACTTACAAAGAAAGTACCCTTTAAAACGTACAAAATCCTTGGCAAAAATGACGAATAAGTCCGGAACGCAAACCTAGCCCCTGAAAACTCCAACATGTTCAAAGTTACTGAGCAAATTCTGCATTTAGATGAAAAGATCTGTCGAAATGACGCAGAGGTCGATGACTTGCGCAGAACAATCATAGTTCTTGGTAATGGACACTGATCTGTAAAACAGTTTAGATGTGTTGGCTGCCTATGTGACCTCGCTCTTTGCAACCGGTGGGTGGACGCGGCGGTTCGCTTCGCTGTAGGGCTGTAGGCGAGTCCCGAGGTGGAAAACCTGTATCCCTGCCAGAGTTCAAATCCCGGCCCACATCATGTGGCCAATTCCATCGATTATCGCTCTCACGGTAACATACACGAGGCTTGTGTAAGAGACGGGCACTGCGTCTCAACATACCAGGATCTTCATCTACATTTACCAGGCCATGGCGCGAATGGAAGGTCGCGGCTACCGGATGGGCAGCAACCGCAGCTCCTACGCTGCAATCAGGGTTCGAATCCTGCCCCACAGCGAATTCTGGTGTAGGCGATGTTTCTAATCTCTCCAAACGGGTCATTACTTCACCTACTTGCGATTGCATTGAACCTACTTGCGATTGCATCGAACCTACTTGCGATTGCATTGAACCTACTTGCGATTGCATTGAACCTACTTGGGATTGCATGTCTAATTGGCGCTGTATAACGTCAGAGTGCATTGCATCCAACCGATCAAGCATTACATTCATTACTGAATCTGCCTTAGATCTCACGGACACAGACGAAGCTCTGTCTTCATCTTCCTCACGATGGCGCTCCATAAGTGTAGGCGACTGAGAAAGACTACGACTCATGTTTCTAAGTTATTTCAGATTTATTACCAATGCAAAATCAGAGCAATTTCTATTCAATACACAATAATCAATTATCAGCCTTAGCACAACTTGGAGTAAAATAATCATCAACAGAATTATCAAACTCAGAAATTAAAGTATTTCCCCAATGAATTTTGGCTAAGTGATTTACCTCTATACGGACAAGGTTCGAAGCAAGAGACGACTTCACACACTCGGTCTCGGCATACGAAGACGTGACGCAAAGACGCAACGCTCAGACGATTCGCAGAGAATGAAGCGATTGTTCCCAATCCTTCAATCGACGTAAGTTTCGATCGACAGCGAGCGATTGACGAATCAACATTAATTCAGCGTAGATTCGGAAGCCCGACGTCGAACCCTAGTCGCTAGACTCTTATCGCGTCGAACTTTTCTATACGCACGACTAGCGAAGCGGAGATTCGACCACGCTACTCTCGACGTGATGTTCGCGGCGTGTGCTCGACAACTGCGACCGACGTCTTTCTCCGTGTTGCTGCGTTCTCGGTGTGCGTCTCCCGGTGTGCGTCGCCTGGTGTGCGTCTTCCGGTGTGCGTCCCGGTGTGCGTCTTCCGGTGTGCGTCTCTCGGTGTGCGTCTTCGGCAACGTTCAGATCGCGTTCCTTATATAGGCTGTCTGCTGCAGGCGTTGCAAGGCAATGCAGCGCTGCAGGACGCTGCAAAGTGCTGCAAGAGAATGCAACGCTGCAGTAGCGCTGCAAAGAAGCAGCGCTGCAAGCGAGAAGCGCTGCAAGGGGCTGCAAGAGAAGCGCTGCAGGGTGCTGCAAAGTGTGTGAAAAAGACAGAAACCGAGCTATATTTAACTTTCGGACGCCGGTATCGCGTTTGAAGTCGTTGGAGCGACAATTGTTATCCCACGCTTTCCTATCGATCGGCGACACGAGGCGGCGAACTAAGTGGACCGAGCTCGAGGTATTAGTACAGAAAATCACCGCTACGAAAGCGCCACCGGTCTTTCAATGCATTTAAATAAATCACATTTTGTAACTTCGTTACACTGCCCCCAACCTTCTCAACTTTTAAAAGCTCTTCTACTGGGCGAAGAGATTTTAAAAGAGACATAGAGAAAGTTTTTATAATGTCAGTAGTCACACAACAGATTACATCAACAGTTATCATAGCGAAACGACAATACAAATAAGGTTAGCACAAACACCAATTCACGAAACTACCCTCAGAACATACACTAATTCCTGTCGAAACTATTAGGCTTATAGGTCTAAGTATCAGGCTTATTCACAAGCATACGTAAAGACCTTCCTATAACCTTCAGTCAACACGCAGTTCAATCATTTCCTTCATCATTAACTCGCTCATTTAAAAGTGCAATGACCAACTCTACTTGTATTGCATTCCTATGATTGTCCATAACTATTGATTCAACAGTTTCTCTATGATAGCACAACTAAGCAATGAATTAACAGGCATCACTTAACTACTAGGTACAATCACATATCATCAAGCTTTATCAGCACCTGTTACATTGATCTGTTAGGTTCTGAAATTCTTGTCCATCATAAAAATTCAAATAAAGACACACAGTTAATGCAAATGTTCTTTCAAGTAATCCTGAAAAGGAAGTCGTTCATCATAATCAAACTAAAAACGTAGAACTCTACTAATCTCAAACCACCCGCCATTACGCGGTGTGTTACTGACTTGAGCTGTCAGCTAATCCAATGACTCTCAAGTAATTGCACAGATCATCACATATAACAGTTTATACAAGAAAGTCTTTTTTAACAGAAAGGAAAGATATGTCTATCTTCATTTTCATCATAAACAAACAAAACTTTAACCACATATCAGGGGTTTTGCAAATACTAACTACCCGCCATTACGCGGTGTAAGGGAAGTCGGAGTGGTAGGACCTCCAGCTTCAGCGCATGTTAGATTCGAACCCTTAGTCACCGGCTGCAAAAGACTAACGGCTGGCGAGTCAACCAGAACTAAGCTATCTGGGGATGAATCGCTTTTACTCATCCTGTAAGCATGGAAAATAAAACAACACATTAGCCATCCTACTATTAAATTCTTATTGAAGGTGCGGCGTAAGTTATTTGTTCTCCTCGGCATCCATGATCCAGGATGTCGCGGTTTCATAGCAACTGAAGTGTGAGATCGAGACCCATGTCTCTCGATCACAGAAGACGTGGCCCGACCACTGTTTATTTTCTTTCGCCTCGGGGAACCGGGGCGAATCGCGTGAGTCGGATCCGGCTCGGAGAAATCGTCGTCACTCATTTCCTTCGCAGCAAGAGCACCTGGCGCGTCGATCATTGGTTGATCCTCAGCTATCGGTCGGCAGATGTCGTGTTGCTTCCACGGTCTGGTAATATGTCGGCAGGCGGCCGCTGTAGACGCTCGTTGAAGAAGGAGACGACGACCCTGTATCAGGAGAGAGTTTGTCCCGAAATCCCAGACAATGGGGTGACTCTCTAGCCAATTCATTCCGAGAATCAGCTCGTTCACCTGGGCAGTGACCAAGCAAGGCTCGTCAAACACAAAGTCTCCAGCTCGACATCGCAACACCGTCTCACCGAGTACTCGAATATCGGTTCCGTTGGCAGCGTTCAGAAGTTGCTCGGACGCAGTCATATCACCGGGTTTCACCATGGAGGCCGGGACTAGGGAGAGTTGGCTACCCGAGTCGATGAGTGCGAAGGCGGGTTTCCCATATAGCTGTATCGGTAAATAGGCGTTCTTGCTGCCTCGAATATGATTAGAGGTAGCGCCAGCCGTGTGATCTGTCGTTGCCGGAGTTTCTTCACTCGCTTGTTGACGCAGCGGGCAAAATCGAGCTATATGGTCGAGAGCCTGACATTCGAAGCATCGCCGAGGGCCACGCCGATTATTGTCGACCCATCGGGTATCCGGTCTCGGTCTCAGCCAGTTTCCAGTCCTTCCCCGTTGTACCGTTCCGTAAGAATTCGTCGGCGCTGGTGTTGCATGACTCGAAGACGATACTAGTTGCGACAAGACCTTGTCCACATGATCTAAGCGTCGCGTCACAACGTCCATCATCGAGTCACTTTCTTTAACAGTCTTAACCCGGCCGTAGCGTCGTTCAGCAAGTCCTTCCGTATCGGTTTCGGCTTTGCGATAGCTGTCTAGTCTCATGGCGACCTTGTACGCTTCGTCCAAGGAACGAGGCTCTCGTTCTCGAATTTTCAAAGCCAGGCTTTTGTCGGATAAGGCGTCGACGAAAGCGCGGATGGCGATAGTTTCGCTGTGGACCGTTGTAGCTCCGGGGTACGCGAGAGTCATCAGCCGACGGATATCTTGCACCAGTGTATTGAGTTCTTCCCCGTCTCGTTGTTTTCTGGTACTCAGCTGCGTCTGGTACAGAGCAGCCTGGTCAGCGCTACCGTATCTGGCGCGTAATCGTTGAACCAGGTCGGACCAGGTCGTGATATTCTCGGCGTCGGATTCCCACAAAAGTTGACTGGCAGGCTCGACAAGCGCGCACATCAGTTGATTTAAGCGTTCTTCATCAGTCCATTCATTGTTTTTAGCGCAAATAGAAAACTTACGCAAAAACACTTCGACTTCGGTTCTTCCGCTGTAGCTTCCCAGCTTAATCCATTGTCTTGGCTTACTAGACTGGCTTGTCGATGAAGCAGAGTTTCCGGTATCTCCTTTCGTAGTTGAGATTGATTTCTTCTCCACAATCGCAGTCTCAGTCTCAGCTTTCATGGAAACCATGGCGTCTCCTAACGTCTGAGTGGCAACGGAAGTCATCGGCGTGACTGACAACTTCTCATTCGTAGCTGAAGGTCGCCATGTCGATTCTGCTTGCAGGTCATCAGGTTTTGGCTTTCGGTCGAGATCACGTCGGTTCTCCTCGGTAGCCATTGGCGGCGGCCGCGATGGAAGCGTAGAATAGGTAGCCTCGCGACTCTGACCAAATGTTGGAGCGCCGAAGCCATCGCTTCGTCGAATGGCTTCGTTTCGTCTTGTCCATTCAGCAAAGCCATCAGCGAAGTTTTCTCCGAAGGCTCCAGGCAAAGAGACTGGAACAGGCATCAACCAGGCTGTCGATAAGGCAGGTTGGTTGTAGGCTATGCCAGGATCGTACATCGAGAAAGGCGGAAGTACGCTTGGTCGTGCAGAAGCGGTACTCGAAATAGTCGGAGCGCATCGATCATTCGGAACGAAGACAGGCATCGGCCGGTAAGGCGTAGACGTCGTGAGACTTATCGGTGCGTGAGACGTAGACTCGTTGCGGCTTCGTGTGGCTCGCTCGTTAGCCATATCCCGTCGATCATCTCCAAAGCGTTGATCTCGATCAGCCAGGCGATGAGAAGCGCGGGGCTCAGAGAGTGAACGCACCATGGTCGTGATGGGTGGTCGAGTACCAAGGACAAAATTATATAGACCATCCCCCTCCCGTGA
Source organism: Aporrectodea caliginosa (assembly GCA_020284085.1). NCBI lineage: Eukaryota > Metazoa > Annelida > Clitellata > Crassiclitellata > Lumbricidae > Aporrectodea > Aporrectodea caliginosa. The sequence continues at coordinate 771,143 of JACEVL010000217.1, forward strand.
GTTACAGACTTGGGTAGGACGACTAATTTCTCTGTTAGTGAGCCCCAATTTTGCATACTCCAAGTTGTGATACGACTGAAAGTTAGTTGGTTCTAGTCTAGCGCTAGCAGGAGCGTCATCTAACACTTCATCTATCTCTATGCTATCCAGATATGATGGACCTATGGCGTTTCCTAAATTCCTAATTTCCAGGTCAACCTCGTCATCACCTACTCCTCGGGATACTCTTAACCTTGCAGGAACCGAAAATTCCTGGACCGGAAGTGACCTTACCGGAAGTGCCCTTACCGGAAGTGCCCTTCTTCTGGTACCAATTGTGGCGCCCGCCCCCGCGTCGACAGACGTCGCCACGGTCTTCGCTATCGCCAAGGGCGGTTCGCTTCGCTGTAGGGCTGTAGGCGAGTCCCGAGGTGGTAAACCTGCATCCCTGCCAGAGTTCAAATCCCGGCCCACATCGTGTGGCCAATTCCATCGATTATCGCTCTCACGGTAACATACACGAGGCTTGTGTAAGAGACGGGCACTGCGTCTCAACATACCAGGATCTTCATCTACATTTACCAGGCCATGGCGCGAATGGAAGGTCGCGGCTACCGGATGGGCAGCAACCGCAGCTCCTACGCTGCAATCAGGGTTCGAATCCTGCCCCACAGCGAATTCTGGTGTAGGCGATGTTTCTAATCTCTCCAAACGGGTCATTACTTCACCTACTTGCGATTGCATTGAACCTACTTGCGATTGCATCGAACCTACTTGCGATTGCATTGAACCTACTTGCGATTGCATTGAACCTACTTGGGATTGCATGTCTAATTGGCGCTGTATAACGTCAGAGTGCATTGCATCCAACCGATCAAGCATTACATTCATTACTGAATCTGCCTTAGATCTCACGGACACAGACGAAGCTCTGTCTTCATCTTCCTCACGATGGCGCTCCATAAGTGTAGGCGACTGAGAAAGACTACGACTCATGTTTCTAAGTTATTTCAGATTTATTACCAATGCAAAATCAGAGCAATTTCTATTCAATACATAATAATCAATTATCAGCCTTAGCACAACTTGGAGTAAAATAATCATCAACAGAATTATCAAACTCAGAAATTAAAGTATTTCCCCAATGAATTTTGGCTAAGTGATTTACCTCTATACGGACAAGGTTCGAAGCAAGAGACGACTTCACACACTCGGTCTCGGCATACGAAGACGTGACGCAAAGACGCAACGCTCAGACGATTCGCAGAGAATGAAGCGATTGTTCCCAATCCTTCAATCGACGTAAGTTTCGATCGACAGCGAGCGATTGACGAATCAACATTAATTCAGCGTAGATTCGGAAGCCCGACGTCGAACCCTAGTCGCTAGACTCTTATCGCGTCGAACTTTTCTATACGCACGACTAGCGAAGCGGAGATTCGACCACGCTACTCTCGACGTGATGTTCGCGGCGTGTGCTCGACAACTGCGACCGACGTCTTTCTCCGTGTTGCTGCGTTCTCGGTGTGCGTCTCCCGGTGTGCGTCGCCTGGTGTGCGTCTCTCGGTGTGCGTCTCCCGGTGTGCGTCTTCCGGTGTGCGTCTCTCGGTGTGCGTCTTCGGCAATGTTCAGATCGCGTTCCTTATATAGGCTGTCTGCTGCAGGCGTTGCAAGGCAATGCAGCGCTGCAGGACGCTGCAAAGTGCTGCAAGAGAATGCAAGCGCTGCAGTAGCGCTGCAGGGGCTGCAAGAGAATGCAACGCTGCAGTAGCGCTGCAAGAGGCTGCAAGAGAAGCGCTGCAAGGGGCTGCAAGAGAAGCGCTGCAGGGTGCTGCAAAGTGTGTGAAAAAGACAGAAACCGAGCTATATTTAACTTTCGGACGCCGGTTCGCGGAGTCGCGACAATTGTTATCCCACGCTTTTCTATCGATCGGCGACACGAGGCGGCAAACTAAGTGGACCGAGCTCGAGGTATTAGTACAGAAAATGACCGCTACGAAAGCGCCACCGGTCTTTCAATGCATTTAAATAAATCACATTTTGTAACTTCGTTACAGAGTCAGTTATATTTAACTTCTCAATGTCAGGGAGAATACGTTTGAATATCTCTCCTTTGTTTTAACTTTTCAGAACTGCAGATTATTTGCTAGGGTAGGCCAGATAGTTTTTAAATTTCACACATTAGTCGTTCCATTCAATAAGGTGCATCCTTAGAAGTTCATGCTACAAACTGTGATTTATAGAGTTCAGAAAATGTGGTACTTTTCTGTGGGAGGCTCTGTAAATGTGCTATTGGTGCCTTCACTTTTGCTTATTATTATTTTTTTTGGCCCGAGGTAGAAATGATCCCTCAGGCTCTCAGAAACTATAGAACGGTGTTAAAGGTTCTCGTCCCCAAAAGTGCTATTATTATTATTAATTAAATTTGTAATGCGCACATGGTCACCAAAATGTGAATCTGAGGCGCGGATAGTCAGCCGCCAGGAGAAGATTGCTGTTAGATATCCATGTGCTCGAAAACCAAGGAGAAAAAGTGAGTTTGAGCCGCCTTTTGAAGGAATTATGTTTTTTTAATTTTTTGGTAGCATTAATGAACGTTTATAAAAGATATTTTCATTACTGATTTGTATGATGCCCTTTAGGCCTTTATTAGCAGTATTATTAAAGACAGCCCATTTTGCAATTTCTTCATAACTATGACTCTACACCATTGATGTAATTTGGCTTGGAGAGTGAACAGGTGGCTTATCTGTCATCTCTCAACAGGAATCTGTTGGTTGGTTCCTCATGTTTGCGTGGACTCGCCACTGGTGACTCTTTCAGCTTGCTGTGCGTTGTTTAAATTGCTAACTGATGGAATATTTTCGTTCATAATGACATTTAACATCATATAGGCTAGCGCAGAGAGCACCTCTGATTTGATTTGCCCTTTGAGCAGCGCTATATAAATTATCCAATTATATTACATTATATTATTTGTGAATGAATGTGAAAGAATGAATGCTCTGGAAACAGTTGATAGATCTTGTTTTTGTAGCATGTGGATCGAAAAATTCATGATATCACTGGCCAGGTTGTTGAGCGTCAATCTGGAATCATGTTTATTCCATATGATAGAGTTGGTTTTTCCTACTTGAAGCCATTTGCAGCACTTGGACTCGACAATGTCACTCAAGTTTCGTGTGGTGACCTACCATACTGTGGCTGGCCATACTATTTGTCTTTCCTACAAGCAGTCAGGTAAATCTACAATTAGAACAGGATGTTACAGCGCAATCATGGCAGTATTCTCAATTGCACACCTTTTTGTTGGATTAATTATTAATTAGTAAATTCATTGTGCTTGTATCTACAAGGCACGTCCCTGTTACAGTCCGTCAATGTTCGTCTGCTACTCAATTAAAATTAAAATTAAAAACTCATCTATTCTCATTACACTATGGCTAAGAACACAGTGCAGCACGCTCTTGTGCAAGACTTGTCTTGTTAAAACGCGCTATAAATTTGTAATTGTATTGTTGTTGTATATTATGTCATATGATATTAGCTATATCATATCGTATCATATCATTTGTATATCGTATGGCATATAATATGCAAGGCATACGTTGAGGCCCAGCTGAGACACCTCCAATGAGGCTGGACCCAAAACATATGGTTGCCAGCAGTCACTAATAGAGTGCATTGTTCGATATACCATTTGAAGTTCTATGTGGTTTGTATATTAAAGATACGATGACAGGTGAAAACGAGTTCAGGTGGTTCGTACTTGGTGAGAGAACTCTTTGCTCTGTTATAGATGTGTTGGGCAATACTGTTGGCACATGTAAGATTGCCAGGGTTTTGGTGTGAGGCTGCAGCAGATCAAGATACTAAGGAAGGCAAGAACATCCTGCGGTTCCAGAACCATCACAAGAAGATGCAAGTTCCATACGTCATCTTCTTGTGATGCCGAGGCGCCAAACTCCCCAGTGGAAGGTGCAGCCATGGACCTCACTGAATGCAACACAAGACTGAGCAGATACTGTGCAGCTTTTGCTACACAGTGGTCTGTAGCAATGGTACTCGAACTAGACGGTGCTCTACCGAGGAGAGAATGCTGTGGAAGAATTCCTGCGGTGGTTGCAAGATTAGTTGGCCACCATCAAATAAAGTTTGTCTGACAAAGTGAAGACGATCATGTCAGCCACCGACAGCCAGTTATTCTGTATGGTGACTGAGTGCCACATGTGCAGAGATGCACACGGCACAGACGGGGTCCTTGACCACTGCCACTAGCAAGGACCGTGGGCCTGCCCACACCGACTGCAACCTCAAGTTGCACATAATACCTAACGAGTGCAAAGTGCCCGTGGTCTTCCATGATATGTGAGGCTGCAACAGTCACCTCATCATGAAGGCGATAGGCAGCTGTGAACACGTCTCCGAGCTAGACCACGTCTCCAAGTGGGCTGCAGCCTGTAACTGAAAATTCAACCCAAAAAACGACCTGTATTCGTCAGTCACAGGAAACCTGTCGCCAAAGGACCTTAAGGTTACAGTGACCCACAGTGATGTGACGAAGCTAGGTCTGTTGCGACGCAAAGTTGTCTACCCATCCTGTGCAGCTGGACTCACTGCTAATTCCAGACTTTGTGTATAATTTGGTAATTGCAAAACTGTATGGTCTAATATGTTGTACCAAGTTCTGTGATATTATATCATCTTACAAATGCCAGTTTTGTGCAGGGGTCGGGACTCGGTCCCCCTAATTTTCTTAGTAAATTTCTGGTCTAAATCCTCTCCATATGGGAAACCGACTATTTAAGTATGCTGATTAGTCTACAGACAAAAATGCCGAGCTAAGAAAAACCGGAGCATAAAATTGAATTATCAGATTACAATGTTTACAAGTTAAAAAAATAATAAACGTCTTTCAGTGAGTGAGTTTTGTCTAATCTGACTCATTGCCACTGTTGGAAAGAATGGTAAAAACTAGTTATAGGCAAATTTATATGATTATTCAGTTATGAATGAACTCGGCTGTATCATGAGTTGAATCATATGTTGTATCTGCTGGTAGATCATGTTTACTATGGTGATGCACAAGAAAACTGTACTGCCTTGTGTTATCAAAAGTTTTGTTTCCAGCGCATGTAATGTTTTTAATCAAATAAATTTGTTGTATTTTTTGCAGAACGATTTTCTTTAAGGCAACTCCTTCATTTGAACCTCATCCAAAGGCTGAGTTGTTTGTTGTCAGTAAGCAGGAAATTGAAAAAAATCATCTGAGAATTGTCCTTTCAATCACAGGTAAAAGAAAGGGTTTCACGTCTGCCTACAAATAGTATCAAATTGATGCTTTAGTAGTTGCGGACCAGCAATCGTGCTTGAGAAAAACCATGACAAAGTTGGAAGAATAGAAACTGGGTTTGATATTGTGCTGGATTGGACTGGAATTGCCAAATTTCTTGTCTCTATAACTAGGGTTGTTAACATCGTTTTTTTGGCAAACCGATTATCGGTTTTTGAAATCCGATTGTAAACCGATTATCGTTTTTTATTGGCCTTCATAGAAAATTTAATGTATTATCATATAATGCAAGTTACTGAAAACCGATAATCGCTACATACCATAACGTACGTCGTACGCACACGTACGGGGTTCTACTATTACCTCGTTGGCTGTGGAAGGCTCTCTGCTTTATATATGAGGCAATAATACGTCGCTGTGGGGTTCTACTATTACCTCGTTGGCTGTGAAAGACTCCGTTTTATATATATGAGGCAATAATACGTCGCTGTGGGGGCTCTACTATTACCTCGTTGGCTGTGGAACACTTCGTTTTATATATAAGAGGCAGAATTCGATAATCGTTTTGTCAATAATGAAAACCGATAATCGTTTTCGAAACCGATAATCGGATTTCCGATTATCGTTTAACATCCCTATCTATAACAGAGAGTGAAATGTTCAATTTTTGAAGGTCTAAGTCTCTGTGGCTACTGTAAAATTGTGAGTTAAAGTTGGCCATATCTATGACATGACCTAATTCTCTTCCTATCGGGGTGACCACAGCAGACTATTTGATATGAGTACATCTTCCTGCTACATTGCATGCTGAACCTACTATCTACACTACATCAGTATGCAAAGAACTCTTCACCAATTTCAAAGCTACGGTATATGACTTCTGACCAGGCTTCTTTGCAAATTAACTGTTCCAACTTTGTGAGGATTTCCTCAGGCACATTCACTTTTAATTATCAGTCTTGTGATGTTGGACAGCTTCAAATTGGTGTACCGGGTAATTTCAATTTCTTCATTTCAGTGACTGATCCAAGGATACAAAAATAGCAGTTTTTTAAACAGAATTAATAATCTCTGAAGCAGTGTTTGATCGGGTTGGAGCACCAGAAACTGTATTTGGCACAATCACATATATAATTCGTATATAAACTGTTACTGGCTGGAGTTCTGTTGAGATAAGTATTGTAAGTATTGTACTTTTTATATGAAAGATTTTGAACACTTGTTATGTAGTGCCTTCTTGTTTAATAATTTGAACAGTGGTATTAGTAAGTTAGCCTTCCTAGTAAGCAAGCCATTTATTGACAGATATCACAACAACAACAGTCAGTACAAACACGAAATTTTCTAGTAATTTGTTAATTTTTTTACAATTCTAAAGTGCTGTTGGTGCAATTGCTATCACTCATGGTGAAAGACAGACAAAGTAAGGCTGGTGGCATTCTTGAGAAATTTCTGTATACAACTGTGCTTTTGTTTATTCTCTGTTCCAGGTCCAAATCACATTAATGTCTACTTGAGCCCCAGATCGAATGTTCACTTAGCTGGATGGTCAGTTCGTAATCATTTACCAGCAAAAACAGAAATGCCTCTTGGTACCAGGGACCTTCATTACTTTCTGTTGTATTCTTACGGCAGAAAACCAGATGCACCATTGGAATTTCAGTTAGATTTGGAGGTTAGTTTAGAGTTAACTCTATGATAATGATAGAATGTGTTACAAGTCAGCTGGGTTGGTAATTGTTGCACTTTGCACCTTGTGCAGACATGCAGGTACTGCAATTCAGCATTTACTATTTCCTAACGATTACTACGAAATTCGGTTAATGCGAAATATTTACTCTGGTCCTCTGTCTTTCATCTTATCTCATTTTCACTGTACTATGTCTTCATCTGGTTAATCTTTTCGCTTGCTTGCCTGCTATTCGTTCTCTCTGGTGTCATTGAACTAATTCCTGGCCCTTGTTGTCTTGATGCCTTTAATTTCAGCCATTGAAACCATTTGTTCCATTCATAGCAAATTCACATCTCACCTAAGTTGTATCTGCAAGGATGCCTCAGAAAGAAACTTGACTCCATCCTGCTCATGTGCCTTCTTTCATCTCTCCTGAGCAAGCCTTGGTGGGTGGGATAGTTTGGAGGGGTTGCGTTTTTGTATATGTCCTTTCACAGGCTGTCTTGCTTCCATCTTCCTGTTCCACCAGTAAAGTGTTTTACATGTCTGGCCCAGTGGCCCAGTCTTGACTTTGGTAATAGGCGGCTACCTTAATCTATGTACTGGTACATCATATGAAAAATCAAACACAGGCAACCTGATTTAGGACCATGCAAATCACTCATTTTCCTTTGAAATAAGTCGACATTCTAATTCGATTTCACATTGACCTAATTTCATTTCATATTGTGAAATTGAACTAGAATGTCGATTTGATTCAAAGGAAAATTAGTAGGGCTGGTACAGATTTAAAAAAATTAATCGATTAATCTCCTAAATTTAACTTCGATTAATTGATTTAATGCAATTAATTTGGTATCTGTCATGTAAAGCATGAAAAACGGTTTAAAATGTAGTCACTGAGTTAGTTACAACTTTCTCTTACAAAAAAACTTCCACTTGCTGAAGGTAATGCGTCATCGACGTGTTTGAACTTCAGTAAGCGGACTGTTTACTGCAATGAAGAAATTTAATGTGTAGAGTCACCATCTTCGATTTTTCCATCAGCATTTACCGTAGATGCAAAATGATCGCTTACTTTTCCACTCAAATTTTCACAATATCATTCGCCTTATTGTTTACTTCGGAGATGGGCCGCTCGACGTCATGAAACAAGTAAAAAATTATTTGGACAAGCTGAAATTAATCGATTAAAATTTGTAATGATTCATCGATTAATTAATAATTGTTAAAATCCACAGCCCTAAAAATTAGTGATTTGCAGGTTCCTACCTCATCAGGTTGTCTGTTTTTATGTTGTTAAATGTTGTTGATATAATGAATATGTTTATTGTTTTTAAAAAACATGTAGAAATATTTTGCTGCTTCAGCTGGAATCGGCCTGGTCAGATGATGGAAATGGACTTATTGACGTGGGTTTAGGTGCGCATTACTTGGATGAAAACAATTCAATGACGCCTGAACTTCGTGGCTGTGTGGACGCCCTGCCTGACTGGACAGTGCCAAGGGCATGGGTGGCTACATATGAAGCATGGGTTATCTAGGTGTGTAGCTCTGAATTATATAAATTTGATTTAATAGTGTTACTACTATTGAACAATTATTGGACATAATATATGACATCTTTCATTTTGTTTGTGTTCTAGTTTCACTTTGACTGTAATAAAGGTGTTTTAATAGTTTTACTTAATGACAGATTGGACATTATGTGACATCACTTGACTTACCAGTATTCGATTTGTTTTTGTTCTAGTTACAGGTTGACTTTTATTTAGAAGATTTGTCTTTCATTTTGTTTGTATTCTAGATACAGTTTGACTTTAAAGCCTGATTTAACAGTGTTATTACGAACTGAATCGTAGCAATATAATGTGTTTTTGCTAATGAATTAAATCCTCAGAAGGCAATTGTTATTATTTCAGCATTTATGAAGTAGCACTATTTATTGACATATCACTGGTACTAAGCAGTTGTGTGTAGACTTGTGCGCTAGGTCCATACGCATGAACTGTATCAGGGGTGGCTCAAAATCAGTGTTGAAAGGCACAGTTTCTCTCGTTTGACGAAGAACGTCCTTGCGAGTTTCCAGCACAGAATTCAGATCCAAGTTTCTTGACAGATTACGTGGCTCTAATGAAGACCTTACTATTGCTTCATTGTTTCTGTTCTGACTCTCAATCAGAAAATTTGTCTCACTTGTTCATGGACCAAAATTTAATTCAGGGCGATTTGGAATGACAGGTTAACATTATCTAACCCACCCTTGTTAATCATCTTAGTCTTTTGACGTAATTGCACATTTATTCCGTCGTCATTTACATAATTCACTCTTTGTCTAAATGATTCCACTTCATTTCAATCTTGCACTTCACTTAATTGAAAATCAAAATTTCTTTACCCTGATAATTCATTCTGTTTTGCACATTTCTCATCCTATTGTTTTCTACAAAATCACCTGCGTCTATAAACAATCTGCGTCTGAACGTTCGAAAAACACGCGAGATGATTATTACACGGAACCGTAAAGTACTGCCACCTCAAGCTTTGGAGGGACTCGAACGTGTTTCTACCATTAAGATCCTAGGTGTAACCATAACTAATGACCTTCGAGCCACCAATCACGTGGAGGAAGTCCTTGTCTCGTGTTGTGGAGCTTTACACGCTCTCAGAATACTCGGGTCTAATGGTCTTCCCAGTGGTGCCCTCTGCCGGGTTGCTGAGGCAACTGTCGTCTCTCGATTGACTTATGCCGCTCCAGCCTGGTGGGGTCTTAAACGGCTGAAGACCGAAAAAGACTCGAGAGACTTCTGCAGCGAATCAAGCATGCTGGATATCTTCCTCCTAACTCACCGGATATCGATCAGCTGGTGTGTGATGCTGACGCAAATCTACTAAAGGCAGTGATAAGGAACGATTTCCATGTGTTACGTTCATTGTTTCCACCAATAATTACTCGTCATTATAATCTGCGACCCCGGCCTCATGATTTCACTCTGCCGGAAAGGGATGATCGAAATTTTATACTAGAGAGTGACATGGGGAATTTCCCCGCGGGAAAACCGCGGTAACCGCGGTAAATCCCGCGGTAATGGGGACAACAATCGCGGTAATACCACGGTAATGGGGACAACAATTGCGGTAATACCGCGGTAATGGGGTTTACTCTCGCGGTAATACCGCGGTAATGGGGAATGAGCCGGCAAGAAACCCGGATGATGTTAAGAACTTGAGAACTGATAAGGAGATTTTCTTATTTCCTGAAGCCTTCTAGTCAGAAATGGTCAAGACTAGGTTAATACAAACTGTCGATAAGATAATTACAGACTATTGAAGTCAGCAATACAAATAGCTTTGTAAGCTAAAATATGTTATTTTTTAAATTTTAATTGGTGTAAACTTTTTGCGGGGAATGCGATGTCGTCCTGCGGGGATGGGGTGGGGATGGGAGAAAACCTGCGGGGATGGGGCGGGGATGGGGACAAACCCTGCGGGGATGGGGCAGGGATGGGGAAGACTTTCTTGTTGCGGGGCAGGGGATGGGGACGAGATTGTCTCCCCATGTCACTCTCTATTTTATACCTAGAGTACTTTATGGTGTATTGGCTAAACAATAATTTTCTTTAGCGATAGGTCTCAGTCACTAATACATTCCTAACCCTCTTATCTATTTGACTATATATTATTTTTGTCTAATCGATATCTAAACTGTTGATTTTGTAATCTTGTTGCGTTTGTGTCAACGAGTTTTTTAAATAAAGGAATAGTAGTAGTAGCCTAGTACCTCGAGCCTCATTAACATCACACAATTCATTGTCATAATTATTTCCATCATTCACTGGCTTGCTTCCAAAACATCACGCTCAGGAAATCTACGACTGAACTGGTTGAAACGAGTAACAGTTTCTTTTGTCTGCCAGTTTCTAAATGTATAGCCTACAGTCAGTTCGCTATTCGTGGTTTGATTGGATCGTTACACCGACTTGTTGGTTACTAGTGCCACTGAACTGGTAAGAGTTTCTGTCATTTTCTTTTGCTGACTTTCAATCTACCGTTCCTAAACTTCGAATCTAGAGTTGGCTTTTACTTGTAAGTTTGTTTCGCCATACTCGTTCATATCCATGGTCTTGCCAATGGAACGATTTGGTAACATACTCTTTTATTTTGTGAGTATGCTTCCCTTGGCGTTCCTCATTCTCACAGGTCTAAAACTAACAATTCTATCATTTCTTTTATTTGCATAATCGTGTACCTCGTCATCATCATTGTTCTCTTTAACAAAATCATCCCATCCTAGTGCGTCAATGTGGGATCTGCGCTCTCGATTGTTCTTCGTCGCCTTATTGGCCCCTCCTACAGCTCAACTTTTTTATCCTTCGAGATATTTCAACCCATTGTATGTCATTTGCTTCAGCTCTGGACTGCCTTTCTAACGGTACATTATGATGCGGAATTGTTTAACAGTACACATTTCTTTTAATTTTTTTACAGTTTTAGAGTAATTTTGTTTGCAATCTTTTATTGATTCTGTTTTCATTTAAGCTGAAACCGCACTTTGTCGAACGAATTGAGCGATATTCCATTTTGATCATGAATAATTGCGAAATTGCGAAGAAAAAAATACAACGCCTACTCGTTCTAAAACATACTTTTCGTTATTCGGATATGGACAAGAACAACGGCAGACTGTTCTAAACACATAGCCTATGAGAAATGTGTCTCTGTTCAACTGGTCCACTCCCTTGGCCTTCACATTCTAATGCCTTCTGTTCTGCCTGGATATAGGAAATTCCGCTCGACGTGAATATCTTCTGATGATCCTTCTAGCAGATTATTTCATGCTGTGGAACGTGGTCATGCCACTCTGCTCTCCATCTATGACGTTAGTGCCGCTTTTGACACTGTTGATTGCACGATCCTCTTGTACCGGTTGCCTAATCGTTTGGGATTGTTGACTTTGCTCTTCTTCGGTTCCAATCATCCCTCACAGATCGCTGTTTATGTAGCTTTCGATCCTACCCGCTCTCCTTAGGGCTTACCTCAGTGCTCTGTCCTTGCTCCCCTTCTGTTTATCTTGTATACCTCGGATCTAGCTGAGGTTTTTGGTACACTAGATATCCTGTCCCACCAAGATACTGATGAGATGTGCACGCAGGCTTATCTTCATGGTCATGCCGCCACTGCAGTCGCTGCTATGGTTGAACATAGCCTATTCTAGAGGCTTCAGTTGCGCTTGATCGATGACTGTCTGCTAATCGTCTTCGTCTAAACCAGGACAAGGCCCAACACATTTGGCTTGGTAGCCTCTTCTGGACCCACTGCATGTGACTGGTAGCGGAAAGTTGGCTCCGATTCCGCGACCAGTGGGAAAATTTTGTGCTAGCGGCAAAACTCTGAAGTAGCGGAGAAACACGTGCATCCGTTTTCCTGACTTGTGTCGACAAAGTGAAGCCTACGATGTCTACCGCTGCTTTGACCTGGCCACGGACGAAAAGAGGAACATAGACCGAATCATTGAAGAATTGGAAATGTTTTGCGTCGGCTCTGTTAACATTACGTTACTATTTCAACCAACTGGTGCAGGACAAGGCGAACGTTTCGATGTCTTCCTCGGAGATGTGCGGCGCTTGGCGAGGACGTGCCATTTCTGCACCATAGAAGAGTCTCTGCTTCTATATCGACTGGTGATTGGTATACAAAGCGAGAACACGAGGCAGAAGCTCTTCCAGATTCTGGACCTGACGCTCAAAAGGGCCGTCAGAGGCAGCCGAGCAGCAGCTGAAATCGATGACGGAATCAAAAGAAGTCCAACGCACAAGGAGTTCTGGACGACCCTGGGATCGATTTGACCTTAAAATGACCTTCAATTATGTTAGCCTTTTAGTACAATGTCTTCTCGAATGTAGCTTTTTTCCCAGATGTAGCTCTCGTTTAGACACAGTACAAAAAAGTTAATCGAAATCGGACTCTGTTCATTTTTTGTGATAAAAAGATGAAATTGAGAATCGACCCAAGTTCCAAGTCCGGAGGCTGAGCGCCTACTGGCCTGGTAATATAAGGGGTCCATGATCCATACATATGTACATACAAACATACATGCATGCATACATACCAGGGCCGTATTTACTGTGGTGGAGGCCCCGGTGCACCGCTGTGGTGGAGGCCCCTTAGCAAGCCGCAGGCCAGGTGCGGATGATGCCTGAAAGCCGGCAATTATAGCTCACTGGCAACGACTCGCGAAACACGACGTGTCAACTTCAGCATATCCCAAAGACAAGGATGTAATTGAAGATAGGATGATCTATGAAACATAATCCTGATTTGTTTCCCTCAAATTCGTGCAATTAATCGCTGAACAACATATCGGGTCCTCCATGCTTTTTACTTCCAAAGACCAGCTCACTCTAGTATTTCGATACATGGAGAAAGCTAATCCGGTAGAACGATTCGTGAAGTTCATGCCAAACCAGGGTCATAAGCAGAGGCGGCGCCAGACATTTCTTTTAACCAGGGTATAGCCAGGGCAGTCATACAAGTAACCAGTGCAGAGGCGGTTTATGCCCCAAATAAATTCTCGGCAGGGCAAAAATTCTGGCTTGGCAAAGGCTTTTTTACCAGGGCATTTGCCCTGGCTTGCCCTGGTGTAGTGCCGCCACTGGTCATTAGGCGCAAGACATGTTTGATGGCTTGGCAGATTTCCTCGACGAGAACGGTATTCACATGTCAAATTGCCGCGGTCAATCGTATGACAACGCTGCTGCCATGAGTGGACGCTATAATGGTCTTCAAGCAAAGGTGTCAGCAGAAAACAATCTTGCAGCATGGATTCCTTGTGCAGGTTATTAACAAAATATACTTTATAAATCTAATATTAAATCTACAGTAAATATCTATGATTTTGAATCATCTTTCATTTATAAGAAATGTGTGTAAATGCTTTCTGAGCCTTGCCTGTTAAATTATTCTTGTTACATTTTTAAGTGCAAATGTCTTCCTTCAACCAATTACATAAACAAACCAGCAGGTTAACACTGCTAAATAAATAATAACAATATTCTTAATTGAAACAATCCGGTTGACAGACCGCAACCGGTTACAGTGAACAGTTGTGCAATTGAAACAATTCACAAGAACGCAATTGACAGAAGACATAAATATTAACTACTAACAGACAGAACAGACAGCCTGCAATACACGGAAACATGTTAATAAGTAAGAAAAAGTGGTCTTTGGTTAATCATCAGAAATAAATTTAATCGTTAATATTAATTAATGATAAATCGATTAATTAATTGTTAACTTCCGCAGCCCTAATAGTAAATCTAAAGTCTAGACAGCGTTTTCTGGGTGTTATCGTAATCCTTTCTTTGCTGCTTGATTGCAGGGCACTCTCTCAATTTGGTTGTGCAAGCAGCTGCAGAATGCTCTCCTGCTGCTGTGGAGTTTTTTGCTCTGCTTCAGGAAATCTATGTCTTCTTCACAGTTTCTACACATCGCTATGAACTGCTAACACAGTTATCAGTCTCTGTTCCAAAAAGAATCAACACAACCCGATGGTCGTGCAGAGCTGATGCGGTTAAATCTTTATCACAAGGATATAACCAGTTTATTGAAGCTCTCGATCGAATTGCTGACGATACGGATGAACTAGCAGACGTGCGTTGCAAGGCCCATGGACTTTCAGAGCGACTGTGTCAGCTTGAGACTGGTATTTACACCGTCTTCTGGAATGACATTTTACAAAGAGCCAATGCCACCAGCAAGACACTGCAGGACCCTCTATTTGACCTAAACTCCGCTGTTGCCGTGGTAAAATCACTGAAAACGTTCGTCGAGTCCAAGCGAGATTGCTTCCAGGAGTATAAGAAAGAAGGCATCGAGAAATCCGGAACGACAGAATACATTCAGAAGAGAGAACGCCAACGCAACGTTCGACTTGATCCGCTCGATCAACCTCGTCACGTTGTTCCGCGCATGGAGTTGACGCAGTCAGATAAATTTAGAATACAAAACTTTCTACCAGTCATTGATCAGTTTGTTAGTGCTTTGCAACATCGGCTTGGTGTTTACGAGCTTATCTCGTCTCGGTTCGGTTTCCTACGCAAACTGCATGTACTTTCATCACCAGAACTACTGGCAGCAGCATCGAATCTCGTTGAGGTCTATAAAGACGACCTTGATGTATGCTTTGGAAATGAGGTTGTGCAGTTTGTTGACTTTGTGGACACATTCAAGGATGAAAAAGCTCAAGACGTCTCTCGAGAGCATTTCATGTATCAGCTGATACTCAAGAAAGAAGTACAGGGCTCATTTCCTAATGTGGAAATAGCACTCCGCATGTATCTGGTGCTGATGATCAGTAACTGCAGTGCGGAACGTTCCTTCTCAAAAATTAAACTAATAAAGAACAGACTTCGGACATCAATGGGCAATGAGCGGTTGTCCCATCTGGCTCTGATGAGCATAGAAGCTGACATTCTGCATGAGATCAACTTTGAGGACATGGTGACCGAATTTGCGAAGAAGAAAACACGCAAAGTTCCACTAATTTGACATAAATTCACACCCGATCGAGACAAACTACCTTCTAACCTGTTAACGTTTTCTTAGTTTTAGATTTTTCTAAATTGTGTCTGTGCTCGCTGTGCACTGCTGAAATATTTCATAATCAATTATGAAACACAAGAAAAAAATTCTTGCATTTGTGGTGGAGGCCCCTGTGTGGTGGAGGCCCCGGTGCCAGTGCACCTAGTGCACATGCCTAAATCCAGGCCTGATACATACATACATACGTGTAGGACCAACAGTTTTCAATTATAAAGCTTTGGCCTTGAGTAAACACTGAAATGTTATTGCGCTTATAAACTGCATTCTTCATTTCATGGCGTGAATTGCTGGGCACGGTGACATTGCTGAAGATATTTGAATTAGGCTAGATCAGTCTGGTCGCTCACAGAAATTTGGTGTCTTCCTCCTGCGATTACCTGGTTTGTTAATGGCTTGATTGTTGACTTCAGCTCTATGTTCTCCGTTTGAATCTCAGTGTGTCACATGATGTTAATTTCACCCACGTGAACGATAGGAAGTGGTCATAGAACTTTCGCTTTGCTTCGGTCACATATAGTATATTATAGACATATGCGAAGCTCAACCCTCTTAACGTGCAAATATCTGTAATCAATGGTAACACGTCCTGCCACCTACCGACGCTGGGGTTAGAAAGACGACGATGGCGTCTAAATCACAAGGGTTGCGCTGTCGTTTACTGTAGCAATACTTACTATATTGTGAAAGGAAAGAAGAGATGGAAGAGGAAGAGAAGAAGGAGGAGGAAGAGGAGGAGAAGAAGTAGAAGAAGACGGAGGAGGAGGAGAATAAGGAGAAGGAAGAGGAGGAGAAGAAGGAGATGGAGGAGGAAGAATAGAAGAAGAAGAAGAAGAAGAAGAAGAAGAAGAAGAAGAAAGAGAAGAAGAAGAAGAAGAAGAAAGAAGGAGGAGGAGGAGGAGGAGGAGGAGGAGGGAGGAGGAGGAGGAGAGGAGAGGAGGAGGAGGAGAAGGAGAAGAAGAAGAAGAAGAAGAAGAAGAAGAAGAAGGAGGAGGAGGAAGAGGAGGAGGAGAAGGAGAAGAAGAATGAGGAAGAGGAGGAGGAGGAGAAGGAGAAGGAGAAGAAGAAGAAAAAGAATGAGGAGGAGGAGGAGGAGGAGTGAAATATAGGAAATACAGGAGAAGGGAAATTAGGAAGAGAAAAAGTGTAGGAGTCTAAATAGGAATAGAAGGAAGATGAGGTGTAGGAAGAGAAATGACGGGGAATAAGAAGAAAGAAGGAGGCTAAGGAGTGCAGGAGAACGAGAATAGGAGGAGGAGGGGGAGAAGAAGAAGAAGGAATGAGGATTACCAGGAGGAGAAGAGGATGGAGGAGCAAGAGGCCAAAGAGTTCCTCTTCCAGTCCTCTGCACTCTTTGGCCTTTTCCTCTCCTTCCCCTTCCCGTCCTCTGCACTCTTTGGCCTCCTCCTCATTCCTCTACCCGTCCTTTGCACTCTTTGGCCTCCTCCTTCCTCTTCCCGTCCTCTGCACTCTTTGGCCTTTTCCTCTCCTTCCTCTTCCCGTCCTCTGCACTCTTTGGCCTTTTCCTCTCCTTCCTCTTCCCGTCCTCTGCACTCTTTGGCCTCCTCCTCATTCCTCTTCCCATCCTTCTTATATAATAATGCCATCCACGCGAAGTTTCTAACCCCAGAGCAGCCAGGTGGCGCTTTTTGACCTAATTACACAGAAAGGGGCGGAGCTTCGCATATGTCTATAATATACTATAATATTATGTGCTTCGGTCATGTATGTTCATCGGCATCAGACTTCGAGGTTTCCCTTTTATAGAGTGGCAGTTACTTCACGGTAACTTTGATTATTATAAATGCCCCTTGGTTTTTACTAGGGTCTGTCTGAGCACAGAACACAAGCCACCATTAGTTTTTTAGTCATTAAAATAGGTCATTTTGGCACAGGGTGAGAATTGTCAGGGGGTGTTGGGGGTTGAACCCCCCGAGGCTTTCTTAGGCTCCCATAGTAAAGTCTACATTTCACACCCAAACTGCACATAAATCAACGTGTAACCCCCCAAGTTATTCTTTTACAATTCACAATTTGGCATTTCCTTTGCTTTGATAACGTAGCCACTGCCTTGTCCCGTTTTTCAGTAGTTTTGTATATTTTCCATAAAATTATGCTGTGGCCTAGGCCTATAAGTTCTTACTGTTAATTTTCGGAAGAGGTAAATCTTCCGCTGCCGTTACCTGTCCCAGCCATTGTTAAGGAAACGAAAGTAACAAAGAACGAGACATATGCATGCTGCAGAAATTCTGTTTGTTTCAAGTTTAACCACGTTTTAGATATTTCGTAATTTTAGTCAAAAGTCATTCCAAGTCAACATCTAGACTTAGACCGTTGTTCATAGGACCTGATGAGAGGATTTTCAGCTTCGCAATCATCGGAAAGGTCTTTCTTCTCTGTCCAAACCAAACACAACTATAATTTCAGATTGCACAAAGAATACGAATCTAACATCTGAGCTATGAGAAATGTCTATTCAATGGCTGGAGCAATTTTCTTTATCTTGTGTACCAAACCGCTATGCCATCTCATCGAATCCTAATTTACTGGCCACCGTCTTTACGCAGATGACAGCCAACACTCCATATCCTTTCCTTCCTTTACACCTTCATTGCACATTTACCCATGTGGCCAATCTAATTTCAAAATGGATGTCCTCCTGCTCCTCAAGATTCTTCTGCCATTAACCCGTTCCAAAACAGAATTCCCCTAGGCCTTCCGAATTACATCGAAACTTGTCACCATCCAGCCACCCCGCTCCTCTTGATCATCCTCTTATCTTTTCTGACCCCAGTGATCGCCTATTTTATGGCACTGCACTTGGACTCTGGAACGATCTTCCTCCTGAATTCCGTAAAATTTTTATTTCTTCCTACCAATATTGCCACTTACCAATCATCATCTGCATTAGGCTCCTCTCCTCTGTATTTCACCCTCATGCTTTCAACTCAAAATTAAAGTCTCATCTCTTCACGAGTTCCTACCCGACTCATCTGATCTTCCGCCTTCCAATCTTTCTCGACCTGTAAATGTAACAAACCTTAGCAGCCCCTCTGCCTTCTCTTTCTGGTCTCTCTGGAAACCAGACTTAGGCCTCCTTTCGACATCTCTGGACAACACCTGTGACTGGACACACCACTGTGGACAGGTTGGTACTAGAGTCTATGTGATGTTTTATGTTTACTATTTCGATTACTAAAATTGAAAATAGGGCCTATGCATTTTACCTTTTCTCTTTATATGTAGGCTATTATGGCTCCATTCCAGTCGTCGTCAGAGTGGATTTGGTTGTCGTAGGCCCTGGACAGCTGCACCTGTAGCATAAACTTAAACCTTAAGCTTATAATTATCAAAACCAAAACCTTTTTAAAAAGAACTGAGAGGCCATTGAACACTTTGAACATTCCCAAGAATAGGCCATAAATAGGGATTTGTCTCATTTGAGCATGGCATGTGTAATGTACTATGCCTAATCTAGGCTATGTCTCAGACAATGTCAGACATTTCTTACTCAAAAACTGCATCAGGAGATCAGTTTAAACAGCGGCGCTATATGAAATAAAATCCGCAAGAGTAACGTTTTGACCAGTTCCGATGCCATTAGCTATCATTATCAATTCGAGTAGGAAATATGAGGCCTATCATAGTGTGCGAGTAACGATAACGATTAGGCCTACGGGTTCACGGTCTGTCAAATACGCTAAACAAACCAGCTGAGTATTTGTAAGAGATATTGAGTCGACTCAGACGGTAGCCTATCTGGACAATGACAGCAGACTAAAAAATTTCTTTAGGCCTAATAAATCAGAACAGTGTTTGGCATTTGCTTCACTGTCCATAACAGCAATGAGTGGGAGTAATACAGAACTTTTCCCAGAATTTGCCGGATTATAGAGCAGATATTCTACGCGAAAGATATCGATAAGCTAAATTAAATACGAGCTGATCGACATAGATGGATACTTACCAATTTTAGTTACAGTATGATCCTTAAATGTCATTGGTCTTATGGTAGACAACATTGCTGCATGTATTGGACTGAAGTGAATTGCTCGATTTGTTGTTGTGAAGAATTTTGGTGTCAATAAAAAGTCTTGAATTGAATTGAAACAAAATTTGTTATCATTGCGATCTCGTCACGCAGAACGTTCAGTTTTATAACTTTTGATATTTGATTGGTGTTAATACGTTACCTGTAGACAGGTACTTCAGCACATGGTCCAGTGTCTGTATGGCTGGTGCCATTCTCTATAACACCCACAGAAAAGCTGAAATCTGTAACGGCGACTTGCAGGCCCGGACAACCCGAACACAGGATGTTGGAATACACAACCCCAGTCGTTGAGTTTGTATACTGGATTCTACTGACGTTTCCCAATCCACCAACTGAAGGATTGCACTGCCGTAGACACAAACAATAAGAGACTGAGAAATAGTAGGCCTATGGCTTCGATTATAATCAGATGAAATTACAAATGAACAGCTCTTTTGAAACTAGGCTGTTTGATCTAGTATTTGAAATCACTCATAGCTGCGTGTTAGGAAAAGTAGGCCTATAAGGCTATGGGCCTAATAGATATCGTAAATGGACGAAGGATTTTCAAAACTCTGAGCACACTTCAAAAGGTTTAAAGTTATCCTTGATTGACATCTGACTCACACATTTTAAAATAGCCTAAACTATTTAGTAGAAGCATCAACAAGAAGCAGGCATCATAGGTGTGCACAGATCCTTTATATTCGATAGAACTTGTAAATGCGCGTAATGTTTAAGTTTTAATCCTCCGTCATTGCCAAAGAAGAAAATGGTCCATCATGGTTTGAAGTGTTAACGACTTCTTTTGATCTAATATTCGAACAACTCTTCCTCATCTAATATCTGACCTGTTTTAATTAATTAGTTTTAGTGAAGCCTTCTAATCTGATCGAAACAAGCTAAGGCCGTTAAAGGTTTAATTTTTTAAATAGTTAACTGTTAAAGAATTAACGATTAATGGGGCGCCTTGTGATTACATGTGTAAGGCGTACCCAATAAGTAATGACAAATAAAAAATTCATATTAATCATTGTTTAGTCATTTTTATCTTTTATTAGTATTTTTAGTAATTTATTGCTAGGTAGTAGTTACTTAGTAGTTATTTGCTCACATTAGTAGTGCTGTTTACGCTTTCAGTTCAAATGTCTTCCTTCAACCAATTTTTTACTTAAACAAACCATGCAACTTGTTAACACTGCTAGGTTCTAGTGCGTAACGTGTTTTTAATATATATCTGGCTGAGTTATATCTGGTCATCTTCTTAGGCTTCTACATCTACGTTATAGCCCTCTACTTCCTTTACTCCAACCAACAGAGAGTATAGAAAACGACAACCACCCTGTTCACGAGTCACGACCACCCAGTCGTCGAAGTGCACAGAACCGAAAAGCTATTAGACTTTACACCAGGGCATGTTATCGAATATAACAAGCGTTAAAATTACTTTAATTGTTGAAACTAACGATTAATTCATTAATTAGTGTTAATTACCGCAGCCTTGAAATAACCTTACACTTACTTCATAAGTCGACCCAGTGATTTTCAATAGAATGTAGTATAATCGAGTCTGATCTAATCTAATATGAATTTAGATGCTATATCTTTAGAATCAGTTCGTCAGAATCTCAAGGCTTAAGCTTTCTTCTCTCAATCCGACAGCGGCATCGAACAAAGAATCGTAATCGAAAATTCTAAATTTCTAAAGCGCCGGAAGCTAAGCGCAGGACACCAGCATTCCACGAGCGACTCTGAAGTTCATCATATCAATAATACCTATCAGAAGATATTATTGATACTTCAATGAACAGAGAACTGCATGATTTGAAACATTTACGAGAATGTAGGCCTACTCTTTAAGAAGCAAGAACGCCGATCACAGCCCTATTCTGCGAATTTTGCAAATTTCTTTAGCACCATGCAGTGTCACTGTATCCAAATTTTCACGATCTTCGTAGTAAAACTATTAATGAAGTTGTGCGATGAGGATAGGCCTAATTATGTGAAATTCAGAGTTTTTGATAATCATGATTACTTGAAACTAGTCATGTACGTTACAGAATAAATTAATAAAAATTAATTCATTTGTGTTTTTAAGGTCCAGGTAAAATCTATGGACTGATATAATACAACGACTCACATAGCATGGCATCACTGGAGAACCATTTGATGGTCGAAGCCACGCGATAACCTTCTGGGCATAGCGGACTGTCCATGAAGAGTTCATTTTGATGCCGGCCATGACTGCTTGACATCTTAAAGCGTCTGACGCCTGAACATTTCTTTCCGAGTTCAATGTCAGATAGAAGCAGGCGAATACGAAGTAGTAGTTGAATCTTGCCATCTCGTTGGTAGTCGCTAAAACGGTCTTCAGCTGATGACTGTTCGTAACTGCCAATGGTGCCTTATATATACACACGCATAGAGTAGGCTAGCTGTCAATCGAAGGAAACCTGTTGCTGTTATTGCAACATCTCACACAACGTGTAGGCTACGTCTTAAACACCCGATATCCCGTAGGCCTATTCCCAACTGCCACTGATTTATTTGCGTGACGTGCCTACTGAAAGCTAGCTGAGAAAGTTAATTAGTTATCCCGATAAATACTTTTAAAGGAGTTTGTCACAAAGTAGTGCCTGTCAGACGGTAGAAAATGATTGATAGCTTTCCGATTGAAGTCATTGTTGGCCCAGTTACCTGTAGCTACACTGGTAAGCTGCGTGTGAGGCGCCTTTGTGGAAGAGATAATGAATTCGAGATAATGATTCAGAACGAGGGCTTGAGGTTCGATCCCGGGTGCTAAGTGAAGTAACTAGATCATGATTATCGGCGTTGGATGAGAGCCTAGCCCTAGAGGATAGGCCTATTAGTACAAAGACTGTGCTTGGAATCACACCGAATCCTGACCCGTCGACGGTCATTCCCTATCCGAGATTCACGGACGATACATCCGCCATTTAGGTAGATAAACTAGATAACCTAGATAAATTAGACTACCGAGAAGTAGCTCCTCTTCTTCTAGGGCTAAGGCTAAGGTAACTTGTATGGCCGACCTAATGTGAAACCGTGCAGTATTTATGAAGCTGACGCGCGGTGTCATGACATTGTGTCTCCCTCCTCCTCCACCTCCTCCTCCCACGCGGTCCCACCGCAGCTAGCGACCCCTAGTGTGACTTTTTGCTGTTCAAGTTATTATACTTGAGATATGCTCACAAATCGGAAAATCAGAATAAATTAGGTCTCATTTAAGCTAACATTAATTTTGGATAAATCGCGTTAAAGTTTAATATGACTATGACCCGACAATGGGCCGACATACGTGGTTGCACATGGGATCATGAATATTCAAAGATTTGTAAATTTCAGCATATTCATACATTGCAGCGGAAAGAAACTTAGTATTGATTTAATCAGACAGCTGGGTTTTACTAATCTACGAGATAAACTTTGATTTTCATTAGCACCCTTATCAGAATTAAAAATCAGACACCTAAGATGTCACGGCTGATTGCTTACAAATGCAGTAGACCAGGTGTTTGTCTCATATTAGCAACTGACGATAACAAAAGAAATTCGCAAACCAGGAAATAAATCTCTCAGTCCTCAGTCTTTCATTTCCTGTTGGCTTTTCAAAACACATCTGAGAACAAATTGATTTTTGATGCTTCATAAATCCATTTAGAATGGGCCATGTAGACAAAATGCTGTCACTGGATTTCTTAAACTATAATATTTTATATGCAAAGATTACGGGAGCGTTGTGCTGGAATGGCTAGTCTGCGCAGATGGTTTTATTGGTGGAAAGGTGTTAAAAATTGCAGCTGCCTTTAAATATATTATATTTAATGGCAGCTTAGCGAATACAAAGGACGCCTTCTGAAGAAATCTGACGTGCAACACGCAGTCTTTTATCTTCTGTGTTTCATTGTTATCATAGCGCAGGACCAGGGAAGAAAACTTAGTTTTGTCACGGCTGATGACTCCAGATGCCAAGTTATAGATTCTTTTGTGATAATATATTCATTCTGGAAAACAGACGATAGTAAAAAGATTATCCAGTCTTTACCGAGTTGCTCCTTGCTGTGTAGGCCTAAGTAGGCCTATAGCACTAGGGCTCAAATCACATTGCCAAAGGAGAACATTAAACTGCACAAATCTACTGTGTTACTCCACAAGTCCACAGGCACCAATTGCTCTCGATTGTTTGACTAAAACTTTTCAGCGCTGTTCTAATCATAGACCTATTAAATTAGCATCACATCTAACATAGCTGAGAAAGCTTATGCGCTGCGGCAAGCCCACACTAACAAGGTGCTAAAACACCCGGTAAATGCCGATCGATTGAAAATTTTATTGACCGCCGTGACTTTATGGACCCACCCACAGATTCTTCCTCTGCAGTTGACAACGAACCGCACACTCCATGTGGGTCAACAAACAGTGCCAATCAGTGGCACGTGCAGATCGCTTGCCTGGCATGGAATTTGTAAATAAAAAGGAAAAAGCCTTCTCAACCGCCATCTTGGATACCGGAAACTGACGTTAGTGACTGCCTCAAAAGAGAGTTTCACATACACCAAACAATGACGGGTAAACTATGGAAACCTGATACACCACAAAGGTTTGAGAAACATTCACAATTACGGAGTCGACGATAACAATATTGACCAGCCAGTAAGGTGGCCCACTGAAAGCCACAGAGAGTTAAATTACTGACATTAGGAGAAACTGACCTCCCAGAGAAGCTGCAGCATGCTAGAATGCTTCATAGGGAATATTCATCCCCTTGCGACAGTCCCTTCCCATCCTCTATAATTCTAAGACTGTGTAATATGCTACTAAAGGGAATCACAAGAGGGATAAAGAATAGCGCTTCATCACACGACACTGCATGAAAGTCGTCTTCAATTGTGTATAGGCCTACTCTAGCACTGAGTCGGAAATGGGGATTTACATAGGTGATGCTAGACCCAGCGTCTACCCCTTTTCATACCCCTGTTGCTGGCAATGGCACCAAAGGTAGCTCATATATGAATCCCCCTTATGTTACAACTCCCGTTGCCTGTATAACCTGAAGTTATATTCCCGTGCACGAACAGTAGGGTGCTCCAGAAAATAATGTATTTTAAAAAGTTCCTAAAAAATACTGCTCCCGGCGATTTTCCCATTCCATTTATCACTTTGTACAACTGTACCAATTTTCAGACCAACTGAAAAAGGCTAATCCTTGCCACCGGCACAAAAATGTTAGAATATGTGAAAATAATGCGAATTTCCTAAGAAATCGGCAATTTCACGGAGGAAAAACGTACCGGTAATTATTTTCATGATGATTTACTTCTTTTGTGAACTATTGTATGCAAAGATGTAGTATTGGTACTTCTACTTGTATTCAACTGCAACTTGAGTAGAGTTTTTAAGTACTTCTACTTGTAGGCCTACTGGAGACCTAAGTACTTGTACTCGTACTTGAGACCTAAGTACTTGGACACAAATGACATTTCTACAGGCACTCGGATAGTTTACCAGTAAGCTTTGTCTTTTCTTTTAGTCATTCATTCTTACGTTCTGGATATTGGATATTTTGGCAGTTCTGCATAGACCTCAACTTGATCAGAATTTCTTCCGGTTGTCTTGTTAAAATAGCGGCCAAGGACGGTGATAATGTTAATAATAAAAATACTAATATTTCTAGAGCGGCAAAGTTTGGATATAATAATTTCACTGTCAATGGAATGTTATTTCTGCGAAGTGCAAGTTTTGTATTGATAAAATGATAATTTCAGAACAAAACTGGCACAACATCATACTTTGTTAGACACTTGCAAAGACTCCATAAGGAGAGGTACCGTGAGACTGACAAATCATTTGAACTCTATCGAGTAATGCAAATGTAAGTCGTCGAAATTTCTCAGCACCACACGAAAGCCGCGATAGGGAAACCAGCTTCACCAAAATAATGCATTTTATTAATTGCATTATGGGACTGCTAGCAATAGACCACTGAACCTATACTCCTATAGCTTATGTATACTTGGACTTCATGTGTGAATGGGTCTCACTTGTGAACATTGTGAGTTTTCTATGTTCCTCTGTGTTCTATGATCCTCTCGAAAGAGTCTTCCGCTGCGTGTACGAGATGGGGCATATGGCTCTGTTAAGGAAACATTGTCATCTGTATCAAAACGCGCTTAGTTAGGCCACTTAGTCATTTGCGAATCACTTTTGCGTGCTACTTAAGACGTTCATTAGCGCATTTTCTTTGTGTTGCTCCATTAGTCAAAAACTGTCTACAGCTAGTTTGTTCTTATTTAATATTATGTGCAGATATGATTCTGTCTTATGTGAATGAGACACATGCTTTGACCATATCAAGTTTCTTTGGCAGTGGTTGCGCAGGTGCTACACAAACGTCTCATTTTTGGCACGATAATCACAGATACGGTTGCAGCAACCGAAACTGCAGACCCAATGCATCAAACAAGTCTAAGCTATTTGGTCACTACTGTACAGGGTCTCCGGTGAAAACGAGGACCTAATCATCACAAGTGACAAAGTAGTCGAATATCACTAGCCATGATGACTTCGATGAAGTTGATTGTTCGGACGTTTGGAATGCAGCAAAACTGTTCTTGACAAACTGTCTCAACCGGTGCTTAGAGTTTTAAGTGTGCCTGCATCTAGCGCTCTTGTTCAACGTGTATTTAGTTTAATATTAAAACAGCTTCGATCGAATCTGAGTGACAAGATGCTCACATCTTTAATATTTCTGAAGAAAAAATTATAAATGAGTCCCTGTGGCAATACACCATTGCTTTATCAAGGAAGTAAATATATCCCTTGTTTTTGCAGTTACCATGTGTACTTGTGTAGGCTACTTGTACTCGTACTTGTACTTGAGACCTTAGTACTTGTACTCGTACTTATACTTGAGGCCTTAGTACTTGTATTCGTACGTGTACTTGATACCTAAATACTTGTAGTCGTATTTGAGACCTCAGTACTTGTACTTGTACTTACAACCTTTCATTTTCTGACCAATACATATGAAAACATACTAGTTTTTTATATATACTTAAATACCCGCGATTTGTGTTTTCAACCCAAAAATAGCGATTATTGTTAAAACTTCATCGTGCTTAAAATTAATGCCAAATCCTCAAATTTGGCTTTTTAGACTCATTTGTATGAGACGCATGGGAAAATGCCCGGGAGCAATGAATTTTCAACTTTTAATTTTCTGGAGCACCCTAGTCCATACACAATAAGTGCATCAGGGGAGGCTCAAAATCAGGTTTGCAAGGCAAGTGCGTACAACAATCAGCTACTGTGTGATATGGTATTGTGGGGTTTGCGCTCTACCTTGTTCCTCGTCGCCTTATTCGTTCGTACTACAGCTACCTTCGCCTCGGGGCTAAGTCATGGCGGTGTGATAGGGTATTCCGAGATTCTGGTTGTGGTTCAGGGATACGACTGTTAGCCTTCTTTTTGGGTTCAAACCCAATGCACTCTTCTGATGTCGGCTAAAGAACGGTTCCATCTGCACAGGATATAGTACCGTAATGAAGGTGTGTGAAGGCCTTTCAGTCTCGAGCTTCTCAGAGCTGCGAGTCCTCCACTGTATCCTAGTACAGGCCTTACCTCTCCCTCTAATTCAGTTAATTCGAGGTGGTCCGAGGGTTCCGGCGCGATATGGTCTACCTCTATAACCCTTGGGCGAGGCGGGTCTGGGTCCGAATAATCAACTACTACCGGATCGTCTAATCTGACACGTTCCAGACTATCCAATCCATCCTATCCATTCTTATATCTATCTGCTCCGCGGTCGTAACCACCATCGGCTTTGCCTTCTGAGTCTAACCACCAGCGCAGACAGGGTTCGCTCGGCTTGTGATTGCCGATGGTTCAAATCCAGCCATCTGCCTTCCATCTCAGCAGACAGGCTACCTTATCTCTCTTCATATCGTATCATATCATATGTTTATCATTATGGCATATGATATGTCTCTTGTAGATTAGTTATTCCTCCTCCTAATCTTTGTTCCAAAGCAGTGGACACATTTACCAGACCTTGCCCTACGTTTGTCGACACAGCATCTAACTTGGCCATTAATAAATCTAGGTTATACTCAGAAGGCAGAGCGGACGCTGTTCTGGTTATCGGATGGTCAATCCTCTGTACATTCCTCAGCATTCACAACAACTCAATCATATTCCAGCATAGGACTCAAAGACATTTTAGAATTATTATTCAGTTACTACAAGCGGATTATACAGTTTCGCATCAACAGAACAATAAAAATGGGAATTGAAGGCAATCAGAATCAACCGACAATATTATGCAATCAGAGTGCATTCACCAACAACAGAATCCACGTCAAATACCCCTTTAGCGAAACTTTTATCTTACTTATCTACGAAGAAGATTAAACAGGTGTCAAATAGGCCTACCGACGTATAAAGACAGGCCTAGGCTACAGATTTTTTTGTGGACGTGTAGACACAACAATATAGCCATTTCATCGGTTGAGTTTTCTTCATTGTTGTACATTCAGACGGTTCCTGACTTCCTGTGTCTCCTTACGCAATATTATCATCTCAATCGAAGCGCAGATAACTCTTGTAACTGCCAATCTTCCGTTCTTCCAATTTCTCGAATTTCCTATTCATTAGGACACCTCAGGGCGTAACGCTTTAATAGATTCAGCAATGCAGGCTCAGTTTCTATCGTTTGACGACGAACGTGGTTGCGAGTTTCCAGCACAGAACTCAGATCCAAGTTTCTTGACAGATTACGTGGCTCTTATTAAGACCTTATATTGGTGCATCGTTTCAGTTCTGACTCTCAATCAGAACATTTGTTCGAGGACCAAAATTTAATTCAGGGCGCCCCTTTTAAAAGTTTTGGAATGACAGGTTAACATTATCAAACTCACTCGTGTTAATCATCTTAGTTTTTTGACGCAATTGCACATTTATTCCGTCGTCATTCACATCATTCACTCTTTGTCTAAATGATTCCATTTAATTCCAATCTTGTACTTCTTGTACTTGAAAATCAAAATTTGATCATCTTGATAATTCATTATGTACTTGTACTTCCATTTCATTCCAATCTTGTACATTTGTACTTGAAAATCAAAATTTCATCATTTTGATAATTCATTATGTTTTGCACATTCGTCATCTTTCTATTGTTTTCTACAAAATCACCTCGAGCCTCATTAACATCACACAATTCATTATCATATTTCCATCCACAGCATCATTCATTGGCTTGTTTGTAAAACATCGCGCTCAGGAAATCTACGACTGAACTGGTTGAGACGAGAAACAGTTTCTTTTGTCTGCCCTTCTCTTCCAGTTTCTAAATTTATAAAGTCGGTTCGCCATTCGTGGTTTGATTGTATCGTACCAACGACGTGTTGGTTACTAGTGCCACTGAACTGGTAAGAGGTTCTGTCATTTTCTTTTGCTGACTTTCCCTCTACCGTTCCTAAACTTGTAGAGTTGGCTTTTACTTGTAAGTTTGTTTCACCATACTCGTTCATATCCATGGTTGTGCCAATGGAACGATTTGGTAACATCCTCTTTTCTTTTGTGAGTATGCTTCCCTCGGCGTTCCTCATTCTCACAGGTCTAAAACTAACAAACAATTTAATCATTTGTTTTATTTGCATAAGTCGTTGTACCTCGTCATCATCATTGTTCTTCTCTTGAACAAAATCATCCCATCCTCGTGCGTCATTGTTGGATCTGCGCTCTCGATTGTTCTTCGTCGCCTTATTGGTCCCTCCTACAG
Organism: Aporrectodea caliginosa; assembly: GCA_020284085.1. NCBI lineage: Eukaryota > Metazoa > Annelida > Clitellata > Crassiclitellata > Lumbricidae > Aporrectodea > Aporrectodea caliginosa. The sequence continues at coordinate 800,523 of JACEVL010000217.1, forward strand.
CTAATAACTTTTTATCATTCGAGATATTTCAATTGAGTGACATTGCATTTTGATCATGAATAATTGCGAAATTTCAAAAAAATACAACGCCTACTCGTTCTAAAACATACGTTTAGTTGTTCAGACACGGACAGGAACTACGGCAGACTGTTCTATCCACATTATGTGAAATGCGTCTCTGGTCATGAATTCATGTTTGACTTCTCTTTTTGTCACGCAGTTGGCGTTACAAGTAGAAACACGAGCGGAAGACACATTGTCGTGATCGGACAGGGAGAGGACAGGTTCCGAGAATAAATCTAAGATCACGCACAGAGGAAGAAAAGTGCATATTGGAGTGTGGAGGTCAAGGTAGTGGATCAGTTGAACAGAGACAAAGTTTCTCATACGTGGGCAGAACAGTCTACTGTAGTTCCTGTCCGGGTCCGAACAGTGAAATGTATGTTTTAGGACGAGTAGCCGTTGCAAGGCAGTGACTGCGGATGAGTACATTGGGTAGTTGCTAGCTTAATTTCCTCAGCCCTCTGCGTTCCGGACTATTATACAGAACTTCCTCGATAAACCAATTCCGGAAGCAGCCAAAAGGAGCTTGCTGAAACCGTTCTTCCGAAACCAGTTCCTCCAGTGCGCAATCGTAGAGAGGAAAAGCGCAAGGCCCTTCTGTGAAGGGACTTATTGGCTAGCCATAGCACGCCCACTCAGTGCTGGCAGGTTACTGCCATAGACGCACTAAACAGGCAGTCACTGACGGGCAGCCGAACATAATAAACCTGACTCATAGCACTGAACAACATTAAGTTACCGTGTGACTCATATAGCTCCTATAACGGGACTCTAGTTCGCTAGATTGTGTAGACATTCAAGTATTGAATGAAGGCTCAATACACTATCGTCACATCGACGCCGAAGAGAAATGAGAAATTGAGAACGCGATAGCCATGGCAGCCAACTACTCGGGCTTGCTTCTCCCGGACCCACTGAATGTCAATGGCAGCAGTGTAGCGAAAAGTTGGGACCGATTCTGCGACCTGTGGGAAACTATTGTACTGGTGGAAAAACTCTCGGAAGCGAGCGGAGATACACATGCACCCGTTTTCCTGACTTGCTTCGACAATGATGTCAACCGCTGCTTTGACCTGGCCACGGACGAAAAGAGCATCATAGACCCAATCATTGAAGAATTCGAAACGTTTTGCGTTGGCTCGGTTAACATTTCATATCAACTTTACCGTTTTAACCAACGAGTGCAGGACAAAGGCGAACGTTTCGATGTTTTCCTCGGAGACGTACGGCACTTGGCGAGGACGTGCCATAGAAGAGTCTCTGATTCTGTATCGACTGGTGATTGGCATACAAAGCGACGACACCAGGCAGAAACTCCTCCATGGCGATCCGAGACCTGACGCTCAAAAGGGCCGTAGATCTGTGCAAGGCGTCAGAGGTAGCCGAGCAGCAGCTGAAATCGATGACAGAATCACAAGTCCAACGCACAAGGAATTCAGAACGACCCTGGAATCGATTTGACCTTTGACCTGTAAATGACCTTGAATTATGTTAACCTTTTAGTACAATGTCTTCTCGAATGTAGACCCTTTCCCAGATGTAGCTCTCGTTTAGATAAACAGAACAAAAAGTTTATCCAAATCGGACTCTATTCATTTTTTGTGATAAAAAGATGAAATTGAGAATCGACCCAAGTTCCAAGTCCGGAAGCTGAGCGCCTACAGTCCTGGTAATCTAAGGGGTCCATGATGCATACATAGGGCCTACGTACATGCAAACATACATACATACAACTATGCATACATGCATACATACATACATACATACATATACATAGGCCTACAAGGCCCTACATTAGGGTGGTGCTCAAACAAATAATTTTTAGTAAATTGATGGGACAGCCCGAGGTTATGTTCCTTTTGATAAACTAAGCTAGTGTGCAAAATATAATAAAAATATTCTATCGTTTAGGTGTTCCACATGAGATGACAAGTTTTCCAAATTTTAGGCGAGGAACGCCGAGGATCGTAAGCACAATTATTGTGATCCTATACCATAAGTTGCAAAATTACACCGCCATTTCTGATTTCTCATAACGTCATACGGAACACGACCTCCTACAATACAGCATTCAGGGTTTTTAATTTACATTTCCGCATCAGAATGTGAAATATTAAATGTTTTCTATAAATATTCAACAAATCTTTACTCTTTGTGTTTCTGTGTTTCTCTACCTCTCTATGATGCCTTTAGTGAATTCCTCCACAGTCCACAGATTGTAGATCTTCTCAAGCCTCCCGATTGCATGTTGCATTGTAGTCATAATGCAGGTGAGCTATATTCCAAAAAGCTGCAAACTTTAATGCATGTAATTTCACGAACAGTTTTGCCACTGACTTTTAACAAATGAAAAATCTGTAATGTCTGTTTTCATGAAAGCAGCCTTGCACTTTGATTGAATCATTTGTGAATCCAACAAGGTAAATTTCAGTATAAGATCTGGTAGAATTTTTTGAACATACCAACCTTTGAACACCTCTGAGTTGGCTTCTTGAAGGGCGCTGTATAAATTCTCGGAATGAATGAATCTAGGTCAGTTTCCAATTAAAAACTACTGAAAACAAGCAAGTCAATAAAGAGATTAGAAACACTGGATACATTAGACTAGACTAAGTGTTGGGTAATTGGATTTTTAGGATTTTTCTTGCAAAGTATTTTTTAAGTACCGGTAAGCTAAAAAAATAGGTTAAATTTACACTTGTACAAAGTTGCTAATAATCTGATTTTCCAATATATTAATAATATGTTCTGACCCCAGACCAAGCTTCAGTGATGCATTATGTTACATGCAAAATTTAAGTTGTGTGGCACCCCTTAATTATGGAATATTTTAAACGATTTTACACATGAGTTTCTACTACCAATACGAACAGAACTGGGGGATGTCCTAGGCAGTTAAATACACAGTGAGACAGGAAGATGAACTGAATGCATGTTGGAACTCTGTTTATAGAAAGTTATTTGGTTTTAATGAATGGGAATCTGTTCAAGGCTTCATTTGTGGCCTTGGTAGACTAGACTTACATCACATTATTAAGAAACGTCGTATGATGTTCTATAGGCGACTAGTTCATTCGACATCTAATTTTCTCCAGGATATTTTCTGGTGTTACGTTGTTGAGCACTTTCTTTGTGACTCTGAACTCGTCGGCATCTTGAACGGTAACTTTAGTTGCATAAATGATCTTTACGAACATTTTCGCAGTCTGTGCGTTTGATTTTATGTTTGTTCAGATTTGTGCATGTATGTTTTGTTTCTGCCTTTGGACGTAATAAAGTACCGATTATTTAAAAAATACTGTTTTCACTGTCACCCTAGCCTACATGCGTGTAAAACCAAAAGTTTTCAGAATTACTTTTCAATTATAAAGCTTTGGCCTTGAGTAAACATTGGAATGTTATTGCGCTTATAAACTGCATTCTTCATTTCCTGGTGTGAATTGCTGGGCACGGTGACATTGCTGAAGATATTTGTATTAGGCTAGATCAGTCTGGTCGCTCACAGAAAATTGTGTGTCTTCCTCCTGCGATTACATGGTTTGTTATTGGCTTGATTGTTGACTTCACTTCAGCTCTATGTTCTGCGTTTGAATCTCAGTGTGTCACATGATTTTAATTTCTCTTCACCCACGTAAACGATAGGAAGTGGTCATAGAACTATCGCATTGCTTCGGTCATGTATGTTAATCGGCATCAGACCAAGCGGCTTCGAGGTTTCCCTTTTATAGATTGGCAGTTACTTCACGGTAACTTTGATTAACAATTGCAAATGCCCCTTGGTTTCTACTAGGGTCTGTCAGAGCACATAACACAAGCCACCATTAGTTTTTAGTAATCAAAATAGTCGTTTTGACATTTCCTTTGCTTTGGTAGCCTCTGCCTTGCCCCGTTTTTCAGTAGTTCTGGATATTTTCCATATGCTGTGGCCTATAGGTTCTTACTGTTAATTTCCGGAAGAGGTAAATCCTCCGCTGTCTCAGCCATTGTTAAGGAAACGAAAATAACAAAGAACGAGACATAAGCATGCTGCAGAAAGTCATTGTTTCAAGTGTAGGCCTAACAGGTTTTAGAAATTTAGTAATTTTAGTCAAAACTCATTCCAAGTCAACATTTAGACTTAAACCATTGTTCAGAGGACCTGATGAGAGGATTTTCAGTTTCGCAATCCTCGGAAAGGTCTTTCTTCTCTGTCCAAAAAAACACAACTGTAATTTCAGATTGCACAAAGAATACGAATCTAAAATCTGAGCTATGAGAAATGTCTATTCAATGGCTGGAGCAATTTTCCTTATCTTGTGTACCAAACCGCTGTGCCATCTCATTGAATCCTAATTTACTGGCCACCGTCTTTACGCAGATGACAGCCAACACTCCATATCCTTTCCTTCCTTTACACCTCCATTGCACATTTACCATTTAGCCAATCAAATTTAAAAATGGATGTCCTCCTGCTCCTCCAGATTCTTCTGCCATTAACCCGTTCCAAAACAGAATTCCCCTAGGCCTTCCGAATTAAATCGAAACTTGTCACCATCCAGCCACCCCGCTCCTCTTGATCATCCTCTTATCTTTCTTGACCCCCAGTTATCGCCTATTTTATGGCACTGCACTTGGACTCTGGAACGATCTTCCTCCTGAATTCCGTAAAATTTTCATTTCTTCCTACCAATATTGCCACTTCCAATCATCATCTGCACAGGTTCCTATCCTCTGTATTTCACCCTCATGCTTTCAACTCCAAATTAAAGTCTTATTTCTTCACGAGATCCTGCCCGACTCATCTGATCTTCCGCCTTCCAACCTTTCTCGACCTGCAAATGAAACAAACCTTAGCAGCCCCTCTGCCTCCTCTTTCTGGTCTCTCTCTGGAAACCAGACTTAGGCCTGTTTTCGACATCTCTGGACAACACCTGTGACTGGACACACCACTGTAGATAGGTTGGTGCTATGTGCTATTTTATTAATTTAAAGTTTCCGATTACGATTACGAAATTGAAAATAGGTTAAACATTTTACCTTTTATTTTTATATGTAGAATGGCTCGTTTACGGTGGTCACAACTGGAGTAGTGGGTTTGACTGTCGTAGGCCCTGGACAGCTGCACCTGTTGCACAAACTTAAACCGTAAGCTTATATCAAACCCAAAACCTTTTTAAAAAGAACTGAGAGGCCATTGAACACATTGAACATTCTGAAGAATAGGCCATAAATAGGGATTTGTCTCATTTGAGCACGGCATATGCAATGTACTATGCCTAATATAGGCTATGTCTCAGACAAATTCAGACATGTCTCAGACAAAAGCTGCATCAGGAGGTCAGTTTAAACAGCGGCGTTATATGAAATCAAATCCTCAAGAGTAACGTTTTGACCAGAACCGATGCCATTAGCTATCATCTATTCGAGTAGGAGATACGGGGTCTATTATAGTGTACCAGTAACGAACTAACGAGTACGGATTCACGTTCTGTCAAATACGCTAAACAAACCAGCTGAGTGTTTGTGTGAGATGTTGAGTCGACTCAGACTGTAGCCTATCTGGACAATGACAGTAGACTAAAAATTTTATTTAGGCCTAATAAATCAGAACAGTATTTGGTATTTGCTTCACTGTCCATAGCAGCAATGAGTGGGAGTTATACTGAACTTTTTCCAGAATTATTTTGCCGAATTAAAGCGTAGATATTCTACGCGAAGATGTCCATAAGCTGAATTAGATACGAGCTGGTCGTCATAGATTGATACTGACCAATATTAGTTGCAGTATGATCCTTAAATGGCACCGTAGTCATTGGGATCTCGTCATGCAGAACGTTCATTTTTATAACTTTTTGATATTTGATCGGTGTAAATACGTTACCTGTAGACAGGTATATCGGCACATGGTCCAGTGTCTGTGTAGCTGGTGCCATTCTCTTTTACACTCACAGAAAAGTTGAAATCTGTAACAGCGACTTCCTGGCCAGGACAACCCGAACACAAGGTGTTGGAATACACAACCCCAGTCGTTGAATTTGTATACTGGATTCTACTGACGTTTCCCAATCCACTAACTGCAGGATTGCACTGCCGTAGACCAAAAAACAAGAGACTGAGAAATAGTAGGCCTATGGCTTCGATTGTAATCAGATGAAATTACAAATAAACAGCTCTTTTGAAACTAGGCTGTTTGATCTAGTATTTTGCAATCACTCACAACCGCGTTAGAAAAAGTAAACCTATAAGGCTATGGGCCTAATAGATATCGTAAATGGATGAGGGTTTTAAAACCTTTGAACACACTTCAAAAGGTTTAAAGTTATCCTTTATGGACATCTAACTCACACATTTCAAAATAAACTGTTTAGTAGAAGCATCAACCAGAAGAAGTCATCATAGGTGTGCACAGATCCTTTATTATTCGAGAGCACTTGTAAATGCGAGTAATGTCTAAGTTTTAATCCTCAGTCATTGCCAAAGAAGAAAATGGTCCATCATGGTTTGAAGTGATAAGTTGTGTTAACGACTTCTTTTGATCTTATATTCGAACAACTCTTCCTCATCTAATATCTGACCTGTTTTAATTAATTAGTTTTAACGAAGCCTTATAATCTGATCGTCGTTGTTAACTTTGGAAAATGTTTTACAAGTTCAAATGTCTTCCTTCAACCAATTATTACGTAAACAAACCATGCAGCTTGTTAACGCTGCTAGGTTCTAGTGCGTAACGTGTTTTTTAATATATCTGGCTGAGTTATATCTGGTCATCTTCTTAGGCTTCTACATCTACGTTGTAGCCCTCTACTTCCTTTACTCCAACCAACAGAGAGTACAGAAAACGACAACCACCCAGTTCACGAGTCACGACCACCCAGTCGTCGAAGTGCACATAACCGAAAAGCTATTAGGCTTTACACCAGGGCATGTTATCGAATATAACAAGCGTTAAAATAAATTTAATTGTTAAAACTAACGATTAATCCATTAATCAATTGTTAATTACCGCAGCCTGGACTGATATAATACAACGACTCACGTAGCATGGTTTTGCTGCAGATCCATCTGACGGTCGAAGCCACGAGATAACCTTCTGGGCATAGCGGACTGTCCATGAAGAGTTCATTTTGATGCCTGCCATGACTGCTTGACATCTTAAAGTGTCTGACGCCTGAACATTTCGTTCCGAGTTCAATGTCAGATAGAAGCAGGTGAATACGAAGTAGTAGTTGAATCTTGCCATCTCGTAAGTCGTCTCTAGAACGGTCTTCAGCTGATGACTGTTCGTAGCTGCCAATGGTGCCTTATATATACACACACGCATAGAGTAGGCTAGCTCTCAATCACCTGTTACTGTCATTGCAACATCTCAGGTTTTAGCACAACGTGTAGGCTACGTCTTAAACACCCGATATCCCGTACGTAGGCCTATTCCCAACTGCCAATCATTTATTTGAGTGACGTGCCTACTGAAAGCTGTCAGTCTCACTAAGAAAGTTAATTAGTTATCCCGATGAATACTTTTAAAGGAGTTTGTCACAAAGTAGTGCCTGTCAGACTTAAGAAAATGATTGATAGCTTTCCGATTCAAGTCATTGTTGGCCCAGTTACACGTAGCTACACTGGTAAGCTGCGTGTGAGGCGCCTTTGTGGAAGAGAGCATGCGGATCACGGTTCGCATCCTGATAGTGGCTAATTGAAGGGTTTAGGATCGCGGTTCGCATCCTGATAGTGGCTAATTGAAGGGTTTAGCCTATAATTTATATAGAACGGTCTTTTCACGGGAACCTTAAAATGGTGTGGTGTCCATTCAAACGGGCGAGCGGTGGTGATTGATCTCACCTGATCAATTCATTGAATAATGTATAGCGCCGAGGCCATTAATTTAATGGTCGCTATAGAAAAACGCGAACATTTACATTTAGGGCTACATTGCTAGTTAGACGTCCAAACGAGCTTCAATAGATAAAAGCACATAATCGATCTGTATCAGTGGCCTTTTATTGGAGCCTTTTTTGAAAGTTTGCTTTTCATAGTGCGATACAGCCCTTTACCCGTAGACGGTTTGTGTACGGGGTAGGGTTTTTAAAAATACGCCATCATTTAGGGCTAAGCTTATGTGTTCCTAGACCAAATCTCAACCGCAAAAGAAAGATCATGCGTTGAGTTCCGATAAGCGACCGTTACCTAATCTATCATCCGATCCAACACATTGGGGGTAGTTGGGGCCCGATAGCGCATTGGATAACAGACTGGCATAGAGAGCGAGAGGTACCGAGATCGAGCTCCGTAGGCGGACATGTTTTGTATGCTGCTATTAGCGCCGTGTATTGCAGGCTGTCTGTTCTGTTAGTAGTTCAGATTTAAGTGTCTTCTGTCATTTGTGAATTGTTTCAATTGCATAACTGCAGGTCTACACTGTAAGCGGTTACGGTTTGTCAACCGGATTGTTTCAAATAAAGAATATTATTATTATTAAATTTTAATTAGCCTACATTGCATACTTCGTCTAGTCGTTTTACTTTACGTGTCCATATCGCGGCCGTCCCAATGATCCCAAGGATGGAGCCATGAGAAGCAGATGATCTGTTTCTTCCTTGGAATGCCACAGAAGTGTCTCAATCTATCAATCAATCAATGAATCAATCTTTATTCATAATAATATTATGAATAAAGATTTATTTATTGATTGATTCATTGAGACATTGTTATGAGACAGTATTATTACAACAGTAATAATTATCTACAACACGTTTATATGCATGGGACCCTAAATGGATCGATGATGCCGCTAGTTGAACGACTCCTGATGCTTAAAATAATTACTAAATTTAATGTTATGATGGAATAGATTGAGTCTGAATTATAAGCGGCTTTCGATGTCACAGAAATTGGCATAGGGCGTATAGTATTTATTGATTCACTCATGGGCGTAGCCATAAAAAAAATTTGGAGGGGTTTAAGATTTTTGGGGGGGGGGTGTTCCATTGAAGATTGTCGCAAAAGTTAAGGTTTTTTGTTTTTCGCATGTAAGAGCATATAAAAAATTGTCCGCAAACTTATTTTTGGGGGGTTGAACCCGTAAAACCACCCCTTAAATACGCCCATGGATTCACTGATTGGCCAACTGTACCAATAAATAAATTAATTTTCGTTTGTTCCTCCATCAAGTTGACATAGGCGCAACTTGTTTCCTTAGGGCCTGCGTATTTTCGTTTCAAACAATTTCATGAAGTTACATGCATAGTCTACTTGCATAGTCTACAATTATACCTGTAGACTATGTTTTCGGTAAGACTAGCTACTACAGAACGAAATTTAGAATGCCTCCCAAATGTACAGCATTAATGTGACTCACGTTATATTAATTTAACTACTGACCTGTATTGAGCAACCTAGTGTCCGGAAGGCCAATTGATTCCGCATAGTGTAGCTTTGGAACGTCGTTAACAGCTGTCTTTAGCGAGGTTCGGGCAATGCATTGAAATCCAACGCATTTAAAAACATTTAGCATGAAATGAAGCAGACCTAATTGTTTTGCTGTTTTGCTACTGTAGCCTCCACGTGTTCAGTAGGGTATGCGGACGTTTCATCAACAGACGAGTCTTGACCTCTTTCTAGACTAGGCCGAGAGGCATAGAATTAAAGGTAATGATTCAGAACGATGGCTTGAGATTCGATCCCTTGTGTTAGGTGAAGTAACTAGATCAAAGGTATCGGTTTTGGATGAGAGCCTAGAGGATATTAGTACATAGACTGTGCGTGGGATCACAACGGACCCTGACGCGTCGCGAGAAGCGACAGTTAATCCGCATCCGGGAATTACGGACGGAACTTCCGCCATTTTGGTAGATAATCCAGATAATAGCCATAACCATAACCACGACTTTTATTGAAACCATTTGAACAAAGTAGATAACCTAGATAAAGTAGACGACCGAGAACTATAGCTCCTCTTCTTCTATGGTTAAGGCCTGGTGGCCAGTGTCACGAATTAGAGTATACTCCCTAAATGAGTATCCCCATAACATACTCCCCATAGAGTATCGGGTTTAGTGTGCATTTTAGGCGGTTTTTAGGTGTATTCAAGTCGTGCTGTTTGGATTTATTGCAGGCCCTACACATAAAAATTTTAAGTTGCGTAATGCGTATCTTCTTTTGTACTTCGACCTGAAATTAATTTACTTCGTTTTTCGCGATTTTGACTGGAATTTCATCTTGGTTATCGTGATGCGTATTACGATGGGGGGGGGGTAGAATGGTTTATCCCTCCGGATACTCTACACCGGTTTATTCGGTCATGGGGGATATGCTTTAGGGGATAGAATATCACGTGACACCGGCCTAATGTTAAACCGTCCAGATTTTACGAAGCTGACGCTCGACGGCATGACATAATGTTTCCCTCCTCCTACGCGGTTCAACCGCAGCTAGCGACTCCTAGTGATCACGTGTTCGCTATAGTTACTATGTCTCATAATTATATACTTATAAAATCGGAAAAATCAAATTGGGTTTGATTGGGCTTCAATTGCTCAATAATTAGAATGAAAGCGACGTGTTTATCTCACAATAGTTAAACATTAAAATGTTTTAAAGATGTAGCCTAGGTCTAATATAATCTAACACTTGCATAAATCGAGTTGAAGTTCAATATGACAATGACCCGACATACGTGGTTGTGCATGGGATGGGATCATGAATATTCAAGAGTTTAGTAAATTTCAGCATATTCATACATTGCAGCGGAAAGAAACCTAGTATTGATTCAAGGAGAAAGCTGGCTATTGCTGAGCTACGATACAAACTTTGATTTTCATTAGCACCCTTATCAGAATTAAAAATCAGACACCAACGATGCCACGGCTGATTGCTTACAAATGCAGTAGACCAGGTGTTTGTCTTGTTACTCTTGTATAAGCAACGGACGATGAGAATAGAAATTCGCAAACCAGAAAATAAATCTCTCAATCCTCAGTCTTTCATTTTCTGCTGGCTCTACAAAAGACATCTGAGAACAAATTGATTTTTAATGCTTCATAAATCCATTTAGAATGGGCCGTGTAGACAAAATGCTGTCACTGGATTTCTTAAACTATAATAATTTATATATACACAAATTAGTGGAGCGTTGTTCTCGATTGGCTAGTCTGCGCAGATGGTTTTATTGGTAGAAAAGGTGCTACAAAAAAGCGACTGCCTTTGTGATATTTAATTTCATGTTAGCGAATACAAAAACCGCCTTCTGAAGAAATCCGATGAGAAAAATGGCAGTTTTTCATCGTCTGTGTTTCATTGTTATCGTGGCGCAGGACCAGGGAAGAAGTTTTGTCACGGCTGATGACTCCAGATGCCAAGCTATAGATTCTGCTGTGATAATATATTCTTTCCGGAAAACAGACGATAGTAAAAAGATTATCCAGTCTTTACCGAGTTGCTCCTTGCTGTGTAAGTATAGCACGAGGGTTCAAATCACATTGCCAAAAGAGAACATTAAACTGCACAAATCTACAGTGTTACTGCACAGCAGTGTTAGGCCTATTTTAGTTCCTGAGAATAGAGTAGAAATAATAATTATTTTAAATTAATTCCATAGACTGAAAACTGGAATAAAAAATAAGTCTGGAACGAGAATAGAATAGAAATAAAAATTTCAATATATTTCTCGGACGAGAACGGAATAGAAATAATAATTTATTTCTATTTTTAATAGCTATGCGGACTGACATCGGCTCCAGGCTGAAGTGACAGTAACAGTCGCATTCACATTGTCCGTAATATACTAATCTCATAAACACTGTTTTATGTGAGTCATTTCAATATTTTTCATTAGACATTAATTTTCAGACATTAATCTTTAATGTTAGACATTTCTGTGAGAACTGTAAGTGGAAGTGGAACTACAAATATAAATCTTCAGGCACTGGAACTGGAGCTAATAGTATTTCTAAATAGGAAGTGGAACTAGAACAAGAACAAAATGTATGTATAAAGAAGAACTAAAACTAGAACAACAATGACGACAGTGGAATAGAATAAGAACAGAAATAGAAATTAATGCTGGAACTAAAATAACACTGCTCCACACGCACCAATTGCTCTCGATTGTTTGATTAAAACTTTTCAGCGCTGTTGTAATCATGGACCTCATAAATTAGCATCACATCTGATCTAAGATAGCTGAGAAAACTTATGCGCTGCGGCAAGCCCACGCTAACAAGGTGCTAAAACACCCGGTAAATGCCGATCTATTGAAACCTTTCATTGACCGCCGTGACTTTGTGAAACCATCCACAGATTCTTCTTCTGCCTCTCCAGTTCACAACGAACCACACACTCCAGGTGGGTCAACAAACAGTGTCAATCAGTGGCACGAAGCAAATCGCTTGACTGGCATACAATTTGTTAATAAAAAGTGTCTTTGGGTTGTCTGGAAAAATCCTTCTCAACCGCCATCTTGGATACCGGAAACTGACGTTAGTGACTGCCTCAAAAGAGAGTTTCACATACACCAAACAATGACGGGTAAACTACGGAAACCTGATACACCACAAAGGTTTGAGAAACATTCACAATTACGGAGTCGACGATAACAATATTGACCAGCCAGTAAGGTGGCCCACTGAAAGCCACAGAGAGTTAAATTTATGACATTAGGAGAAATTGACCTCCCAGAGAAGCATGCTAGAAGGCTTTATAGGGAATATTCATCCCCTTGCGACAGTCCAAGTATGTATGTATGTATGTATGTATGTATGTATTTACGACGATTTATATAGCGTTGTTGATAGCAAGCTACTTCTAGAACGCTCAACCAGTAGCGGCAGCCATCAACAGGCGCCCAGCCCTCATGTAGGACAATGGGCAGCCCGGAGGCGCCAGCCGTCAGGTTGTGTGTTTGTATTACTATTGTACTCCAGTATATTGCGACCGAGCCACCCGCAGTAATAAATGTTACTAAATGGAATCACAAGAGGGATAAAGAATAGCGCCTCATCACACGACACTGCATGAAAGTCGTCATCAGTTGTGTAGATACTCTAGCATTGAGTCGGAAATGGGGGTTTACATAGGTGATACTAGACCAAGCATCTACCCCCTTTCATGCCCCTGTGGCTGGCAATGGCACCCAAGGTAGCTCATATATGAATCGCCCTTATGTTACAACTCCCGTTGCCTTTATAGCCTGAAGTTAAATGTCAGTGCATGCATAGTGTATTTTTCTCGTAGGCTCTATATAATTGCTCTATTAGGTGGACATCATTATTGCGTTTGTACTTGCTGACCTGTTTTCCTTGCTATGTAACGCTATTACTCGTTAGTTGGAACATAACTGCTAGATGACAATTCGGACAAAATTCGTTAAAATGCATAGGTTAAGATTATGTTGTGCGTGTGCGGCGCGATCAGTGCACATTGTTACGCCTCATATCTCGCACACGTTTTGCCCTAGATGCCCCAGCCTGGGCGGTGCCAGTGCAAACCATTAAAGCTGCCTGACATTTAAGGAAGGTTTTGTGGCGCCAGTATTTTAAGCATCATTGTGCAATTTGGTGACGAGTTCTTTGCTTCTGTGTATTCCAGCATGCGAACTGTTTACCGAACCCAGCAGCTCGATTCTCGGAAATGTTTTCATTTAAGTTATTTAATTGTCTTTTATAAATTCGATGTTTATTCAGTCGCAGGTGCGACTCTTTTGCGAAGCGGAGGCGGATGTAGAGTGGAGACTGGAGAAAGAGAGAGAGAGAGAGAGAGAGAGAGAGAGAGAGAGAGACAGACAGACAGACAGACAGACAGACAGACAGACAGACAGACAGAGACAGACAGACAGACAGACAGACAGACAGAGACAGAGACAGAGACAGAGACAGAGAGAGAGAGAGAGAGAGAGAGAGCTGGACAAGGGAAGCATAGGGGTGCAGAGCTGGTAGCTGCTAGGATTACAATTGCCAAAATGATAAGGCCGAGGAAGGCTGCCTTACGTGGACAGCTTCGAGCTGCCTAAGTCAGAAGGACAGCCCCTTAGACTATTATAAAAAGATGCTGCGTTGATGATGAATTGCTACGTGTAGTACTGAATCGCTGGATGTACTGTTCTCTTCTGTGTTGGCGGTTGTGAATAAACGTTGTGAAACTACAGAGACGCTTGTTTCTGTTGGTCGACTATTCCACCATTGGGCGACTGTCTACTCTACATTACACTACAGCAACGCAACAGATGCATTGTTTAGAAACCGCACAGCTGAACAATTATTATACGGTTTATTTATATTTAATACAGGGAGGATACAGCTCTGACACATCATGACAAACATATGTCGAATCAATCGATAGACTTAAAAATAGCCCTGTCAGCACGACTTTAAACATTAGGTGGGACCAAGTTGAGCTCTATGCATGTTTCAAAAAATAAATAATTAGTAATTCGTCGTCGTAGTTTCTGTACTAGATTCTGGAACTTTAGATGTAGTCATAGCCACCAGAGGGCTGGATCTAATAGTTAGTCCTGATGATAATAGAAAAAGCATTCTGTAGAAACTGCTCAATAGGACAATCAGCTTGTTTTGGTTCGCATGTTTTGTTTAGAGAAGATACTATTCTGAGATATAATGACAAACTTTTAATGTTAAATGTAAATCAGGTTAACAAGCCGCAACATGGTAGAGCGAAAGTGAAATTAGCAATATAGAATATAGAATTCTGTAGGTTATTGTTCGTTCATTAGTTATTTTTGAGCAAGCTCCTACAGAGAACCCTAAGTAGGGCTATGTAATTCTTATCATCCTTTGCTAGTAATAAAAAATCGTGAGTTCTATGGCGAAGGCAATAACTACGCTTGATGACAGGCGGAAACAAGCTTCGCAGGAGTGGGATGCATTCCTGCTGACAGCTGCTGTCAGCAGTCTGTCATCAGCTTCGTGTACCATGTTCGAGATGTCAGGCGCATTGTCTAGGAGATAACCCATTCGTCAGGATCTTTGTAGGAATCGATCTAGCCTATTCCTGTCCTCAGCTTTGGTGAAGCCCAAGCAAGCTGGCGCCACATAGAGGAGACGGGACACGGTCGGTGCTCTTGCATGACGTATGCAGCGTGGTTGAATAAACAGTCGAATAAATCGATAGCGATGAGCATTAGAACGTAGAGCACCTGTGCTTGTCCATTCACAATATTATTACTGAACTTGTAGACTTGGCCTAGAAACGATTGTCAGTTTCTGATCTACATTTTGAAACATTTAGCATGAAATGAAGTATAGTGTGACTAGGCGTAATTGTTTTGCTGTTTTGTTAGTATAATAAAACGCTCACAAAATCTAAAAAATCGAATTGGTTTTGATAAGACACCTGGACTGTTTGTCGCAAGTGCTCACTAATTTAAATGAAAACCGCATGTTTTTATCACAAGTTATAAAACTTTAGGTCCTACGTTTTACAGATGTAGGTCTCATTTAAGCTAACACTTGGATAAATCGCGTTGCAGGTCAATATGACTATCACCCGATCTAAGTGGTAGTGCATAGGATCATGAATATTCAAGATTCTGCAAATTCCAGCATACTCATAGTTGCAACGGAAAGAAACATCGTATTGATTTCATTAGACATGAGGCAAATACTGAGCTACGAATTAAACTTCAATTTTCATTAGTAGCCTAATCAGAATTAACAGTCAGACACCAAAGACGTACGATTTCCTTACAAATGCAGAAGACCAGGTGTTTGTCTCATATTAGCAATAGACGGTGACAATAGAAATTCACAAACAATGAAATAGATTTCTCAATCCTCTAATTAAACTCTTTCATTTCCTGTTGGCTATTCAAAAGATATCAAAATTCTTAGAACAAATCTGTTTTTAATGTTTCATTAAAGCATTCTGAATTATTGACAAAATGCTGTCACTGTCAATTTCTTAGACTATAAATAAGGCAGCGTAATGAATACAAAAGACGCTTTCTGAAGAGATCTGATTAGCAACATGGCAGCCTTCTATCTTCTGTGTTTCATTGTCATCATGGCGCAGGACAAGGGAAGAAGTTTTGTGACAGCTGAGGACTTTGGATGCGAAGTGATAGCTTTCGGATGTAAGAGCAAATTCTTTCTGGACAGCAAACAATGGTCAGAAAAATATCCAGTTTACCGAGATGCGCCTTGCTCCTTTTATCGAGTTGAGCCTTGCTCCGTAAGTGGCCTATAGCACGAGAATTCAGGTCACAAAGAAAACATTCAACGGCACAAATCTACAGTGTTACTTAGGCTACCAATTCCATTAAACTGTGTGGGAAAAAAGAATTTGAGGCTGTTCTAATAAACGTGGTCTTCCCGTTCAAGTTCAAACAAGTGAGATGGGAGCTGACCAAAGCAAATAACGAGCAGACTGAGACATAAGCTTCCAAACAGCATTATAAATTTCGCTAGAGTAGACCTGTATCTTGCCTAATGTGTGACTTGACGTGGTCAGATAGACCCTCTATTTAAAAAAACATATAAATATTTAATAGTGTATCATTGATTTGCTGTAGCATCATTTTTCTTTCAAACTTTAGCAATGTTGTACAACGTTTCATGGAAGATACCATGTAGCCCTCATTTAAAGCAAAACTTAATGTTCCAAAAGCGTAAGAAAGTTTAGAAGTGCGGCTGTATAGAGCCAGACCAGCTATACAATAATGGCTATGTATAACTTTTCATCCAATTTAACTAAGCAATTAAACTCAACAAACACACTGTATTTAAGAAAACTGTCACGATTTGTCTCACGAGAACAACCCCCAAATCCTTAAGCATATTACAAATTTACAAGGAGATGCGTAAGTTACCTTCTCTTCTTTTATAATGATCCCAAATATCAACTGGTTTCGACTTTTAACACTGTTTCATCGATTCTAATAGACATGGTCGCATTGGCCGCTCTGTTTAAAACTAAATCAAGTTAGGTATCAAACCTCAGTGAAAAGGCGATACATTGCAGCAGAAGGTATACCCTGGTATGTTCTGTGAAATAAGAAGTCAATAAGAAAGAGTTTCTCTGGTCAGTTATACTATTTAAAAAGTAAGTAGCCTTTATTTTCATCTGACAAGTGCTTCTGTAGCATGAGAAATACAACTGACCTTTCCAATGGAATTTGGTTCTCAAACCCATCTAGAACGCCCAGACCCGATACCTTACCAGAAAACTAAATGTTATACATAACTTATTATATAATTCTACGTACATGAGTGTGTGAATGTCTAGGCCTAACAGTTGATTTCATATTCAATTGGACAGTGTAATCCTACGCACGGTGTATTGGATGGCGTCAGCAGAATCGATTCAATTGTGGCAAGCAACAGCATAATTTCGATCAGCGTGTGTTCCTGTTGCCCTGGAGAAGAAGTCATCGACTCAGAATACAGATTTTCTACAGACGACCCTTTAGGTGGAAGTACTTCGTACAGTTTTGGATCATGCACGGGAATAACAGTTTACAGGTGTGGAAAATAGCGCAAATTAATAATTCATTAATGTATGCTTGTACTACAGTCTGGGTCTTTAGAACTAGTAATATCTAAAGATCTATAGCTGCCATGGTTCGAATAGAAGGCCATGCACATTTGAACATCATGCATTGTTTAGAAACTGTACAGCAGAACAAAACAGTTTATAGCCTCTCGCGTATATTTTGCATGAGGACATAGACATGCTTGATTGTCATGTGTCGTTGACGGGAGAATGTTTGCGTGAAGTATGCAATGACAAGTGTGAATATCTCGAATGTACATTGAAGATGGAAAGTGTTGTTGAGACGTTGAACGTTTGTCAGATGACGGTTGTACATGAGTGTGATGACATTTCTCAAAGTTTGACAGAACTTTCTCTGGATATTGTTGACGTTTCTGTTAATTGTGCTGAATCTCAGATGTGTGAGAAAGTTTGTTTTCAGACTGTGTATGCGATGGAACTTCCGGTCGATGAATGTCGATCACGCAGACGCTTTACGAGACGGAGTTCGAGTGGAGTGAGCGCCTTCGTCTTTCTTTGGATGGTTCTGACGGTCTTGGCGTTATTGGCTCGTGATACTTGGGTCACGAGATGCACGGCCTAAGTGTTTCTTCCTTCAGCAGAAATGGACGACGCGTTGGCTTCGGTACTCGCCGTTGTTCACGTCTACGCTTGGTACTTTGGTTCTGTACTGTCGGCGGTTTGCGCTAATTACAGTCCGTGGCAGTTCGGTAACGCCATGTGGAACACTAACCAGAAACTCTTGCTTTGGAGTTGCGGACTGCAAGGACGTTCCTGGAACATTGGGCATTGGCTGAGTCGTCTGAATTTGTTCTCAGACTTAGTTTGCCGTTTCACCTTTGGTGATTAAGATAGCTTTGAGACTTTTGACTCATAGACTTTATATGAACTGTCTCTACATTACAGTTTACAGTTTTTACTTTACTTAGATGATTTTCAGTTAGTTTGTTCTTAGACTTTTGATGAACGTTCTTGTTAGTCTATTACAGTTTGATGACAGTTTGATTTGAGTTGTTGTAAGTGAAGGGTGCATTCGTTTCTGAGATGTTGTGATTGTAAGACACCTTATCATGTTGTGAAGGGTGCATTCGTTTCTGAGATGTTGTGATTGTAAGACACCTTATCATGTTGTGAAGGGTGCATTCGTTTCGTGAGATGTTGTGATTGTCAGACGCCTTATGTTGTGAAGGGTGCATTCAATTTTGAAATGTTATGATTGCAAGACGCCTTATCCTGTAGTGAAGGGTGCATTCGTTTTTGAGATGTTGTGTTGTAAGACGCTTTGTCCTGTTGTGAAGGGTGCATTCAATATTGAGATGTTATGTCGATGTTTTATACGGTTGTTTAGGTCGGAAACACTTGTAAATGTTTCCTGTTTTTAGTTGTTGGAGGGTCTGTTGCCTGTTGGGAGTGGCCTTCAGGCATCCCGCCATTCCGCCATCATCATCGTCGCACGTGCACGTACTAACCTTTAGTTATAAGGTGCACCTAGTTTAAGCTAAATGTGGGATAGTCTCGTTGACTATAAATAGCTGGGTTCTTCCGTCAAAGAGGAGACCGGTTTTAGTTAAGTAGGGAGTTAGTCGTGCACCGCTGTGTGTGTCACTATGCTTGTTTATAAACTTACATAGGCTTAAAAGCATATTATGAGAACAAATACATGCATACCCTACATATACAATTGTGCATTCGTGCAGGACCAAAGGTTTTCAGAATAACGTATGTTATTGAACTGTTAAATAGAAGTGAGGTATGTTGCTCCAAAGCTTTGGCATTGAGCAAACACTGAAATGCTATAATTGCGCTTACGGTTTAAGCTGCATATTTCTTCATTTTCTGGTGTTTATTGCTCGACTCTCTGACATTTTGCTGAAGATATTTGAGTTACCGTTCACGGAAAAGTTGCTTTGTTGACTTAAGCTCTGCGCTTTTCTTTTGACCGACGTGAACTATATATAAAGTGGTCACAGTTATTTGGCCTTAGGGGGCCGTCCATAAATGACGTCACGCAATTTTTGCAGATTTTTAACCCCCCTCCCCTCGTTACACTTCGTCACAAAAGGTAACACCCCCTTAAAAAATGGCGTCACAAGGCTCTGACCCCAAAACCAAATTTCCATTTAAAAACATGTTTAAAATCACATTTATTGCCAGTGTAATAAATATTTAATGTGGCACTGCACTCTGATGTTGTAATAAAGTAGCAAGTCAGGTATTAAAAAGGAGTCGTTGCAAAGCTGATATTGGCATAAAATTGACTTGAATATTCATTGTCTAACCAATTACTATAGATGTTCAGAATATTTTGTAGTAGAACAATTAATCAAAATGAGAAGAGTAGAATTACCACGATAACTTATTCATTCCACAGCATGAAAAGCTCAGGTAGAATCGTATGAATTAAAATGTTGAATATATGCAATTTATCCAAACTTTTACAGAATTTATGCTTCTCCATTCTCCCATGGCAAAACAAAATGCTCCTTCATGAAACAAATAGGGAGAGCATGAATATTTTAAAATCTGACGGTGACCAAATATTTAAATAATTAGAAAATTATTAATAATGGTGCCCGTAAACATTAAAATAATCAAAATAAAAATGAAAATGTAATACTCAAAATATTATTAGTGCTGTTATTGTTAAAACTACATTGTTGTTAAATTTTATCCCATAGACCTGATGTGACGTCACATTTCTCATGTCACACATCATCACAAATTTCCGACCCCCTCTCTCCCCTATGTGCGTGACGTCATTTATGGACGGCCCCTATACTGTCGCATTGCTTCGGTCATGTTTGTTCATCAGTATCAGAACAAAGGCTTCGAGGTTATTCTCATAATATTATAGAGTGGCAGTTACTAAACGGTAACGTTGATTAACTATATTATGAATGCCCTAATAATATATATTCGTTTATTTGAAAAAGAGACAAATCTGGGTGGCACACCGCACCCAGTTACATGTCAAAGCACAAACCAGACAAATAAATGAAAAAGTAACAGAACTCTGTCAGTGATCACGGGCAAAGAGGACTCTAGGTATAAAGTTGTTAGCATCTTTTTCTGATAACAGAAATGGTTGCTGTCTAGGACGCAGGTTGTAACGAGTTTTGGCGTTTGCTATAGGTCTACAACTCTACATGGATATATAACATAGACCCCATGTGCGTCCGCACGTTAAGGCAAAGAGGCACTTGACCCTCTGGATTTTGTATCCAAGTATGTAAAATTAAGAATATTATTAATTTTTAGTTATTAAAATGGGTCGTTGTGACATTTCGTTTCCTTCAGTGACGTAGTGTCTCCCTTGCCCCGTTGAGTATTTCCATTCAGACCTACTGTAGGTTCTTCCTTTTCATCTCCGGAAGAGGTAAATCCGCCGCTGCAATTGCCTGTCCCAGCCATTGTTAAAGAAAGGAAAATAACAAAGAACAAGACATAATGCATGCTGCAGAAATTCTGTTTCTTTCAAGTGTAACAGGCATATTAGAGACTTTATAATTTCATTCAAAGTCATTCCAAGTCAACATTTAGACTTAGACCGTTGTGCAGAGAACCTGATGAGAGGATTTTCAGCTTCGCAATCCTCGGAGAGGTCTTTCTTCTCTGTCCAAAACAAACACACCTGTAATTTCACAAATGCGCAAAGAATAGGAATTTAAAACCTTAGCTATGAGAAATGTCTAATTGTCTATTCAATGGCTGGAATCTATGGTAGCCGATCCCAGTCTATCATCTCTGTAAGACCTAATCTAATTACAAAAAGCAGGTCCCACAATTTCTTAATTCCGTATAAATGGTCGCGGTAAATAGCATGGCGGGGCCTAGCGAATGGATGGGACAAAATCCGCTTGTGGGCTTCATGAACACGTTCAGGAGTGCCGGCTATTTACATTCTGATGCTCTGACGGCTGAAACACTAACTACAAGCGGCTGACGCCGATCTGTTCAGAGCATTCAACTTTTGCTAAACTATCTCCGCCTCTTTTCCATCGTATTCTCACCTCTCTTGACAAGACAGACTGCCCATTGCCAATCTTTCCATTGTATCGAAGCTAACAGAAAGCATTGTATTTTCCCGACTGAGTCTCTCTTCAGACGCATTCCTCAACCTCAACCAATCTGACTTAATTCACCAAAACGCCGCTCCACTAAAACTCCACTTACCTCGTTGTACAATAAACTAAGCCATTTCATATAGTAGTACGTAATCTGCTGACAACCATCTTTACGCAGATGACAACCAACTCTCCATATAATTCTTTTAATTCCTTTACACCTCCATTGCACATGTACTCCACGTGGTTAGTCTGATCTAGTCCTCCAAACACCTCTGTAACCCTTCCAAAACAGAATTTCCTACCTAGACCTTCCGGATCAAATCAAATTCCCTGATCCTTCCACACACATATCATCTAACTTCTCATCAATCTGGCTGAAATTCAAAGAGCGAATCCTCAACAACTCCTTACAATACGCCAAGCCCAAGTAGTATCTTCGCGAACTTGTCAGCATCCAGCCTCCCCGCTGTACACGATCATCCTCTTACCTTTTCCGACCCCAGTCGCTGAGTCATCTATCAAATTGGATCTCGACTTTGGAACGATCTCCCTCCTGAATTCCGCAAATTTCTTTTCCGCCGTCAATATTGCCACTCATCCATCACCATCTTCATTAGGCTCCTCTATATATTGCATGATTTGCACCTGTTGCATGTATATATCTATATGGCACCTCTCGAAGTGCACACAAATCAGAGGCTTTCAAAATTGAAGTCTCATGTCCCCGACTCATCTGATCTTCCGCCTTCCAGTCTTTTTCGACCTGGAAGAAACCTACCTCTGCCTCCTCTCTCTGGTCTCTGACCTCTTTTTGACATCTCCGGACAACCCCTCTGACGCGACTTAACGCTCGTGGATAAGCTGTGTGGTGCTTTGAGAAATTTAAGTTAACGAACTCGACAATAGGTTAAACATTTTACCTTTATGGATAGTATGGATCGGCACCTTTCGTCGTCATAGTTGATCCAGTAGCTGGTCTAGTTGTCGTCGTAGGTCCTGGGCAGCTGCACCTGTAACATAAACGTAACCTTAAACTTACACCAACAACAAACGGGCCAGCCTACAACATCTTGGACCTTAGACGGGTCCATAGCCACTCCGTCTGGCGTAACTACATGGCCTAGAAAGCAAACGGTCCGTCTCAGCAACTGGCACTTACTTGGCTTCAACTTAAGATTGGCGCCCCTTAGCCGTAGGAACACTTGCTCCAATCTATCCAGGTGCTGCTCCGGCGTACTCCCAAAAATAATTACATCATCTAGATAAACTAGGCAAACCTCGAAGTTTAGCCCAGACAAGACGATGTCCATGAGCCGCTGGAAAGTGGCGGGCGCATTGCAGAGCCCGAACGGCATCACTTTCCACCTGAAAATACCTCGTCGCGTAACAAACGCGGTCTTATCTGCATCCTTCGGATCCATCGCTACCTGGTGATATCCGCTTCTTAAATCTAGCGTACTGAACCATCCGCCGCCCGCGAGAGCGTCCAGGCATTCATCTATCCGCGGAAGCGGGTAGGAATCCTTCCTCGTCCTATCATTCAACTGTCTGTAGTCAATACAGAACCGCAGGGCACCGTCTTTCTTACGGGCCAACACCACATTCGCAGCCCACTCGCTCACAGCTGGCTCTATGATTCCATCGGCTAACATGCCGTCCAACTGGGTGTCAACAACGATTCTGTGCGGCAACGGCTGGCGTCTCAAAGGCTGGCGCACTGGACGCGCATCTCCGGTCTCTATCTTATGCGTACAAACTGAAGTCCTTCCCAAGTCGCGATCAGTGACAGAGAAAACATCACTGTACTCATCCAGCAATCCACTCAGTCGTTCCCTAATCTCAGGCATTTGACACATCGTCGGGCAGATCGGCCAACAACATTTCACTAGGCGAAACAGCATCTTTCGGCCCTGCATTCTCATCTTTTTCCCTGCTAGACTCAACCTCTACCGGGTGTAAACCTCCTAGCATCTGGTCCTTAGTCAAGCGCACTTCGTTCTCACTCAAATTCACTATTCTAACGCGGTTGTCCGCGTGATCATCGACCACTACACGGGCAAGATGCACCCCAGGCTGGATTTCTTGAGCCTCAGTCATCCAAGCAGGCGCTATAGTAGTCAGATCCCCATACAAAGTTTTTACCGGGACATCGCTCTGGCACCTAGGGGACACTATAACCTCCTCGGCAACGATCACGCGCCGGCACCACATTGACCCATTACCTCTCGCCAGGGAGATACGTTTACGGTCAATAAATAAAGCCCCAGTCCCAAAACTTAATGTTAAGCGACAGCGATGCTCCCTGAGCCAGTCCATCCCAAGCATGGGCTCAGCAATTTGGTCGGATACCAAAAATGAAGTATGAATCTGTAAACCACCCGCTAACTTAATGGGCACCTGGACCTCCCCAAGAACGCGTATTGAAGTCCCATTAGCAGCCATCAAAAAGCGATTGCAAGAGCGAAGTTCTAACCCATCGACAGTAGATGAAGGCACCAGGCTGACCTCCGATCCAGTGTCGACCAGGCACAGCTGCGATCGTCCGTGAATCGTCCCTCTGATGTAGATAGCGTTCTTGCTTGCTCGGTCCGGCAGACTCGGACGTGTCGTGTTGTTTCTGGCCACCGGGTCCGGTGGCATCGTAGCTCGTTCATCGTCGGGCGGTGCGTCGTCGTTCGGTCGGTTTCTGTAGCGGCGTGCTTGACGGCAGTTACGCGAGATGTGACCTGCTCGTCCGCAGTTGTAGCAAGTCACGGATCGTCGCGTGTTCTCCAATGGCGTCGTAGGTTGTTCATCGGGGCGAGCGTCTCGACCCGGTCCATCGTTCATCGAATTTCCTCGGCGGATCTCGCGGAGTTGACGGTCGATTCGTTGCTCGATCTCTCGCTGGAATCGTCGCTGCTCCTCCATCTGCGTAGCCAGAAACCGGTCCAGCTGCGTTTGCAACTGGGGGTTCACGTCGGTTTCCTGGGCTCCACGAACTCTGTTCGGCGGTCTTCTGCGGTCGTCGGAGTCGGTCGCTCGCTGGTAGGCTTCCAGGCGAAGCGCCGTCCGGTAGGCTTCATCAAGAGTCTTCGGCTCTCGCTCGCGTACTTTGAGCGAAAGTTCTCGGTCTCTCATCGCTTCCAAGAAGGAGTCCTTCGCGATGATCTGCGTCGTCTCGTTGGAAGGCACCGGGTAGGCTAGGACAACCAGCCGTCGAATCTCATGCAGCAGATCACTCAGGTTTTCTTCCGGTCGTTGGCGGCGGTAGTACAGCTGAGCACGGAAAGTTTCTGCTTGGCCCTCCGTCCCGTATCTTTGGCGAAGGCGTTCGACCAATTCTTCATAGCTCACGCTCGGTTGAGCGCCGAAGTCCCAGAGGAGTTGCGTTGCGGCCTTCTCAAGCGAACATCGTAGGTAGTCGACCCGGTCTGCGGCGGTCCACTGGTTATGCCTCGCGCAGACCTCGAATTGCACTAGGAACGACTCCAACGAGCCCGTCCCATCGAACTTGCCTGGTTTCATCGGCGTCGGGCGGTTACGCAGCAAACCACCGACACTTTCCAGTAGATTCGTCGTCGAATTCATCGGCTCGCCCGTCTTTTCAGTCTCTTCGGTCTTTACGCGGCCATCCGATTTCAATTTCATCTTTTCTGTCGCCGGATCGCCCGTCTTTCCTCGGAAGCTCGATCTCTCCGGTTCGTCCGTCTTTTCTCGGAAGCTCGGTCTCGGATGCACCTTGGGCTTCGTCGGTTCGCCCGTCATTTCTCGGATGCTCGGTCTCAGCGGCAGCTCTTCGTCATCGGAGTCGATCTCCGTCACCAAGCGTCTTCGTTCCGACGGCATCTCCATCGTTGCTCTCCTCGCGGCTGGCGTCGACGTCTCGGCAGGCGTTCGGACTTCACTCGGCGTCGGGAAGGAGAGATCTTCCAAGAAACGGCTGCTGTCCGGTTTCGTCCCGATCGCGGCCATCCGTCTCGCAGCTGGCGTAGAAATATCGGCAGGCGTTCGGACTTGACTCGGCATCCGGAAGGCAATCTCACCGTCGTCGTAGTCGTCGTCTTCTTCACGGAGCATCATCGGTTGATTCTAGCGTCGTCGGCTGGCGGAAGACTCGAACTCCACTTCTTCTGGTACCAGTGTCGCGGAACTCGCCTCTCACCCGGTCGGGCAATTCGCACGCTTCTTCGTGTTGCGAAGACGGCGGTGTTCTGCGCAGGAGGACTACAGTCTCGCGTGTCGCTCGAAAGAGCGCAAGTCCGGCGTCTGGAGTATTGCAGACGATTTATGGCAATCGCCGCTGACGACGCGCTCCAATCAACCAAGACAAGTCAAAGTCACTAGGTTTTGAACCCGTATATTCTGCCAAATCGTCAGCCCACTCTACCACTGTCACACAGACACGCAACGGTAGACAGGAATCGTCAGGCCAGTCAGATGCATCGAAATCGTTCCAACTCAGAGCAAGCTCTATCGTCAATGCATCGTCGCTTACATACAAAAGCGTCCTCTATATATAGTACAATATGTGGGGGGTGTACAAATCCAGACGGCACCGTGCAAGGCCTGAAAGGGGAAGGGAGAGGGTGAGCAAGAGCCGGCGGGCAAAGTGAGCAAGGCCCAACGGGCAAAGTGAGCAAGGCCCGGCGGGCAAAGTGAGCAAGAGCCGGCGGGCAAAATGAGCAAGGCCCGGCGGGCAAAGTGAGCAAGGCCCGACGGGCAAAGTGAGCAAGGCCCGACGGGCAAAGTGAGCAAGAGCCGGCGGGCAAAGTGAGCAAGAGCCAAGCAGGACGCACACATACAGACACAGTGACAAGGCAACGGACATACACATAGGCACAGTGTCAAAGCATCGGACATAGGCACAGTGTCAAAGCATCGGACATACACATAGGCACAGTGTCAAAGCATGCCAGTCCCACTTCCGAGGAGGGCAACCCCAAAAACCGTAACATAAGTAACGTTTATTTTCATCTGACAAGTGCTTCTGTAGCATGAGAAATACAACTGACCTTTCCATTGGAATTTGGTTCTCAAACCCATCTAGAACGCCCAGACCCGATACCTTACCAGAAAACTAAATGTTATACATAACTTATTATATAATTCTACGTACATGAGTGTGTAAAGGTCTAGGCCTAATAGTTGATTTCATAGTCAATTGGACAGTGTAATCCTGCACACGGTGGATTGGGAGGCGTCAGCAGAATCGATTCAATTGTGGCAAGCAACAGCGTGATTTCGAACAGCGTGTGTTCCTGTTGCCCTGGAGAAGAAGTCATCGACTCAGAATACAGATTTTCTACAGACGACCCTTTAGGTAGAAGTACTTCGTATAGTTTTGGATCATGCACGGGAATAACAGTTTACAGGTGTGGAAAATAGCGCAAATTAATAATTCATTAATGTATGCTTTACTACAGTCTGGGCCTTTAGAACTAGTAATATCTAAAGATCTATAGCTGCCATGGTTCGAATAGAAGGCCATGCACATTTGAACATTATGCATTGTTTAGAAAATGCACAGCAGAGCAAAACAGTTTATAGACTCGCGTATATTTTGCACGAGGACATGGGCATGTTTGATTGTCATATGTCCTTGACGGGATAATGTATGCGTGAAGTATGCAATGACAAGTGTGAATATCTCGAATGCACAGTACATTGAAAACGGAAAGTGTTGTTGAGACGTTGAACGTTTGTCAGATGACGGTTGTAATAATAATAATAATAATAACAGTGACAATTTATATGGCGCCGTAACACAAGGGCGCCTCACAGTCAACTAACAGCAGGGTAGGCCTTACAGAACAAATAAGTCTTGAGTCCAGATTTGAAAGAGTCAACTGTGTTAGCCGCTCGCAGGGCAGGAGGAAGACCGTTCCAGCATCTGGGGCCGGCCGCCGAGAAAGCGCGATCGCCAAAACGGGTTTTCATCCGTTTTACGCGAAGATCGCTTTTCTCGAGCGATCGGAGTCGCAACCCGGAGGCGGAAGAATGCGTCCCGATGCAGTAATCACGCAAGTACTCAGGCGCGGCCCCATGAGTTGTACATGAGTGTGATGACATTTCTCTAGTTTTGACAGAACTTTCTCCGGATATTGTTGCCGTTTCTGTTAATTGTTCTGAATCTCAGATGTGCGAGAAAGTTTGTTTTCAGACTGTGTGTGCGATGGAACTTCCGATCGATGAATGTCGATCACGCAGACGCTTTACGAGACGGAGTTCGAGTGGAGTGAGCGCCTTCGTCTTTCTTTGGATGGTTCTGACGGTCTTGGCGTTGTCGGCTCGTGATACTTGGGTCACGAGATGCACGGTCTACGTGTTTCTTCCGTCAGCGGAAATGGACGACGCGTTGGCTTCGGTACTCGCCGTTGTTCACGTCTACGCTTGGTACTTTGGTTCTGTACTGTTGGCGGTTTGCGCTAATTACAGTCCGTGGCAGTTCGGTAACGCCATGTGGAACACTAACCAGAAACTCTTGCTTTGGAGTTGCGGACTGCAAGGACGTTCCTGGGACATTGGGCATTGGTCGAGTCGTCTGAATTTGTTCTCGGACTTAGTTTGCCGTTTCACCTTTGGTGATTAAGATAGCTTTGAGACTTTTGACTCATAGACTTTATATGAACTGTCTCTACATTACAGTTTACAGTTTTTACTTTACTTAGATGATTTTCAGTTAGTTTGTTCTGAGACTTTTGATGAACGTTCTTGTTAGTCTATTACAGTTTGATGACAGTTTGATTTGAGTTGTTGTAAGACGCCATGTCCTGTTGTGAAGGTTGCATTCGTTTCCTGAGATGTTGTGATTGTAAGACGCCTTGTCCTGTTGTGAAGGTTGCATTCGTTTCCTGAGATGTTGTGATTGTCCTGTTGTGAAAGGTGCATTCGTTTCCTGAGATGTTGTGATTGTCCTGTTGTGAAAGGTGCATTCAATTTTGAGATGTTGTGACTGTAAGACGCCTTATTCTGTAGTGAAAGGTGCATTCAATTTTGAGATGTTGTGACTGTAAGACGCCTTATTCTGTAGTGAAAGGTGCATTCAATTTTGAGATGTTGTGACTGTAAGACGCCTTATTCTGTAGTGAAGGGTGCATTCAATTTTGAGATGTTGTGATAGTAAGACGCCTTGTCCTGTTGTGAAAGGTGCATTCAATTTTGAGATGTTGTGATTGTAAGACGCCTTATCCTGTTGTGAAGGGTGCATTCAATTTCGAGATGTTATGTTGTTGTTTTACGGTTGTTTAGGTCGGAAACACTTGTAAATATTTCCTCTTTTTCGTTGTCGGGGGGTCTGTTGGGAGTGACCTTCAGCCATCCCGCCATTCCGCCATCATCGTCACACGTGCACTTACTAACCTTTAGTTAAGGCGCACCTCGTTTAACTTCGCAGGACGAAGACATTTTACGATACACGGAGGACGGAGAGGGGTCGTTGTTTTACGGTTACAATAACAAATTTTTTTACCCCAAAGATATTTTTCATATCTTAGCTCATAGGTAAGGTACAATAAAAAAAATGAAGTATCGATTTTAATAGTTCCAAGGTCAAGGAATCAATTTATCGCAGAAGCAACAGTGTGGGAATACTAGTATCCAAGATGGCTGCCAATATGGCCGCCAAAACACACAAATTTGTGTATGTCCGCTTATACGTAAGATACAATAACAAATTATGTGTCGAATGTAATATTTTCAAGGTGAAGGAATCGATTTATCGCAGTAGCAACAGGGTGGGAATGCTAGTATCCAAGATGGCGGACAATACGGCCGCCAAAGCACAAAAATATGTATATATCAGCTCGTACAGTAGGTAAGATACTACAACAAATTGTGTGTCGAATGTAATATTTTCAAGGTCAATGAATCGATTTATTGTGGTGTCAATAGTGTGAAAATACTACTATCCAAGATGGTTGCCAGTATGGCCGCCAAAACAAAAAAATGCATGTCTCAGCTTATAGGTAATCTAGAATATCAAATGAAGACTCGAATTTCATATTTTATATGTCAAGGAATCGATCTCTCGTAGTGGCAATAGTGCGCGAGTGGTACTTTCCAAGATGGGGGCCAATATGGCCGCCTAAAGACAACTATGTATTTCTAAGCTCATAGGTAAGCTGGAATAAGAAATGGAAAGTCGAATTTAATATTTTCGAGGTCCAGGATTCGAATTTTGGTAGCGGAAATAGTGTGAGAGTGTTACTTTCCAAGATGGCTGCCAATATGGCTGCTAAAAGAAAAAAAATGTAGTATGTCTCAGCTAATAGGTTATCTAGAATAACAAATGAAATGTTGAATTTTACAATGGCACGATCTAGGATTCGATTTATGGCAGCGGCAATAGTTTGCGAGTGTTATTTTCCATGACGGCGGCCAGTAAAGCCGTCAAGAGAAAAATATGTACATTTCATAGGTAAGCCACAATAACAAATGTAGTGTCGGAGATTTTCTACTACTATCACCACCACTTTACCACCACCTTGATATACAAGTAACCCTATATAATTGTATAACAAAATAAATTAGCTGCCATACCTTGGAATATGCTATACTTAAAGTCGACGCGTCGTGAGCCTATCACAGTTGATTTTCAAACTAGGGAGAAATCCTCTCCTTCACCCTCAAATGACGTCCCTGACTGCAAATCTCGCTTAGATAAGTGTTTGTAATTTATTCTGTTGGAATCCTTGCCCCTAAATATGTATGTATAGGCACCAAGATCACGATTGTAAGTGAACTAGAAGCTGAGATATTGAAAAATCTCTATTTCGGTCGGCCATTTTCGAAAATGGCTGCCAGGGAGTGTAAACCATGAAAGAAAAATTGGCAACAACATATTTTGTCTGCTTCAGAACTATCATGTCATGAATTTAAGCGTCGTTGCCAAGATTCTACCCTAATTTGTCCTTTTTTACATAAGCCGACGGACTAAGTTACTAAACGGCAACGTTGATTAACAATATTATGAATGCCCTTAGGTGTTTGCTATACATGTAGGCCTAGGTCTACATGGATACATGACATAGACCCCATGTGCGTCCGCACGTTAAGGCAAAGAGGCACTCGACCCTCTGGATTTTGTAACCAAGTATGTAAAATTAAGAATATCATTAATTTTTAGTAATTAAAATGGGTTATTGTGACATTTCGTTTCCTTCGGTGACGTAGTGTCTCCATTGCCCCGTTGATAATTTCCATTCAGGCCTACTGTAGGTTCTTACTGTTCATATCCTGAAGAGGCAAATCCTCCGCTGCCGTCACCAGTCCCAGCCATTGTTAAAGAAAGGAAAATAACAAAGAACAAGACATAATGCATGCTGCAGAAATTCTGTTTCTTTCAAGTGTAACAGGCATATTAGAGACTTTATAATTTCATTCAAAGTCATTCCAAGTCAACATTTAGACTTAGACAGTTGTGCAGAGAACCTGATGAGAGGATTTTCAGTTTTGCAATCCTCGGAAAGGTCTTTCTTCTCTGTCCAAAACAAACACACCTGTAATTTCACAATTGCACAAAGAATGCGAAATTAAAACCTTAGCTATTCTTAATGTCTATTCTATGGCTGGAATCTATGGTAGCCGATCACAGTCTATCATCTCTGTAAAACCTAGCCTAATTACAATAAGCAGGTACCACAATTTCTTAATTCCGTATTATAAAATAATGGTCGCGGTAAATAGCATGGCGGGGCCTAGCGAATGGATGGGACAAAATCCGTCTGTGGGCTTCACGGCTATTTACATTCTGATGCTCTGACGGCTGAAACGCTAACTACAAGCGGCTGACGCCGATCTGTTCAGAGCATTCAACTTTTGCTAAGCTATCTCCACCTCTTTTCTATCGTATTCTCACCTCTCTTGACAAGACAGACTTCTAACAACGGTCCCATTTCCAATCTTTCCACTTTATCGAAGCTAACAGAAAAGCATTGTACTTTTCCGACTGAGCCTCTCTTCAGACGCATTCCACAACCTCCACCAATCTGACCTAATTCATCAAAAACACCGCTCCACTAAAACTTCACTTGCATCGTTGTACAATAAACTGGTGTCTGCCATCTGTCATCAACAAGTCTCCTGCCTCTGTCTTTTCGACATCTCTGCGCTTTCGACACCATTGATCATGGCCCTCAATCGACTATCTTCTGCTCTACGGTAGTTCAAGTCCTACTTGTCTTCTCACTACGTCTCTGCTGAAGTAAAGCCTTCAGCCATTGCTGGCACCCTTCCCACAGAGAGTAAATGTGCAATGGAGGTGTAAATGTAGGGATAGAATTGAAAAATCTAACCCTACCCTGCGTGGTGTCCCGCAAGCATCCGACCTGGACTAATTCTCCTTATATTGTGTACCAAACCACTAAGCCATTTCATAGAGTCCTAATCTGCTGACAACCATCTTTACGCAAATGACAACCAACTCTCTATACAATTCTTGTACTTCCTTTACACCTTTATTGCACATTTACTCCACGTGTCTTATCTGATCTAGTCTTCAAAACACCTCTGTAACCCTTCCAAAACAGAATTCCCTACCTAGGCCTTCCGGATCAAATCAAATTCCCTGACCCTTCCACACACGCATCATCTAACGTCTCATCACTCTGACTGAAATTCAAAGAGCGAATCCTCTACAACTCCTTACAATACGCCAAGCCTAAGTATCTTCGCGAACTTCTCAGCATCCAGCCTCCCAGCTCTACACGATCATCTTCTTACCTTTTCCGACCCCAGTCGCTGAGTCATCTATCAAATTGGATCTCGACTTTGGAACGATCTCCATCCTGAATTCCGCAAATTTCTTTTCCGCCGTCAATATTGCCACTCATCCATCACCATCTTCATTAGGCTCCTCTATATATTGCATGATTTGCACCTGTTGCATGTATATATCTATATGGCACCTCTCAAGTGCACACAAATCAGAGGCTTTCAAAATTGAAGTCTCATGTTCCCGACTCATCTGATCTTCCGCCTTCCAGTCTTTCTCGACCTGAAAGAAACCTACCTCTGCCTCCTATCTCTGGTCTCTGACCTCTTTTTGACATCTCCGGACAACCCCTCTGACGCGACTCAGCGCTCGTGGATAAGGTCTGTGGTGTTTTGGGAAATTTAAGCTTACGAACTCGACAATAGGTGTAACATTTTACCTTTATGGATAGTATGGATCGGCACCTTTCGTCGTCATAGTTGTTCCAGTAGCGGGTCTAGTTGTCGTCGTAGGTCCTGGGCAGCTGCACCTGTAGCATAAACGTAACCTTAAACTTACACCAACACCAAACCTTTATTGGAAGAACTGAGAGGCCAGTGAACACATTCAAGATTTCAAATAATAGGCAACAAATTTTGCTTTGCTTAATTGTTTCATAGCATGTGTAATGTAATATGCCTAATGTAAGTCTCAGAAATGCCTCACACAAAAGCTGCATCGGGAGGTCAGCTCAAACAGCGGCGCTATATGAAATCAAATTAGAAAGAGCCAGGTTTTTGGCCAGTTCCGATGCCTTTAGCCATCATATCAATTCGTGTTGGAAATATGCGACCTGTCATGGTGTGCTTGTAGCCATTACTCAGCAGCTTCGAGTGATGTGAAACACGCTAAACAAACCAGTTAAATCATCTCATGGAGGAATATAATCTCATATTTGAACAGAGTGTTTGTGTGATATGCTATGACGACTAACCAGTCAACTCGGACGGTATCTGTCCAATCACACGAGACAAAACTGTGTTTGTAAGTCTAGTATCACTGTATCAGGACAGTTTTGGCAATAGCTTCATGGTCCATAGCAGTAATAATTGGGAGTAATACGGTACTGAACTTCTCCCAGAAGGTACAATTTGCCGAATTGAGGCGCAGATATTATACTTGCAAGATGTGATGAGCTAAATGAAATACGAGCTGAGAAAATATTGCCCTTTTTAGCTCCAAAATGATAACTTAGATTGCACAGTAATCATTGCGATCTCGTCACGCAGAACTTCCAATTTATCACTTTTTGATATTTGATTGGTGTAAATACGTTACCTGTAGACAGGTATTTCAGAACATGGTCCAGTGTCTGTATGGCTGGTGCCATTCTCTATAACACCCACAGAATAGCTGAAATCTGTAACAGCGACTTGCAGGCCAGGACAACCCGAACACAGGGTGTTGGAATACACAACCCCAGTCGTTGAGTTTGTGTACTGGATTCTAGTGACGTTTCCCAATCCACCAACTGCAGGATTGCACTGCCGCAAAAAACCAAAAGAACTTAGACAAAGTATGACTTCGATTATAATCAGATGAAATCAGATTTAAACAGCTCTGCTGAAACTATTTGATATAGGCTAGTATTTGCAATCAATCACTCATAACAGCGTATCATGAAATCCTTGATTGGCATCTGATTCAGACATTTCAAAATACGCTGTTTAGTCGAAGCACCAACCAGAAACAGTCATCTTAGGCGTGCACAGATCCTTTATTTTGTTAAAACGTAGTGGATCCGTTCACGCCCCAGACGTTAGCGGATTCCAGGTACTACATTCAGGCCGTCGCGTTATTGGCTAAAGCCTGTCACGTGACCTTGGTGTCTTCCCTTGGAATTTTGAAATGGCGGACATCTTGAAGGTCGGTTATAGTCAGGTTAAAATCTTCGTCAGGGTCGTTTAGGGTCAGATTAGGCGTCGTGCTGACGCTGCTAGGTTCTAGCGTCCAACGTCTTTTTTACAACACAACCGACTGAGCTAAAACGTCTCTCACACTGTATTGTAGGGCTATAATACCAGGGCACCTCATCAAATATAACAAGGGGTCTTCGATTAATCCCTAAAAAGAAATTTAATTGTTCAAATTAATTAGCAATTAATCTATTTATTAATTGTTATCTACCGCAGCCATAAAATAAGCCTAAACCTACCGCGTGATTCGATCCCGTTATTTTCAGTACAATCTACATGTCGTCTAATCCAGTCTGATCTAGTTTATTATAAATTTAAATGCTTTATCTTTAGCATCAGTTCTTCAGAATCTCAAGGCATAAGCTTTCTTCTCTCAATCCGACAGCGACATCGAACTCATAATTCTAAATTTCTAAAACGCGAGAAGCTCAGCGCACGGCACCAGCTTTTTCACGAGCGACTCTGAAGTTTATCGTAGCAATCATATCCATATCAGAGTATTAGAACCTAATAGCCTACTTCAATGAACAGAAAACTGCATAAATTGAAAAATTGTAACGAATGCAGGCCTAGTCTCTAAGAAGCCAAAATGTTGAGCACAACCCTACTCTGCGAATTGCAAATTTATATGTCACCATGCATGCAGTGTCACTGTATCAAAATTTTCAGCGTGTTCGTAGTCAAACTAGTAAAGAAGTTGTTGTGCAATGAAGATAATTATATGAAATTCATAGTTTTTGAAAATCATGATTACTTGAAACTTTTCATGCCAGTTACTGAATAAATTAATTCACTTGTGTTTTTGAGGTCTCGGTAAAATTTGTGGACTGATATAATGCAACGACTCACATAACATGGTATCACTGGAGAACCATTTGACGGTCGAAGCCACGCGATAACCTTCTGGGCATAGCGAACTGCCCATGAAGAGTTCATTTTGATGCCGGCCATGACTGCTTGACATCTTAAAGTGTCTGACGCCTGAACATTTCGTTCGGAGTTCAATGCAAGACAGAAGCAGGCGAATACGAAGTAGTAACAGACCCTTGCCATCTCGTTAGTCGTCGCTAAAACGGTCTTCTGCTGCTGGCTGGTCGTAGCTGCCAATGGTGCTTTATATACACTCGCGTAGAGTAGCTGTCAATCGAAGAACACCTGTTGCTGTCATTGGAACATCTCAGCTTTTATCACAACGTGTAGGCTACTTCTTAAACACCCAATGTCCTGCATTCTCAAATGCCAATAATTTATTTGTCTGACGTGTCTATTGAAAACGACCAGTCTCACTAAGAAAGTTAATTAATTATCCTGAGGAATACTTTTAAAGGAGTCTGTCATTAAGTTGTTCCTGTCAGTCGTTTACCAAATCGTTCAGATTTTAGAGAATGATTGATAACTTTCCAGTTTATATCATTATTATTCAAACGTCTAAACGAGCTTCAATAGATGAAAAGCACATATTCGATCCGTATCAGATGGTCTTTTATTGGAGACGTTTCTGAAAGTTTCTTTTTCACAGTACAATACAACCAGTTTGCGTAGGGCTATAAAAAGTAGACCATCATGTAGGACTATAATTATGAGTTCTTAGATAAAATCTCTACCTCAAAACTCCGCCACTGATCGCTTTCTGTCAGTGCCAGTCCCAAGCCTGTATGAAGTAGGAGAGCGACGCTAATGATCTTTGTAATCACACAGTGTCGTTAAACTGAAACTACTACTACTACTCTACCTCAAAAGAAAGATCATGCGTTAATTTCCGATAAGTGACGTTACCTAATAATGTCATCCATTCCAACATAGTAGGCCTAAACTTTTATTACCTTACATGCTTCTTCCAATCATTTCTCTTAACGTCTACAAATAGCGGACCGTCCCAATGATACCAAGAATGGAGCCCAGAAGGAGGTGATCTGTAGCTTCTTGAAATTCTGAGAGAAGTTATACGATGGAATAGACTGTTTCTGAATTGTAAGTGGCTTTCGATGTCACAGAAATTGATATATAGTTTTAGTTATGTGATATTATGATCTCTCAGATAGGCTAACGGTTATCAGTACCGAAGGCTACGTATTTTCTGTTTAAGCAAATATCGTGAGGTTACATGTATATTAATTTCAATGTTGATTTTAGTTTGTTTATTGCACAGAACAGGTTTTAGGCTACAATCATTAGACAGCAAGTACAGTGCAACAGGAGCCAAGAAAAGCTAATAGCTCATACTAAGCTTGACCCCTCTTTCTTGATTAATATTCGTCATGTATTTGATATTTAATTAGGACTTAAATATGATTTGACTAATAGCAAAAGTAGTAACAGAATGATAACAATAACAGCAGTACTGTAACAGCACTACAATATTATCAATATCAATCATGAAGTAATAATAAACTTAATAAAAATTTCAATGCTAACATATTAAATCCAATATTAAATTGACATAATAAATGTATATGCAATTATGCATAGACTACCACAGTTGTATGTTGTCGGTAACTGAAACAAATTTCGATAACCTTCAAAATCCACAACATTAATGTAGCCTATCTAACGTTATAATTATTATTAATTTAGCTACTAACTTGAGCAGCCGAGTGTACGGAAGGCCTATTGATACCTCTTTGTAGGCCTATATTTGTGGAACGTCGTTAACTTACTCTCTGCAGTTAGGTCCGGGGCAAAGATTTAAAGCCAACGCATTCTTACACGTTTAGCATGAAATGAAGCAGACCTACTTGTTTTGCTCTTTTGTTACCATGTCTGAGACATACTTACAAAATCGGAAAAATCAAAATTAAGTTTGAAAAGGCACTGGATTGGGCTGGAATTGCTCACTAATTAGAATGAAAGCCGCATGTTTATTTCACAGATGGTAAAACTTTACAACGCTTTAAAGATGTAGGTCTCATTTAAGCTAACTTGGATAAATCGCGTAGGAGGTTTTATGACTATGACCCGAGATACGTCATACGTGGCTGCACATGGGATCATGAATTATATTCAAGAGTTTAGTAAATTTCAGCATATTCATACGTTGCAACGGAAAGAAACCTGGCATTGATTTCATTAGACAGCTGGCTAATAGGCCTACTGAGTTACGAGCTAAACTTCACTTTTCATTAGTAGCCTAATCAGAATTAAAATTCAGACACCAAAGACGTGCGATTTCCTTATGAATGCAGAAGACCAGGTGTTTGTCTCATATCAGCAATAGACGATGACAAAAGAAATTGGCAAAGAATGAAATAAATCTCTCATCCTCTAATTAAACCCCTTTATTTCCTGTTGGCTATTCAAAACATATCAACATTCTTAGAAAAAATTGATTTTTAATGCTTCATTAAATCAGTAAGAAATGTAGACACAATGCAGTCTTTGTGTATTTCTTAGACTATAAATAAGGCCGTGTAGTGAATGCAAAATGCAAAAGACGACTTCTGAAGAGATCTGATGAGCAACATGGCAGTCTTCTATCTTATGTGCTTCATTGTCATCATGGCGCAGGACCAGGAAATAAGTTTTGTGACGGCTGATGATTCTAGATGCCAAACTATAGATTG
Source organism: Aporrectodea caliginosa (assembly GCA_020284085.1). Lineage (NCBI taxonomy): Eukaryota > Metazoa > Annelida > Clitellata > Crassiclitellata > Lumbricidae > Aporrectodea > Aporrectodea caliginosa. The sequence goes on from JACEVL010000217.1 coordinate 838,339, forward strand.
GGCTGTGAGAAGTAATTATTTCTGGAAAGCAAAAGTTGATCAGAAGATTCTCCAGTTTTACCGAGAGACACAGTGCTCTTTTTATCAAGCTGAACATTGCTCCGTAAGTATAGCACGAGAATAATTCAGGTCATAAAGAAAACAGTCAGATGCCCAAATCTACAGTGTTACATAGACTACCAATTGCTTTAGTTCGTGTGAATAAACATTTTCGTTGCTTTTCTAATAAACGTGGTCTTTCTGTTAAAATTCAAACAATTTGAGGATCAATTCAAAATAACAAGACAAAGCAAAAAAGAACCAACTTGAGACATATTAAGCTTCTGAACAGCATGATAAATTTCCCTACAGAGTATATCGTGCCTAATGTGTGATTTGGCGTAGTCAGATAAACCGCTATTAAATACTAAATCCCATTTAAACATCTAACAGTATACCATTGTATCATTTTTTTTCTTTGAAAATTGAGCAGTGTTGTACGATGCTTCATCGCAAAACAATGTAGCTCTAATCTAAAGCAAATTTTAAACTTTTAACAGCGTAAGAAAGTTTTGAAGTGTGGCAGTTCAGAGCCAAAGCAGTTATACACTAATGGCTATGTATGATTTTACTACCAGTTTAACAGCAATTAAACTGATCAATTTTGTTGTTTTTGAGCCAACTTTCACGATTTGTGTTAGCAGAACAACTGTAAAATAAAATGGCTTAGCAAGTCAGCATGCAAAATGCATTCGTTTGGCAAAGAGATTAATCGTCGAGATAGATGTCTTAACTATGTTGAGAAGTTACATGGACCAAAGGTTCACTGTGAACAAGATTCTTACACATTGAACTCAATTCAGCAAGGAGCATCAACCCATTTAAAATCACAGACCCCTTAACTTACCAATAATTATACTAAATGTTACACATAGCGTATTATATGTTGGGGCGCGGTGGTGTAAGGGTATGTTCGGTGCCTTGCAGCCGGAGGGTTGCGGGTTCGAATCCACCACAATCGGCCGCGTAGGGACCCTGGGCAAGTCCTTCATTCGCAATTGCTCATGCGCTTCGGCGTGAAACTCCGATTCATTGTCCGCGCTGTAGTCGGGAGCGCCTCTGAGTAGAAATCTTGAAGGGGCGCTATAACAAGTGCTCATATATAAATAATAATAATAATAATAATAATAATAATAATAATAATAATAATAATAATAATAATAATAATAATAATAATAATAATAATAATAATAATAATAATAATAATAATAATAATAATAATAATAATAATAATAATAATAATAATAATAATAATAATATACATGCACATATGTATAGGCCTAACAGTTCATTTTAAATTTACTGAACAGTGTAATCCTGGATATGGTGGATTGGGTGGCGTCAGCAGAATCGCTGTACTTGCGGCAAGCAACAGCGTAATTTCGAACAGCGTGTGTTCCTGTTGCCCTGGAGAAGAAGTCATCGACTCAGAATACAGATTTTCTACAGACGACCCTTTAAGTGGAAGTACTACGTACAGTTTTGGACCATGCACGGGAATTACAGTTTACAGGTTTGGAAAATAGCACAAATTAATAAGTCATTAGCGTACATGTATGTCTGTAGCCTACTACAGTCTAAGTCTTAGCACTTGTTACTGTTACAGTAGGACCTAATATCCTAAAGTTCTATAACTGTCATGGGTCGAAAAGTTGACCATGCAGATTTGAACATATGCGTTGTTTAGTTGCCGCACAGCAAAACATAACAGTTTAGACTGGCTCATATTTTGGGCAGAGAGGATTCTGCTCTGACACTTATGACAAACATAGGTCGAATCAAATTATGGCGCTAAGAATAACCATGCCAACATGAATTAAAACATTAAGTGCGACCAATATGGGTTCTATGGAGGTTTTAAAAATAAATTAATACTTCGTCGTCGTAGTTTCTCTAATAGAGCCTGAAGCTTTAGATGCATTCATAGCCTACATTACATCGAGTTTATCATGATGACAATAGTAAAGGCATGGCGTGGAAACTGCACAGTAGGACAATCCGTTTTGTTTGGCTCGCATGTTTTAATTTAGGAAGATGCTATGTTAAGACATAATGATAAACAGTCCAATAAATCGAGAGCGCTTAGCATTAGAACGTAGAACACCTGTGCTTGTCCGTGCATACCGAACCTGTAGACTTAGCCTATAGATACGATTGTCATATTAAAGGATTTACAATTCAATTTACAATTCATATGTCAAGCTAGAATCAGGTGTATATTTTGCATCTTAATTAAGATCTTTTATGCAGTAATTCTGACTGTGAACCTAATTCTGAACAGGTGTAACTGTCCAGGACCAACGACTCCCGATCAATATTATGGGTTCTGGTAATGTAACTGGTAAGGTTTCTCAATTCGATATCGATACTTAACCGTACAAATAATATCCTGTTGGATGTAGGTACTAACAGATTCTTTGAAACACATAATTATTGATTATTGACAATAATTGTAATGCAGTTATGGAGTCCAATATTCGCTCACTGTCTATCTCACTTATTGTCCCTGGGTCACTCTGTCCGCCTGTCTGTGTCTACGTCTGTCTCTCCATATCTTTCTGTTCATAGAAACTCATGCAATCCGATAAACCGTATCCAAATTGCAACGTCACGCTTGCTCTCCAGGAATCTTCTTCAGTTCCATTCAGATCAAAACCGTTTCGTTCCAGATCTCTTGGTATTAGGCCTACGGCGATCTTGGGAAGCCCACACCATTAAACGATTTCCATGAGATCGTTTCATTGTGCAGTCCTGAATACTCTCAAGGCAACAGATTCTTCAAGTCGAAGACGATCAAAAGTTATACCAGCATTAATCGAGTTGTGATTTTTAGCCTAACTTAGACCAATGGTGCAGTGAAGAGTTTTGGACCATTGAGCCGCTTAGTTCACACCATTGTCGACTAAAACTATTATGATGTTACTTCATATGGATGAACACTTTTCACGACGTCTACGTGATAAACACGAAAACGACAAGCTTTGCACCTTTGTAAATCGGCGAAAATGTAAATTTAATTTTTTTGCTAATTTGGCAATAATGTATATCACGAATCGAGTTCTTCTCTTTACGTCTTTGCAGTTCTGAATAGTATAAAATATTATCCTGGTTGTAAGCCGAGCCTTCGGTTTGCTCATTAGTGCACAAAAGAGACGCGAGTTTACGCACCATTATAATAATTTCATTATTATTTATGTGGTCTCAATGAAATGGCTTCTTATTAATTGAGTTTCGGAGAATATAGTGAACGTTTTCTGATTTTTAGATATGTGGAGCAGCGGAAAAGTTTCTTTTCGACAGACCAATAGGCTTACCAATTTGGTTGATTCGCGATGAAACTCAGTTCTGCATAAATGAACGTTCATTTATATTTTCAATTTTAGTTTATTTGTCCTAAGCATATTAATGGAACTGCTTGCACAATAAACTTCGAAGATTAACGATGTTTTACGGCTTTTAAAATGCATCAAGGGATTCAAGGTAGTCAACAGACTGTCAAGTCTGTCATGCTGTGCAAGTTGTTCAGCATTATGAGACATAGCGTACAAAATTAACCAAAGTGACACATAGAAATAACCAGACAGCCAAGAATTCAGAACTTCACAATAGATCACAATAGATACATGCATCTAGTACATTTTTACACATAATATTATTCACCACACATAATATTATTCACAACACGTGCATGTCATCAATGAAAACATACATGCATGCATATACTTGCATACGCGCAGAACCAAATGTCTAAGATTTACTGTTAAATAGAGGTGAGGTATACTCTAAACTTTCTAAAGCTTTAGCTCTGCCACTTTCCTTACTGTGGTAGTGCTAGTCCCAACCTTGGAGAAACGAGGATTGCGACGCTAGTCAGCTTTGATATGACGCAGTGTTGTTGAAGCTTAGGCCATGAGGTAACATGGAAATGTTACTGTGCTTACGGTTTAAACTGCTCTTTTCATATTCTGGTGTCAATTGCTGGAGACTGTGACAATGCTGATGATTTTTTAATGAGACTCTGACCGTTCACAGAAAGATTGCTGTGTTCCTCCTGCTATTGGGTGGGCCATCACTTGGCTTAGCCTACTTGTTGACTTCATCAAGTTGTTATTTCCCTGATGGTACCCTCTCAATCTGTTACCTTGCCTTAGTAATAAATAAGTGCAAAATTTTAGCTTGATTGATTGATATTTAGTGGTCGCTCAATGCTCGTGACTTTTCACTATATTGACTAATCACGATAATATTGCTCTTCACAGGCTAATGCCGAAAAATAGACAAATCAGCTCATAAAGTATTAACAAAAACTTTTTAAACCAAAGAAACAAGCTGGACAATGTAGACTGTAAGAGATTGAGTGACAAACAGATCTACTGAATATTGATATAAAGTCAGTCATTTAGTTTTTGAGTAATAGAAAGTTGCTGCAAAGACTGCCATTTACTGAACAATATCTGCGTAACAGATTTAGAGTTTTAGATTGTTGGAGTCCCAGAAGTAGCACAGACTTCTTTGCCTCAGGGAACTGAGCTCTGTGCTCAGATACACAGATACAACCTGCAATAGGCATTGTTTTGCTCTTCATTTTGGTGATGGATGAGCTGAATTCTTGGATGAGTTTTACACCCTGCTCGGCATTGTCGTTCACAATACTGAGACTCTGTGCGCAATGTTTTGCCTTCTGAAAGTCCTCATTTTCTTCCTATTGCTCAGTATCAATCAGAGTTAGGAACTTGCTGGGCAGTTCAAATATCTCAAAGAAGTTGAGAGTACTGACGATCACAAAATCTTCGAGCAGCTTGCTGTCAATACTGCTCACCTGCATTTGAATGCATTTTGGCGGCTCGTTCAGTCCTGGATTTTGAAGTCCCTTGACCATCTTTCGCTTTACTCCATGGTCGATGGCAGGGTCAAAAAAGACAAAGGCTATCATCTCCTAACTCAAATGCCACAAGTGCCTGGAAAGAGCCTCGGTGGCTGCTGCAGAAATGACGTCATTTATCTCCTTGTACTTCAAGAGAGACTTCAGACGCCGAAGGTAATTGGAAGGCGCTGTAATCGTGTTGGGACAAGAAATCCATGCTTCTGTGTATGCCAGACTAGTAAACAGGCTGATGTCTCTAAGTGACTTTTCTTCCCGGACTGTAAGTCGGAATTGTTCTCTGAACATCCAGACTTTGATGGAATACAATATCTTTGCCCTCCATCTGGCTTGATGCATTGCATCGGGTGCCATCAATCGGATAAAATCATCATCAAGAAAGATGACAGTGAGTTCAAGTAGTTCGCGGTGGTCATCTTGAGGCTGGTTGCTAAATTGTAAAGAGTTCTTGGCAAATTCAATTGCATGGGACCGCATCTGAGCAGCTGTGTGCTGCTACAATTTCTGAACAAGACTATAGTTCGCGGTGGTCAATCGAGGCTGCTTTCAGATCTTGAAGTGCTGTCTTGAAGTTATCTGTATCCATGCTGTGGCCAGTTCTCATGGAACCGCTTAAAACGATAACCAGAAAGGACAAGGTGACATACAAATGAACACATATATAAATATATGACTAACTAATGTAACAAGCTGCCGTTTGTCATGGTGTTCCAAATGAGTGTTTCAAAGTTTACTGTGTGCTGCTACAATCACTAGTTGTCATCTCGACTTCGGGCACATGTGTGCCAGCAAGCCGCAACGTGCCATGTCTGGACCACTTGATGGTCCAAATGAGTGTTTAAAAACATCACTAGGTAAGACTTCGGGCACATGTTGCCAGCAAGCAAGAAGTAGGTCTTTTCAAGTTTAATCTCAATCAGAGAACATGCGCCATTGCGCCTGCTGGACATCCTGTGTTTGATGCCGTGGTATCGAGGCACATCGCTTTGACCCTCTCTGTCACCCCTCCCATTCAATCCTTCAACACACTCACAGCAGCTTGACTGGTTTCTTCACCTGTACCATGATTTAACTTTGGCACTCCGAGTTATTGATCCTCTTCATATTCTGTGACCAATACTGGCAATCTATCAACCGTCTCTCTTCCGGTAATTTCAGGAAGGATCTTCCCATCCCAATGTACAGTTAGAGGTACTGGTCCATCTCGCCGACTAAATTCGAGTTTTACTCTGCCAGCAATCTGACTGCGGTGTGCAATCCTGGCTCTGCGAATTGAGGCTCGATTGATTGCAAACTCAGCAACGTCATGTCTCAGGCTTTGTGCTGTTGCTGCAAGCAAATACGTAGCATCTCGGTCGCTCACATTTGACTTTGTTGAGCGACCTCTAAACTTTGTTCAATTTCAATAAAATTTGGCAGGAATCATTGTTACATGAAGCATAACAGAATAAAAGGGTACCATAATACATTTTGAAAACTTTATTTATTTTACATAGCTTTGAGAACCACCCTAAGTGTATGCTTAATGCATCAAATTAAAGGCTGTTATATCAGCTACAATATCAGTTTACAATGATTTTAATTCGTCTATCTTGCAAAACACAATACTGGGAAAGTTAGTCTTTGCAAGTTTGCATTATTGATAGCCATTAAGAAATCCAAGAATTATTTAATCAAATAAATATTCAATGTGTCTTCCACGAGCTCGAATGACTGCATCAATGCGACGTGCCCATTGATCTATGGCTCCATTGATGAGTTCCTGGCTGAGCTCAGTCCAGCAACGAGTGATGACGCGCTTCAGATGCTCGACGTTTACTATCCGTTCACGATAAACCCGTTGCTGCAAAGCACCCCAGATTGAGTAATCAACGGGGTTTAAGTCAGGGCTATTAGGCGGCCAGTTATGTGGTTCGATGAACTCAGGAACGTTCGCGTTCAAAAACTCCACGGTATGACGAGAACGATGAGCGGGAGCTCCGTCTTGCTGAAAAACGAAATCATTTCCAGACTTCAAACGCATATCTGGCAGTAATCCACGTCCAAGTACCTCATCACAGTAGTACACGCTGTTCACTTTGGCCTTGGGTGTCACAAAGAATGGAGCAGTTTTGCCGAGATTGGAGACAGCCACTGAAACCATGACGCTTTGAGTAAAGTGTTTACGGCCTTTCAGAAGTCGAGCTGGTGTGACATCACGTTTGTGATTAACACTTGCATAGACACGGTCGTTTTGACTGTTTGTTGGTGTTTGGACAGTGAATATTTTCTCGTCAGAGAACCAAGTTTTGTTGATCTTCTCTGGTGTCATGCGCAGTTTGAGTCGCTTGCAGGCATTCAATCGTTTTACAGTATCGGCATCTGACAGTTGTTGAATCTCACGACGACGGAAAATTTTTAAATTTAAATCTTTCTTAGCAATACGCCGTACGCTGCTTCGCGATATTCCTGTCTCGCGCTCAATCTCACGAGGACTTTTCTGCCGTGCTTTGGCAAAAGGAAGCAAGTCCAGTTTCGGGTCAAAATGACATATCGGTATCATTTTGGTTCAAGAAGCAAGTCCAACACAATCGACTATATAACTAGTCATTATTGCATGTGGTTCTGGCGGAAAAGCAGAGGCAGAAAGAAGCAAGTCCAAGTAGTACTGGAAAAAATTCTAAGGCAAAAAGAAGCAAGTCCATGCGTAGGCCTATGTGATGCATACTAGAGGTCTGCGGGTAGAGCATTTTGCTACCCGACCCGTACCCGTAACACAGGACCGTTACCCGTACCCGTACCCGACCCGTACTCGAAATTACTACCCAACCCGACCCGTACCCGCGGGTATACCCGTACCCGTACCGTACCCGCCACGTAATTAATAGGACTTCCTATAATCCCAGTCCCTACCAGTCCAATGGTCTTACAAAGCATGTGGTAGTAATAATAATGGTCTGACGATCACAGTGATGATCACAGCAATAATAATGATGATGATAATAATAATAATAATAATAATAATAATAATAATAATAATAATAATAATAATAATAATAATAATAATAATAATAATAATAATATAATAATAAATAATAATAATAAACGTCCAACGCTTCAATGCCGTCGCGTTCCGGGGTACCTTTTCGGACAAAACGACTGACAACACCATTCCAGAATAACAATCTTCGGACTTTTTAGGCCACCTGAGGGATCCTTGATACCTCGGGTAGGCTAACTATCTTTTTTTAATAATAATAATAATAATAATAATAATAAAAATAATAATAATAGTAATAATAACTTGTTTTCGGGGCTACCCGCAGGGGACAGCACAGCACGCCTCTTTCAGAGTCTTTCAATTTGCACACAACGGTTCAATGTTGTTGCTTTTCATTGCACGTTTGCACATTTGACTGGTGAAGATGACCGTTAACTCCAGAACGACAAAACTCTTCGGATAGTTGCTTAGAGCCTGGGGGATTACACTCACCTAGGGCGATTTAAAAATATAATAATAACAAATTTTATGCAGCCAGTCATAACACGGCAGTTTGCAACAAACTACCGCTTAGTTGAATAGTCTAAGTATTTCTCAGAGAGAAAGGCGTGATAGACTTGGTGTTTCAACTATGCCTAGACTCAACTACTGTAACTGCATCAACCTGTTTTAAAGAAAACACGACTGCTGGACTGTTAAGCTCGGCGTCAGCGACCTCCGACACAGGCTGTCGGGACTGAAACTCGGATGAGATAATATGTAAAACCCTACGATCGGATTGTGCTAATGGAAAAAAACTATTTTGTAACTGTAAATTGAGCATCTATAAATGAATGTCAAGCTCACTAAGGCGCACGGTCATAGGTCAACACAAGGATATGGTACTTAGACAGGATACCGCCAGTTATAGTAAGTCTTTGAAGGTGCAAGACTCACAATTACATGTAACCCCAAAACTTCAGTTCGTTACGGGTAAAACCGGGTATACCCGTACCCGTAATGCTCCTACCCGTACCCGACCCGACCCGTAAAATGTCTACCCGACCCGTACCCGACCCGCGGGTACGGGTCGGGTACGGGTAAACCCGCGGGTACGGGTATACCCGCAGACCCCTAATGTGTAGCTTCTGCTCGATGCTGCTATGCTTGGAATTGTACATGTATATTTGACCGATAATGCTCGGCACGATTCTTGTTATGGCAAACAAATTGCTGTACATAGTGAGCAGAAACGTTCTGTGTTGGCAAGATGTCCGACAAGTTTTGCTTGTGCACTGGTTATCCTCATGCGCTTCACATTATACAATATACATAATAGCTCAAAACCGTAACCCAGCACAGACCGACCATTCCCCTCAATACTTTCTTCGCTGTCTTCATTTCCTGGACACCGACAACACATACGTCACTTTTTGCCGGAGCCATAACACTCCTTAGCGACTCACAACGACTTTTCCCAAGCGTTCTCTTTGCATCTCTATTTCTAACAGATGTTTGCAGCATTAGGAGACTTGATTTCTTCTACGCGTGCGGTTGACTAGTGCATTTCCAAGCTCTTTGAGAAATGCGACACGTCGTCGGTTATGTTCAGATGCATCTCAATCCACTATGGCTATACGATGAACGCAGTAATTGCGACTACATCGACGCCTTTGAAAAGTAGTAGGGCCTACAATTGGCGATCGATTTACCATCCGCCTGGAAGAAATTGTGTGAAACGAGGTTTCCGTCTGATGGATGCCAGGGTGACACAATCTTGGACAAATCTTGGGCCATGACTCAATTCTCTTTTTTAGCCGATCATGGTTGATTTGCCCTGTCATTGAATATTACGCTGCAGCATTACAGCATCACCAGATCTTCAACCCGTATTTTGATTGTTTCGACGAGATTCTACAAAACATTATTACGCCACGTCTATTTCAACGCGACTATTTTCAGTTCGCAATTTTATTTAAACGCCGATATATGGCCATTTTACATTTCCAACTTTTCGACGAGGCTATATCTCAATACCGGTCTCTTACACCATGGCCATAGTAAGGCCATTTGTTCACGTCACGCATGCTAATTAAATATGCAATCTTACGTCACACGTAGCATATAGGTCAACGCTCTGATTCGCAACCAATCACGATGACCGTTGATTTAACATAATACAGAATTTCTAGGTCATCGGACTTAAAAATTCGCCAATGCAACACTTTAGCGATACGAAATTTTTAACGAACGTTTTCATTTGAATTTCTATAGATGTCAACCCAACTTTATTTCAACTGAAAATTTACTTTAAATTCCGATATTTTGACATTTTAAGTTTCGATGTGGTCAGAGTTTCAAAGCCATTGAATAATATTCTAGCTATGCAGGAGTATAATTATATTGTATAGAGTAGCGAGTAGTATTTTAAACAATTTCAAGCCAGCGCGTCAAGTCGCCAGAGGGACACACGATAAATTTTCACATCGTTAAATTCAAATTCACGGGCATTTGACGAAGATGTCGTTAAATTCAAATACACGGGCGCTGAGGAAAACCCGGGCGAACGCCGGGTAAAAACTGCTAATGTATGTATATATATATATATATCGAAATACCCCCAACATAACTAAAGAGGAACTAAAATCCCTCAACAAATTGAGAAACAATAAGGAAATCATTATAAAGGCTGCTGATAAAGCAGGAGGGGTTGTTATCATGAACTCAAATGATTATGAAGATAAGATGATAGCCCACCTAGAAAGTAACTCCACTTATTTAAAAACCACAAAAGAACTCTTCATACAAGAAGACTTGCTAACTAAATATATGATATTGATCAATGAACTGAAACCTTATCTATCGAAAAAACAATTTCATTGGATCAGTGATGTTCAAAATGAATTGGGTATCATCTATGGACTTCCTAAAATACACAAAGCAGGACATCCTTTGAGACCTATAATCTCACAGTGCAATAGCCTAACCAATAAACTTCACATTTACCTACAACAGGCTCTGAAGATAGGTGAAGCACAAATTCCTAACCTCATTAAAGACACTACAGACTTTCTAACTAAGATAAAGAAATATAATAATTACATTACAAATGAAACCATACTGGTGACATTAGATGTAGAGTCATTATATACAAATATACCTTTGGATCTAGGAATCTACCAATACACTAAAATACTGGAAACTTTATGAAATAGACATAAAACCTATTCCAGCTGCATTACTTAAAAGAATCTTAGAATTTACACTGAGAAACTGTTACTTTACATTCAATGGATCCATTTATAAACAGATGCAGGGTTTGACAATGGGTGGCGCCAGCAGTGTACAAAATGCTAATGTTATTATGTATAAATTTTTTGAAAGATTTGATAAGAAAAACCCACATAATGTCTGGACTCACGATAGATTCATTGATGACCTTTTCGGTATTTGGAATAAAACTCAAGAAGATCTCAAGTTTTACTTCAGTAACCTTAACAGTTTTCACCCAAATTTTAAATTCACTTTAAACCATTCTACTACTGAGATTCCTTTTCTGGACGTAAAAGTAATTAAACTTAATGGAGGTCTTCAAACCACCATTTACACAAAACCTACAGATAAAAAGCTGTACTTAAACTATACCAGCAGCCATCCTCCACACACGAAAGGATCCATACCCTTCAGTCAGTTCCTTAGACTTAAAAGAATAGTATCTGATCATGTAGATCTACAGACTCAAGTTAACCAGATGACTAATGCATTTACACTTAGAAATTATCCTGACTTAATCTTAGACAATGCATTACAAAAGTTAAGACAGATAGACAGAAACACCTTGTTTAACTATAAAACCAAAAGTAAAAAAATAAACAGGCCTATCCTAGTGCTGACCTATGAAAATAAATACGACAAGAATAATGCACTAAAAAGAACCCTACATAAACTATGGTCTGAACTGCAGGCTGAATGTCCAGAGGTACATAGATACTTCCAATCGAGACCAATGCTTGCATATAAAAACGGTAAAAGCATTAAGAAATTCCTAATTAGCTCCAAATACCCCGCACCGTGGCACCTTAAAAAAGATAAAGATAACAACTTTGACTGGATAGACCAAGAAAACATTCAAAACCTATTAGCACTTATGTTTGAATAATGTCCTTATCAGGGTAAAAGGTTGACAGAGTTTAGATAGTAGTGTAAGATACTGGTAGATATTAGATATGTTCAATTCCACATGTTCGCATTATTGACTTGTTTATTATAGCACTGTGTTTTAAGATCTACGTTCACTTGTCTGTGCACTTGATTTACTGACTAGATGATTGTAAATATAATCCATGGTGATGTTGATAACTATTAACTGCTGTTTTAAGCATGTGAATATTCCAGTTCTGTGGAGTCAGTCTGATAAGTTCCAGAATAACCGGTCTGTAGGATAGTTTATCGTATTCCATTGTGAATTGGTAATCCAAATTATAGAGCTCCAGATTTTACCACTCCTGAGATCCATTGAGAGATGGAGGAGGTGTAGGAAGGTGACTCCTGGCCTCACCACGATCCAATAAATTTCTGAAACCAAATTAATATTAATACTGGTTATGTTATTGTGAATTATGAATTGTTGATTAAAACTTGCGTAATGACCTACTTTGAAATAATAATAATGATTATTTGTAATATTATTGTATATTTATAACTATAATAATTATTATCTGCACCATTACCTAGAATGTATTACGAGGTTCTGTTTTAAAGGTTATTTCTTCTGACTGTGTACGTTGGCGATTGTTTTCTAACTGTTTACGTTATTATTTTATATTGCTCGATTTGGTCTTATCGTAACCTAAAACTATCTAGATGTTACTTTACCTAATGGTTTTATTATCATTTTAAGTAATGTAATGGACGATATCAACAATCTCTCCAAATGGCAGCGATTATTCTGTTTTTAATTGATATACGCCGCAGTAGAAGCGGGCAGTAATATATCTATACTGACACCTTGCAAATACTTTTATTTTTCCAAACGGGTTATGTTCTAATGTAATAGCCACCCAGTGTGTCTATTATTGTGAGAGAGAGAGAGAGAGAGAGAGAGAGAGAGAGAGAGAGAGAGAGAGAGAGAGAGAGAGAGAGAGAGTTACTGTCACGGTAACGTATGAATGTATGAATGTCCCTTAGTCTTTGCTGGGATTCAACTGGGCACATAACATAGGCCATAACGTTGGCCACCATCGGAGCCTGCGCATTGCGGCAAGGAGGCAATAATTGGCTCTCTATTGTAAATCCAAATATGTAAAATTAAGAATATTGTTAATTTTAAATAAATAAAGTAAGTCATTATTCATTTCGTTGGCTTTCTCAGTGACTAATACAAAGGAGCTCTTGTACACTTAGGTGAAGACACCAGATCATAAGTTAAAGTCTGACAACTGTCAGTCAAACAACGTTACTTGTCATCTTTTTTCACTCAAATTCATCCAATCCTGGAAATCTTTGGAAAAACGTAAACAATCTTATTCACCATGACTCCTGTCACCTTCTCCCAAACTCTATTCCGTAATTTCCGTATATAATTATGCATCCATTGCCGACTCCTTTGCATCCTTCTTCGCTCATCATCACATCTTTCTCTATCTCGACCTCCAGTCTCATTCTCTCGGAAATTCATCGACCGTTCCTTAGTCAAATCAAATCAAATCATTTATTTGGTGACCAACAAACAACAGTAGTACACAATCAATGGGAAAGTAGAGTCACACAGGGGACCCTGAAAGGGTCTTACGGCCCCGCTAAGTAGGGCCCCCTAAGGTTGCAGTACAGCCTCATGAGGAAAGCCAATGTATTTAACTGGTCTGAAACTAAGCGTATTAAACAACAAAACGATAAATCTTAACTAATGACTCAGCAACACACATATTAGGTCAACAGTCAATTTGTGTGAATATCTATGACACAATTAACTTAGGCTCACATTTAAACTCATTTTAAACATGTTAATTTCAAACATTTTAAACATAGTCTATGCTGCACCAGCTCTTTGGAATGAACTCCCAAAAGACCTCGGCTATTTTTTGCTCATCTTCCTATATCCTTTTAATTTTGCTTATCCTCCGCTTGCATTCTCCTCTGCTACTTTCCACTCACGACTGAAAACCGAACGCTTCAAGCTATCCTCTGCTAATTCTATACCTGCACCACAACACGACCACCACCATCACCAATTACCACCGTAACATCATGCTGTCTTCTCGGCTTGACCTCCCCGGATTCTGACCTGGCACCGGAACGGACAAAACAACATGGCTATTGCGGATTTGATTTTATATTACGAGAAGGGATAATCAAAATTCATTGGCGACATTTACTGAATATGCTTTCTCTACAACAAGATTTTGACTTCACGTCGTTCACGAAGTAGTTATTAATACATGACGCCGTGTGACATGACGTCAAACTTTGACATTTTAAATTCAATTGGTTTCTCTATAGAGTATCGTATCGTTCTTCTACAGATGGCAATGGTATCTTGTTTTGATTTAAGGGAAAAGCAATTTAAAAAACATATTTTATACTCTTTACAAATTTATCCTTGCAAAACACGAGACGGGACTTCACTCACCCTGACTTTTGAAGTGATCATTTATATCTTTATAGTCATATGTTTTGGAAAGTTGATTTCTTTGTCCATACTGGGGTTTTCAAATACAACGATTTGAAAAGCCCATGCTTGACACTGTGCGGTAATTTGGGCCTATATTATAGGCTACGGATCATGTGATGTGTGATCACTCGCCATGACGTTTGAAGCAATAATTTATATCTCAACAGCAATAAATCTTGGAAAGGTGTCCCGGTGTCCATACTCCGGTTTGTGCAACAAGGAATCCCAATTCTGTTACTCTACGGTATTTACAGTCTATGATCTACTAGATAGTTTTAGTTTTTTCCCGGTGTTCATAGCTAGATCGCTAATATTGGAGTAGTGTACCTGTAAATAGGACTGGTCTCTAAATGCTAATTCTCTGAATGAATCAAGCTACCGGTATTGACATATCAAAAAATTACTTGGCGATATTACAATAATGCACAAGGCATCAGGTGATTACAGTCAATGTTTTTTTTATCCTTCCGTGCAAGACTGCACATCTGCTAAGCCTAAACTATCAAATTTTCTAAATGAATCACCAATAGCATTGTAGTCTGGGGTGATTCATGAAGAAAAGTAGCCAGCAACAAGGGCAATATGACACGAGAATAACGAACAACGAGACAAGGCATGCTGCTGAAATTCTGTTTCTTTCAAGTTTAACAGACATAATTTATTAGATCTGTGGTAATTACTTTCAAAAGTCATGCCAAGTAAATATTTCGACTTGTTCAATGCGCAGAAAACCTGTTGAGAGGCTTTTCATTGTCGCGGTCCTCTTAGAGTTCCTTCTTCTCTGTCGAATCCAAACTGACAACTGTAAGTAGTAAGTAGACCTACACGTTTATACAAAGAATATAAGATTAAAGTTTGAGCTACGATATACATGTATGTCTCTATTCAATGGCTGAAATCTATTATGCAAATTCTAGTCTATCACCCATATAAAGTGCCCCAACTGAAAGGTCATCCAACTAAAATTGGTCTACATGGCAAGATTTCTTAATGATGCGTATAAGGATGGCGTAAATGGCATTGTCGTTAAATAAATAAATAAATAAATAAGCAAACAAACAAACAAATAATATATGCATACATTACTTTCATTCATTCATTCATTCATTCATTCACAAAAAGCACTTATACAGTGGCGTGCATATCCCGCAATTAAAACATTTAATAGTCGGCTCTTTGTTTTACAGGTGACCATAATATTAAGATTCTTAGGTAGCGAAGTTTCACGAATCATTAGGCCTACTGAAACTTTACAGTATGTTTTTACAGTCTACCGACATTATTACAAAGAAAAGGCAGTGGGACATAGACAGTCCAGAGGCAATAGAGTACACTAAGTCATCGGGGAAATGATAGCCATAGATATACAGCCTTACTGCATCACTGAGGATTGTGGCTTCGAGAAATGTTTTTTAGTTTAAGTTATACTAAAATTCTTTTGAATGCATGTACGTGATTAAACCTGACTCGGACTACTCTATCGGACAACCCCTCTGACTATACGCAGCGCTCGTGAATAAGCTGGTGCCCTGCGCTTGGCTTTCGAGTGGCGCTTTAGAAGTTTGGAGATTACGATTACGTGTTTCTAGTTTCTACTACTTTTCCCCGCTGTGTCGTCACCTACTACTCAGATTCGGCCGAATAGTATGGCCAATTATTTGTATTCTGCCGAATAGCAATACTGTTATTCGGAACAGCTCTAGCAGAAACTTACTAGGCCTACTTCTGCCAAATAGTTAAAAAATGCAATTCGGAACAGCTCTAGTAGAAAATTAATATAGGACCCACTATTTCTGTTAAATCAGACAATGAATGGACCATTTACCTTTATGTCATGTATGGATCGCCAGGTAGCGTCGGCAGAATAGATCCTGGACAGCTGCACCTGAAACATAAACTTAACGTTACACTTAAATCAAACCCAGACCTGAAACCAAGTAAACTCATTGAATATTCCAAATTGTAGTCATATAATTGTGGCTTGCCTCATTGTTGTATATCATCTGTAATGTAATATAAAGTGTCTAGTGTACTTTTCAGAAATTTCTAGCAGAAAAACTGCGTCAGAAGACCAGCTTACACAGCAGCCCTACATCGATTCAAATTGAAATGCATCATAGCGTGCCAGTAACGATTACGGTTTTCAGTGCTCTCAAACAGGCTGAACAAATCTATAAGACCAGCTCATGTCGGAAGACAAATTTTATATTTCAACACAGAGTTTGTGTGGTTAGCGAGGGTGACTAACCAGTCAACTGAGCAGATGTGGCGAGTTATGCGAGTCGAGAAAGGGTTGTTGAGTCAAGACTGTAGTTCTCAAAATCTGGAGAGTTTTTGGCATTTGGTCCAAGGTGCAATAGTAGATTTCCCCAAAAGGAACATTTTACCCGACATAATGCGCATATTTTCTACGCGGAAGATGTCGATAAGCTCAATTTCATCACTCGGTTAGGCAGCGTCGAGCCTTCTCGGTTGTTGGCCCCTCCACTTGGAATGGGCTCCCGTTAGCGTTACGCTTACTGTCCCGGAATAATTTGCCTGCTTTCTACCAATTGCTAAAGTCATTTCTCTTTGGCCGTGGCTGGGCTGGGAGCGCCTCTGAGTGGGCTTCTTGAAGAGGTGCTATATAAATTTCCGGAATGAATGATACATCGTAACGCGGAACTTTCACTTTATCACGTTTTGATATCTGATTGTACTAAATACGTTACCTGTAGACACTTATTTCGTTACACGGTCCAGTTTGTTGGAAGCGCTGGTCGCTCAATCTAATACCAACAGAAACGCTGAAATCTGTAACGGGCACTTCCTGGCCAGGGCAACCGGAGCACAAACTGTTGGAAGCCACTTCTCCAGTCGCTGAGTTTGTAACTTCGATTCTACTGACGTTTCCCAGTCTACCAACTCCAGGAACGCACTGCCGAAGAAAAATAAGAGGTCTGAAATTACTTAACATGGTATTCCAATTACTGTTTGTCCTATTAGAACAGTTTAAGAAAAATAAAGCTAGACATTGCGAATGGAATAGGGTTCTTTCTGCAGTTTAACAAGCTTGCAGTTTGAAGAGATTTGAAAACATTTTGATTAAATCTGATATATTCACACACTTAAAAGTACACTCTAGTTTAAGCATCAGACGGTGTCGCCGTCTTAGATTTGCATATTCATCACTTAAATTCGATAAAGCATGTAGATGTGCCAAGTTTTCCAAATTGCTTATCAATCATAGGTTGCCCTCTGTCTTTATCGGACTTATCTCCTTTACATTGTTATGATTACGACTTGGTTTTGGTGCGCCGTGGTTTGATGCCTTGTGCGTTAGATCCCGACACAACAGACGTTAAAGAAGGTGGTCTGAGGCGCCTCTGAGATAGACATCCACCCACTGATATCCGAGAATCAAAATAAATTTGATTTTACTCACTTTGTTCAGCATTGAGCTGCCATCTAACGAGTGCTTTGAGTATTTACACAGTCTATGGAGCGGTCAGAGTTCGTAAATAGTAGAGTACCAAAGAGAGGTATATAATATATATATAATATATATAGCCGATATATGGCTGCAGATTTGGTGGGTGACAAAAGGTTTATTTTCTTTTAGTTGTAGTGTGTGGTTCCCATGTGGAGTTAGGCACCCCATTTGAATTTGGACGGATATTTAACCTCGTCAAATATCCGTCCAAATTTAACTTCATATGTTGGATGTCTCATGTCCGCTTGCCAGAAGCAAATAAAGACTACTTACTTACAGAGCCAGACTAATAATGAAGCTGCTGGGCGTGGAAGATTATAAACAGCGTTTTTCAGCGTTTAAAAAGCGTGATTCTTCTTAGCGCATTAAACTGGTTAAGCAAGTGCTCAAGACAATGAATTTAGATAATTACATGCATATAGCGTACTCAACAACTCACAAAGCATGCTGCCACTGCAATGGGTCCAGATGACGGGTGAAGCCACGAGATGACCTTCAGATTATAGTCGACTGTCCAACTGGACTGAACTTTTATCGCTGCAAAGAGAACCTGACATCTGACATTGCTTGGCAACTCAACACCGGTTCCCAGGTCGACTGCAAGACAGCAACAGGCGCACAACAAATAGTAGTAGATCGGTGCCATCTCCTAAGTCGGTGCTAGCACGGTCTTCAGCGGATAAGTGTTGCAGCTGCAATTGGCCCTATATATATACATACGCCCGACAACAGTGGCTCTCAATCGAAGAACACCTGTTGCTGTTCATTGCAGCATCTCGGCTATTCACACTATGTGCATACTTCTTAAACATACAAAACCCCGTAGTCCAAAATGCCAGTCATTTTTTGTGTGACGGCATTTGTGTGTGACGGTATTGAAAGCGACCGGTCTAACCAAGGAAGTTAATTAATTATCATAAGAAATGCTTTTACAGACGGCTGTCGGTAAGAAGTACCTGTCAATCGTTCTCTTCCATACTTTAGAGGATGATTGATTGCTCTCCGATTGAAGTCATTAGGCTATTTCTTAAACGAAGAAACGAACATCTTCGATCTGCGTCAGATGGTCTTTTATTATAACCGTTTACGTAGGACTGTTTTCACAGTGCCAGTGGAATTTTGAACGGTATCCAAAGTCCTTTGCCTGGCTGTCAACATGCATGTAGGGCTATGTGAGTTTACGCAATAAATCTCAGCTGAAAATAGGAAAATCTTGTGCTGAGTTCCGATTAGCGATCGTTACCTTCTTTTCTTCCTTAATCTATTGGTTTGCTGCCGGTTGGCATCGATCGTACTCCTCTTTGCAATCAAACACCACTCATTCGACCATCTGGATGCCATCCCTCCTAATCGTTATGGTAAAATACACATTAATAAACCACGACTCAAACGCTAACTGCAGGGCACCGACTTATTCACGAGCGCTACGTCGAGTGAGAGTGACTTTCCAGAGATAGCAAATGGATATCCTAGTCCGGGTTTACGGACAGACCCAAAACAGCTACGTAGAGGGGCTGCTGGGGTGGGAGTTTAAGTGCAGGAAGATTGGAAGGCGGCGAATCAAACGAGTCAGAGCAGGAATTCGCTCATTCCATCTCACGCATTAAATTTTAATTAAGCTTGCACTGCATAGTGCATAATTGTCATTTCGGTTATCATGACCATTAATTGTTAATAATACAAATTGCCCTATATCTCGAAGTTAAAGTATTAATGCACTTTACGTAAGCCTTAAATGCGCCCTATCGATGTGCAATGTGCATGGCCACCATCATCATCATTATCATTTGTGTGCCGCTATGTTGACTACCCTTTGCCTTTTCGACACTAACGGTGTCAGGCTGTGCACAAACGGTGTCAGGCTGTGAGTAGCCGGAAATCAGGAAGAGATGCAGCCTTCCGCACCAAGGCCTTCCCTCCGGTGTCTGCCAGCTCGACCATCCTTCCAAGGGGCGATATCATTTGGCTTTGACAGGTGAGCTCTAATCATATCTGGCTTCCATCGTAATTAAGGAGCCTATTGACCAATCAATTAAGTCCCCATTGTTCCTCAGAGACGGAGGTATGCATAGAGAATGATAGTATCATAGTGAACATCTGTATTTCTGCTATAATACAAGGCTGCTTAGAGATTTTGGTCGGATCTGTATTTTTACGTCAGCAGCAACAACAACTGTGCCTATGGGACCGATAATTCGAGGTATTTCTAGCAATTTGTTATGCATTTACCATATGGATTTTATATGGTATACAAATGGCATGCACCATATCAGTGTAGCAGTAGCGGCGCCAGGATTTCAGGATTGGGGGGCTAAAACCCGAATTCCTTCCCTTTCTCCCCTCCTCTCTGGCATTGGCAGTGATTTCCCACTTTTGTTTGGGGGGCTGAGCCGCCGATAGGGGGCTTCAGCCCACCCTAGCCCCATGCTGGCGCCGCCACTGCAGTGTAGGCCTACCTTATGTACGACATACAGAGCTCATACGGACAATTTGGCATATGCGATGCAACGTAAACCTTTGAAATTTCTCATCGCCACACAAAAGCCACGTCAGAGAGATCAATTTATTCCCTTGCGCCAGACCAAATAAAGTCCGCTATAGCCAGGCTGCTTTGTAAGTTCCGGTTCCAGGTCAGAGTCTGGGGAGGTCAAGCTGAGGATACACCGATACAGCATGGTGTTGCGGTGGAAATCGTTGATGGTGGTGGTCGTGTGGTGGAGCAGGAGTAGAGTCAGAATGGTATAGCTTGAAGAGTTCGGTTTTCAGTCGTGAGTGGAAAAGTAGCAGAGGAGAGTGCAAGCGGAGGAGAGGTGAGATTGACAGACGAGGTAGGAGGATGAGCAAACTGGCGAAGGTCTTTTGGGAGTCCGTTCCAAAGAGCTGGTGTAGCATGGGCTAAGGAAGGATTGCAGAATTTCAGAAAGGATGAGACTGGAGGCCGAGATAGTATAATTAACTTTTTGTGTTGCAGAATTAAAGGCAAAGTCGAAGGTTTAAAACATTCTTCAGGTAGGAAGATAGTTCTTTCAGAAAGTGACGAGGAAGAATTTGTGAAATGGATGCGAAATATGTCATCAGATGGTTTTCCATTAGACAAAAGGGAAGTTTAGTCAGTAGCTTACCAGTTTGCAGTAAAGCATGGACTGATTGGCTTTGCAAGTCGTAGGCTAAACAGCATTCAGGTTATTACTAGTTTTGTGGTTTTATAAAGAGAAATTAAAGGACAAAGGAAAGTGTTTTGTGTAGCATTGAATTTTGGGGCCTTTGATGACGATGATATTTTTACTTGTAGAGAATGTTTGAAAAATTAGAAATGTGCATGTGTTTTTCGACGTTTTTCACAGACCTAGCCACAAGTCGAGTTTTATGTAGTGTGTGTTTGCCCTGCATTGCAGTTAAGCTTTTCGGTTGAGCCTAGCCTGATTGTCCAAATCTAACAAAATAAGGACATCATAGCACATTATTTTTCCAGTTTACCAAACAAGGTGTCCAACTTTTACTGAAAAATTATAAAGTCAAATGTAACCAGCTCACTGTACCTGATACACTCCTAGATGAGTTTATATAAAATTGGTCAAGTTTAACTGATTCGATTCGTTGATGAGATGATAGACCATAATTATAATAGACTTTACATAGGCCTATTCTATATAGGCCAAGACCTTGCCTCGGTCAGAACAAAGAGCGTCTGAATTTGTATTAGATCTCCCTGTATGTTTTCGGCAGGACAAGCAATAACACGAATTTAGATGGCCTCCAAAGTGCACAACATTAATGAAGGTAACCTTTTAAATGACTTGAGCAGTACGATGCTCAACAGGCTATATGAAGCCATCACATTTTGCAGCAGTTGACATTAAAAGAAACTTGTTTTGTCTTCTAACTGAGTTTGAAAAACCGTCATAAAATTGGGCGAAAACCGGGTTTGATACTGGGATGTAATTGCTGAACAATTATACTGAA
This sequence comes from Aporrectodea caliginosa, assembly GCA_020284085.1. Classification (NCBI taxonomy): domain Eukaryota; kingdom Metazoa; phylum Annelida; class Clitellata; order Crassiclitellata; family Lumbricidae; genus Aporrectodea; species Aporrectodea caliginosa. The sequence goes on from JACEVL010000217.1 coordinate 860,324, forward strand.
AATCCTGTGGAGGTTCAGATTTTATCTACATGTCAGTGGCTGCGCATGTGATCGTGAATGTTCAAGAACATAGCAATTTTCATCATATTCATATATATTTTTTTAGGAAAGGAACCACAAATTGATTTAACGAGGAAGTTGAGAGGCAATAACTCAGTTATGAGATAAATTTCACTTTTATTAGTAGCCAAAGCAAAATTAAAATCCATACGTCAATTACATGGTGCAGTGTCGCAGGTGTTCATCTCTTGTTAACAATGGAAGATGGCAATAGGAATTGAATCATATAACTTCCTGTTGGCTTTTCAAAAGATATCAAGATCCTTCGTACAAATCGACTTTTAATGTTTCATTAGACATTCAGAAATGTAGACACAATGCTGTCTTTGTGGATTTCTTAGACTATAAATAAGGCCTTGTAGTGAATGCAAAAGACGACTTCTGAAGAAATCTGATGAGCAACATGGCAGTCTTCTATCTTCTGTGTTTCATTGTCATCATTGCGCAGGACCAGGGAAGAAGTTTCGTGACGGCTGAGGACTCTGGATGCCAAGCGATAGCCTCGGCTGTGAGAAGAAATTCTTTTTGGAAGGCAAACGATATCCTGAAGACTATCCAGTGGTACCGACCTACAGATCAACCCAGTGGAGTCGCATCTTGCTCAGTAAGTATAGACCTGAGAGCTCAAATGACAGTATCAGAAGAGAGCATAGATCTGTTTATAATGCTATATTATCAATTCGTAAGATTTATAGCTTATACGGAAGGTATGTAATTCATTCCACATTACGTACCAACTGCTTCACACTAACCACACTAAATTATCGACTCAGTTGTAATGAACTTGGCCGTTCCATTACAAATTCCAACAATTTCTGGATGAAATCTAAATGCCATGGCATTAGACTCGAGCAAATGTTGCTAAAATAATAAACCAACGATGACAGACTCTTCTAAACAATGTAGCCTAATGAATTTCGCTGCTGTATAAATTTAGGTTAGATGTGATATAATGAGTTCACCTATCCCAACAAATTATGATATATAAAACTTTAGAATATATTTTCTATATTACTTTCATTCAAGGTTAAATAATCTTGTACAACGTGACCTGCTAAATGCTAAAGATTTAAGGGAATTTTCAATTTCTTTAAGCGTTCCAAAGTTTATAGGCCTAAGTGTGGTAGTACAGAGCTGGATTCTAACCGATATAATATGATTTACAACCAGTTCAACCATGTTAGGCCTACTGTTACAGTAGTGAGTATAGGCCTATAAACGTTGTGCGTTTGAGCTACCCGCCGCGATTCATTTTAATTCTAGGTACCGGGTAGGCATTAATTAAATTGCACTCACAAATGTTCTAATTGCTTTCTTTTCTTTTACACTGGCCCACTAAGCAACTGGATTGGAATATCGGCACTAAAACTTTCGGATCCAGTCAAATAAATATAGTCGCTAAATACAATTTATTGCTGAAACCCGAAATAAAACACAGTTAGACTGAAGCAAAATTCTGTGTAAAATAATTAGTCGATTGAGAAATATTTATTAGTCTGATCACTTAAGATATTTAAAAACGTAGGCAGCCGTCTTTGCATCTGATAAGTGCAGCTACCTTACTCAATTTCAAAAGCAGATTAAACTGATTGGAATAAAACTGAGTTACCACGTAATGACGCACTAGTCATTCCTTTTATGGATGGAATTAATCGTTATAATCGATTTTTAAACTTTCTTTCAAAGCCATCCGGGCTAGGGTTCACTGCGAACAAGATAACCGAAATGTTGGCTACTAATACTTAGACATTGATTTAGACAAGCCACACCACCAACTGTCTCAAAAACATTTGGGAGGTCCAGACTCGTTATCTTACCAGAACTATATAAGGTACATAATTTGTTATATATTATATGTGTATAATAAATTATTTAAAATGCAATTCAACAGTGTGACTCTACAGTCGGTGGATTGGGTGACGTCACTAGAATCGAAACAGTTGTGGCCGCCACGGTAATTTCGAACAGAGTGTGTTCTGTTTGCTCTGGAGGAGAGGTATCTGACGCAGAATACAGATTTTCTACAGACGATCCCGTAAATACAAATAGGGCGAACATTTTTGGACCATGCACTGGAATAACAGTTTACAGGTTAGAAAAATAGCGCAAAGTTAATAAATCCTCAATATAGTCTGTGTTACAGGTTGGAATTTATATCTAGTCATACCCTAAAGAGGACTGGGTCGAAGAGTTGGCCATGCAGATTGGAACAAATGCATTGTTTAGCAGGCCTACGCACAGCGGGAAAAAATTTATTTAGACCCGCATGTTTTGAGTTGAGAGGACACAAAACTAATAGCACACTTCAACGGAATCAATCGATAGCACTAAGCATTAGAGCGTAGAGTACTTATTGTAGTTCTGTAGTTTAGTCCATTCACAGCAACTAAGCCTGCAGATTTAACCTAGATACGATTATTGTGAATTTTATTCCTTATTCAAAAATTTACATGGCGGACGTTAGGCTAGAAACAGTTGCAAATTTGGCATATACCGGTAATTGAAATCTTTATGCAATAATTCTGAGTGCAAACTTTAATTATTGGACAGATGTCGTTGTCCAGACCCAAGAACCACCACCACAACCACAACAACCACAGACTCTAAGTCAAATACGGCGGTTTACACTTTGGATACAGTTCGTTGGTGGCTCGATGACGACTACATGTAAAACAAATTGCTGTACGTATCAGGTTCTTTCGAGCAGACAATGCTCACGATTATAATGCAACTGTAGTGTGTATTAAGTTTTCTCTCTATCTCACTTCTCTCTGGGTCTCTATCTCCTCCTACCTGTGTCTAGGTATGTCTTTCTGTCTAGGGAAACTCATGTAGTCGGTTTAACCGTATCCAAAATGCGACGCCACGCTTTCTTACCAAGGATCATCTTCCGTGCAGTGTTCGGCTCAAACTCGTTTCTTTTCAGATCGTTTCCTAATTCTGGAGGGTTATACCAGCATTCAGCGAGTTCCGATTGATAACTTAGGTCAAAGGTGCTGCTTAAAATTCTCCCAGCGCAAACCACTGTCGACTGTAAACCCTTCTGACTTTTTCATTCATATGAACAGTAATCAGAGTGTGCATCTGACAACCACACATACGACGTCTTTCACTTAGCGCAAACGTAGATTTATTTTTATTGTTCAATAGGGTATCTAATTATTATCAATCTAGATCTTCCATACACGCTTTTGAAGCTCTGAGTATTCCGAGTGTTACAAAATAGTATTAGCGTGTTAAACTTTTTCACATTGAGCTTGCTCTTAGGCATGTAGGCTGGGAAATCGTAAGAAAATAAATGGAACAGTCTCTGAGATTTTCACTTTAGTTCACCAAAGAGATGCGGAGTTTACGATTCGTTAAGTATATAGGTTGTCAATCCTGATTTGGTTTTAAAAAGACTTCTCATTATTTAGTGCCGGAGAATATTGTCGTAAAAGTTGTCTGTTTGCTTTTAGATATCCTATTACGACGAATGAGATATAAGCTTACCGTCGACAAACCAGCACCAATTTCTCTGGTTCAGGATGAAACCAAGTTCTGTTTTAGACTTTCATTTAGAATTTTAATCCGATCTAGCTTAAGTCTATTAATAGAACTACTTACACAATAAACTTTGAAGATTAATAATGTCTTACGGCTTTTAAAATACATTAAAGGAAGTCAAATAGGCTGCTATGTTGTGTCGATTTGCTCGGCACAATTAAACACAGCGCACAAAAACTCAATGTGACGTTACACATGGAAATAGCCACATAGTTCAGAACTCAAAACTTCACAATAGATCGGTGAAATGCATTTAGTAAATTTGCATACACATGCACCATATATACATATATACATACATATATACATACATACATACATACATACATACATACATACATACATACATACATACATACATACATACATACATACATACATACATACATACATACATACATGTATACGTACGTACGTACATACATACATACATACATACATACATACATACATACATACATACATACATACATACATACATACATACATACATACATACATACATACATACATACATACATACATACATACATACATACATACATACATACATACATACATACATACATACATACATACATACATACATACATACATACATACATACAGGGTGGCGCAAAGAAAGTGGGACCGCCTCGTGCAATCTTGTGCAAAATTTTGTTTTGGGCGTATTTTTAAACTGTAAATATTATTATGGGGAGCTAGGCGAATGATTACTGGGTTTCCAAATAAAGCCTAGAATAAAACAAGTCTTAATCGACTTTGTAAAACAATTGATGCCGATGGTACGACAGCGCGTAAATCAGGAAGCGGCCGCCCGAAGTTCGTTAGAACAGCACGGAATATTCGACGTGAGTGAGCTGATTTGCAGCGAGGATGATGATCCTCACAGCCACAAAGCCACACGAATTCACGGGAAATTGAAAGAGAAACTGGCATATCACGAAGAACAGTGCAACGCATTATAAGCAAGATTTGCAACTTCAACCGTACAAACGCGCGTAATAGGGCAGGTTATAAACGAAAACTGCAAATTAAAACGCCTTCAGCGATGTCAACAGTTACTTTGCAGATGTCCAAACGAGAGAAGTGTACGAAGCATTTGGTTTACAGATGAAAAGACATTGACTCTCGCCACACCAAATAATTCTCAAAATGATCGTGTTTATTCTGATGCAAGAAACAAAAAACAAGTTCCAGCAACGAGACTCGTACGCAAACGTGAACATTTCAGTGGAGGTATCATGGTTTCGGTCGGTGTATCTCGGATTGGAAAAACCAGTGCGATGCTTGTTGAATCTGGAGCTAATGTGAACTGTGAGTATTATTGTGATCACGTCTCAATACAAGGATTGCTTCCGGATATTCGAGCGATATGTAATCGTCAAAGCTGGACACTGCAACAGGACGTTGAAGAGTGGCAAAAATTCTCTCAACGGTTTTTAAACATAAGCATTGATCAGTGGCGCAGACATTTACAAAAAACTGCTGAGAACCGAGGAAGACACATTAAATTTGATTTCGGATTTAGTATAAATTAGTATTTGGCAACAATTTACTTGTTTTTCTTAGAAGAAAAAGTAACAAAAATATTTATTATTTGAAATTATACTAGTCGGTCGCACTTTCTTTGCGCCACCCTGTACATACATAATTATATGTATGTACAGGGTGGCGCGTATGTATGTATACATACATACGAGCAGGACCAGAGTGACCGTTGAATAGAGGTGATAAACGCTCTAAAGCTTTTGTCTTGAGTAAGGAGAGTGAAATGTTATTGCTCAAACTGAAATGTTGCGATTTTGGTGTCAGCCTAATTGCTGGTTATACTTGAATGAGATCAATCTTACCTTTCCCGGAAGGGTTGCTGTGTTTCTCCTGCGATTGTCTAGTTCATGATGGCTTACTTGTTGACGTCATGTCAGACCCAGACATCATCTCAGATGTTAGCAACTACTTAAACTTGATTGTCCATTACTTTTTGCAAAGTATCCTGCGTTATACTCTCTCGTCCAGCGTCCGTGATTTAGGTGTTAAAATGGACAGCAATTTACGTTCTCTGGACATCTTCTGAACCTAACGCGTTCTTGCTACTACCATTTGAGGCTCTTCCGTGCTATTAGAAGATCTGTCTCCTCCTCTGTTTTCACAGCCATAGTCCATGCTTTCATCGCATTGATTACTGCATTTGGTTACTAGCTTGTCTTCCCAAGGTACGACTATCCTCCCTTAAATCGGTCCTTAATTCGGCAGCTAGGCTCATTGTTCATGCGTTTCAGTAACTGTGTATCCCTTTAGTGACCTTTTACACTTTGTGATGACCGTTCATGCCTTGAAGTTACAAGTGATTTCTAAAATTCTTCTTTCAGGAAAGAAAATTGCTTAAAATGACTATCCATATTTGCCACCATCATTTCTGGCCTGAAATGAGTATCTTTAACTGTGGCCAGGGCCGGTCCTAGCCCAAATGGCGCCCCAGGCAAAGCATACATTTGGCACCCCACTCCACGGTCCACCCACGTCACAACCCAATGATGAACCAATCATGCAAAACTTACATGTAATTAATTAATTAAGCCATTGTAAATGCGATGGCTGCCATTGACTCCCTACCCGTTCGTGAAAGACTGCACATCTGTTAAGTCTAAACTATTGAAATTGCATTAGGGACAATTTCACTACTTCAACCCTGTTTGAATGTTAATGCAATTGTCAACGAACGACAGTACGCATGAACTATTTTGACTGCGATAGCCTACGTACTAATATTCCACACGAATCACCAATCCCACAGTAATCTGTGGTGATTCGTTTACAAAAGAAGTGAGTAGCACAGGCAATATTATTACAGACAGCGCCAGACAGGCGAGAATAAAACGAACAACGTTGCATGAAGTTGAACTCCTGTTTCTCTCAAGTGTAACAGACGCAAACATTTCGACCTAGACTGCTATACAGAAAATTGTGAGAAGCGCTGATAAAGTTCGAAAACCTGATGACAGGTTTTTCAGAAGCTTTTCAGTTTCACGGTCTTCGAAGAGGTCTTTCTCTGTCCAAACCAAACACAATGGAGTCCATGTGTAAATGGAGTTGTTATCACACGGTCGCTCTGTTTCAGACTACACGATTGCCAAGAGAATACGAATTTAAAACATGAGCTACAGGAAATGTCTGTTTTCGATGGCTGGAATCCATGATAGCCTATCTATAGTCTATCTATAGAAGTAGGCCTACACATTATTACCTATTTAAAATAGGACCACATAGCAGGTCAAGAAACGATGATTTCTTTATTCTGCATCTGAGAATACTTAAATGACACTATCATTAATAAATAAATATCTTCATCCATTTATGCATGTAGAGAATTTTTATAACGGCAGCTAAAATATGAGGTTAAAAAGACTGGAAACTGATAACCTACTTTTTCAGGCAACAGTAATGTAATGATCTTAGTTGTCTGATATTCTAAAATCACTGCTGAAACTTTCGTAGGCTAATCGTAAACTCCAAACTTCTAAAGCGCCACTCGAAAGCCAAGCACGGGGCACCAGCTTATTCACGATACTTTAGAGTATGTTAAGAGTCTACCTAGCAATCCTAGCAAGATAGATTTGGTGCTTATAGGTCTCAGAAATTGATTCCAGGTGTAACAACTGATTTCTTGTGAGGAGCATGCCGTTGCAGAGGCGCGTTTACCAGTAGGCGCACTAGGCGCGCGCCTAGGGCCCCAAATCTCGGAGGGCCCCCAAACGAATGAAAATATTTTGTCAATTATAAAAAATAACAATTTTAAATTTAGATTCATTTTAATATAGCCTATTTTCTTCTGTTACAGCTTAGCATTCACATAAAAGTACATTACTGTAATTCATAATTGCTTTGTTCATTTGGGCAGCAATTGGGCTAATAATTCATCTTGTGTAAATAACATCAAACATAATTATTAGCTGCAAACCGCAGCGGTCGTAATATGTATAGGCCTACATGATGACCAGTTGCAAAAGCAGTGGATAAAGCGTTAGTTTAAGAAATGGAGAAGTGCCAGATAGCTCTAATGACAGTATTGTGGAATTCGTTGCTGCAAAGAATAAATGCCATCAGCAAATCTCTGCAAGAGCAAAGACTATGTTTGTCGAAAGTAGTTAATTACTTAATTCTTTACTAGGCTGTATCACAAGTTCCATTGATCAAGATCGGCTACGTAGTTCAGCTTTACTCTTGCAGGGGTACCTTGCAGAGTATTGCGTGAGTGTGTCGTCGACCAGAGCTGAACCTTCTTTGAGACCTGGGGCAAAGGGCGATCTGCAGGTGCGGAAATCAAGAACAGGCTTTGACGATCGTGCCTTTTCCGTGGCTGGCCCAGGTGCTGGAATGGCATTTCACCTGCACCTACTATGGAGTCATTCAAGTCCAGGCTCAAGACATATTACTTTGAAAAAGCGTATCTCTGATTCATTGTTGAACTTGTTAAAACGACCTTGTAACGGCATGTGCCGTGTTAGGCGCTGTAGAAATTGTCGTAGTCATTCATTCATTCATTCATACTCTGTATCGAATCTGCTGAAACAAAGAAGGCAAACCTTGACCAACAAAATTTATAATTTGCTAAGCTCAAATGCAGAAAGAAAGCCCTATTTGTAGTGGGATGAGTGGGCGGTGATAAAATTCTATTCACCGCCCACTTTTAATGTGACAAGCATGAGTGGGCGGTGAATAGAATTTTTTTAATTTAGCATTCGCATCTTTGCGAATTAAGTTTCTCTTCTGTTTCTATTACGCTGTTTGTGACTGGTTGTTAAAAAGTAGGCTAACACCGATTCAATTTCACAGAATTAATTTTTCAAGCATTTCTTATATTATATAGTATAGCTTGCCGCATTGCATTAGACTCCGACATTCAACAAACAAGTAGGCCTAGTCTACAACTCTACACATATGCATATTCTTGCGGTTTAGAAAATCAAATAACTTCACATTCCTTGAAATAGTTCCTATAGGCCTAACTAATTATGATTAGGCCTACAGTGTCAATAACACTCACACAAACGGCTTCAAGTTCAACTTCGTGGCTTTTTGCACGATAGGCTGAACACCACCAGAGTCTCAGACTCTCAGTCTACAAGTTCAGAAGGGCCCCAAAAATGTTTGCGCCTAGGGCCCAGTTTTCTGTAAACGCGCCTCTGTGCCGTTGGATTACCAAACTCTTCTACATGTAGCCTACGTGGGCAGTTATTGAATTTATATCGCTGAAAAACTGCACCCTGACTCGCACGCATTTCTATCACTTTGCGTGCGTTAACATTTATGTAATAAATAACAGTAGTAAAATTAGTAATATAATTATTATTGTTATTATTGTTATTATTATTATTATAATGATTAAAAATAATAATAATAATAATAATAATAATAATAATAATAATAATAATAATAATAATAATAATAATAATAATAATAATAATAATAATAATAATAATAAGCGGTTCAATGCGGTGGCTTTCCGCGGTACTTTTGCCACACTGGACCTTGACGACGATTAGGTGCCGTTCCAGACGAATTTTATTGTTCTTAATTAATATTAAGTCCCTGGGGGATCATTTATACCTCGGGGCATAAAAAAAATAATAATAATAATAATAATAATAATAATAATAATAATAATAATAATAATAATAAATGGTCATGTTTGGTAGTGTCTACAGATACAGAGATAAGTAATAAAATGTCGGGGAAAATGAGCAGAATAGACCATCATATTGACATACATGTAGGCTACGCACCCTTCTGGAATAACGGTTTCTAGACAGTTCTAGTTCAACTGCCATAGATCTAGACCTATTGTATTATTACTAGAAAGTTACCAATTATTCCAAACTTAGACAACAGTTTTAACATTTTACCTTTCTATGGGTTGTATGGATCGCCACTTTTGGATGCCAGCGTAATCGTTGGCATAGTAATGGTTTTGGTTGTCATAGGTGCTGTTTGAGTAGGCACAGTAGTTGTGGTTGCAATCGACGATCGGGCAGAACAAGCGCATCTGGAAAATGAATTTAACCATAAACCTGTGTACCAGCTCAAACCTTTGCGAGAAGAGAAGGCAGTGAACTCATTGAATGTTTCAAATAACAGATCGCCGCATATCATCTGTAAAGTATTGTGTGCCTAATGTAAATCTAAGAAATTCCATGCACAAGCTATGCATCAGAAGATTTTTTATAAAGGGGCGCTATATAAAAAAAGTCCGCAAGAGTCAGGTTTTTACACATTTTCAATGCCATTTTTAAATTAAGCTTATATTGATTCGTTTTGAATAATTATCATAGTGTGCCAGTAACCATTACAGGTTTAAAGTAGCCCCCTACTGTCAAATTCCTGTCAGCATGTCCATGGGCATAAGTAGGGTAAAATGATTTCTCAGATGATCTTCGCGGTAAAGTAAGCTCACTTTCAATGCGCGCTCATTGTCACAAGACAAGATACTGACTACTTTTTGCTCTAAAATGGTAGCCATATGTCATAAATATCACTGACATCTCGCTACGCAGAACTTTCACTTATTTCTGTTAGATAACTGGTTGATGTAAATACGTTACCTGTAGATAGATAGTCCATCACATGATCCAAACAGTAGTGAGAGAATGCCTGTCAATAGATTATCCGAAGCAATTCTGAAATCTCCAACGGCCACTTCTAGACCAGGACAACCGAAACAGAGGCTGTTGGAAGTCACTACTCCAGTGCTTGGGTCTGTATACTGGATTCTACTGACGCTTCCAAATCCGCCAGCCGTAGGACCACACTGCAACAAAACAACAAGAGGACAGAGAAATTTCCTAGTCCTAATTAGGCTAATTATAAGATGAATTTATATTTAAAACGCTTTCATGAAATTATTTAACCAGGTATTTCCAATAACTTATGAGAGCGTTTAAAGAAAGTTAAAGCTATATATTATGCCTGTTGTCCCATTGTGCGTCTGCAAACGATGTATTAAAGACTATACTTACTTACCTACTTACTTACTTACTTACTTACTTAGATAACGTAAATGGAGCTGTAGATTTAAAAAGTTTGCACATGCTTGAAAAGGTTTGAACAATTCTCGATTGACATCTGATTTTAAAATACACTCTTTAGTCTATACTTCAGACATGCATGTCTAATAGTCTTGCAATTGTTCGGTTCGGCAGCTGTTTGCTTATTGACTAATTATTCATTGATATCATCAATGATTGTAACCTGATGCGGTTTGACATCGGGAGAATTTATTAAACGAATATACAAAGTGGCTGTCATCTTAGATCTATAATGATCTTTTGTATTAAATAAACATGCATGTGTGCCAAACTTTCCAAATTGCTTAGCCTATCCAGCATGGTTGTCTCTCTTATCTTCTGGATATTGACTTGATAACCGCTTAGTTTTCGTTTTGATGCCCCGTGCATTATACACCGGCCCGATTGAAGTTACTAGTTACAATTAAAGCATGCAAGAGTTTAATTATCTAAAATACAATCACTACCTAAGAAACAGATCAGTCCTGTAATTACGATAGCACTGAGGGGCTGCAACCATGGTATCAAGTGTTAGCGACTTCTTTTGGAAGTAATATCTTAATATATCGTATCTATAGATTTATGTAGCGCCTCTCTCAGAATAACTATTCAGAGGCGCTCAAATAATATCTGTTGTCAGCCATCCTCGTTTCGAGGGTCGGCCGCATCATGAATAATATTCCTCCAGCGTCTCCTGTCTTCCGTCAGTCCTATCAATTCCTCCATTGTCAATCCAGTCCATTCCTTTATGTTGCTATATAATATATCTTTTGCCTATTGACATGTAACGTAATACCTATTGGCATGCAATGTAACATAGGAACTCACAAGGCATGGTGCCACTGCTGTGAGAACAGATGATGGGCGATAACACCGGATGATCTTCTGGTCATAGTCGACTGTCCATTCTGGGTTCAGTTTCATGGCTGAGATGAGAGTTTGACATCCGAGACTGATTGAAAACAGTAAACCGGATCCTAGGTCTACTGCAAGACAGAAGCAGACACACAATAAGCAGCAGAAGATCGGTTTCATCTTGTCAGTCTTTGTGGTAATGGTCTTCAGCTGATGACTGTTCGTAGCTGCCAATGGTGCTTTATATACACTCGACAAGAGTAGTTCTCAATCGAAGAACACCTGTTACTGTCATTGCAAAATCTTGGTCATAAGCACAACGTGTAGGCTCTACTTCTTCTAAAACACTCTATACCTCGCATTCATAGATGCCAATCATTTATTTGTATGTCGTGCCCATTGAAAGCGGCCGTTGATTGTCCTGACGAATACTTTTAAAGATGGGTGTCAGTAAGTAGTGCCTGTCAGTCAACCAACTGTTTCAGACTTCAGCTTTCAAACTGAAGTAATTGTTTCTTAAATGTCCGAACGAGCATCAAAAGATGAAAAGAACATCTTCGATCTGTATTATGTGGTTATTATTTATCAGATGAATGATGAATTGTACGTTGTGTAGGCTGTATGAGTTTATGGATGAAATCTCATCTGGACAAGTGACCGTTACCTTTCTTCCTTCTTCAATCCATTGTCTGACTGTCAGATGGCATTGATCGCACGCTTCTTTACCATCAAACACTACTTTTCAACCATCCAAATGTCATCCTTTGTAATCCTAATCTTAAGCTCCGAATTTCTAAAGCACCGCTTGATAGCTCAATGCGGGGCACCAGCTTGTTCACGAGCGCTGCGTCGAAGTGAGAGTGACTGTCCAGAGATATAAAATGAAGATCTAAGTCCGGTTGCGAGAAAGACCAGATGAAACTCTGCAGAAGGCGGGACAAGAAATATTGGACGGCGGAGGACCAGATGAGTCCGAGTAGGAATTTCCTCATCCCATCCCATTTATTAGATTTTAGTCAAACTACTACTACTACTACTATTCCTTTATTTCACAAACTCGTTGACACAAACGCAAGAAGATTACAAAATCAACAGTTTAGATATCGGTTAGACAAAAATAATAGTCAAATAGATAAGAGGGTTAGGAATGTATTAATGACTGAGACCTATTGCTAAAGAAAATGATTGTTTAGCCTAATACACCATAAAGTACTCTAGGTATGAAATTTCGATCATCCCTTGCTTACTTATGCTAATCGTTTCTCTCTGGACATCCCTGTCGTGTTGCGCTGTCCCAACGAAATCAAGAATGGAGCCGAGGAGAGCAGAAGATCTGTTGCTCTCTGGTATTCTGAAATAACTGTCTCCTGCATGTGTTACTGCGGAATGAATTACTTCATTTAGCAATCAGCAGCAGTTGAGCAATTACCCAGGAACATGCGTGAGTAGCGCCCGATGCTTCTCATTACTCAGTCGTTAGAGTCTTCGTGCATTTTCGGCGCTAGTACAAGGTAGCAACCACATTTTAGTTATCCCTGTTCACTACAATAACTGGATAAACATAAAACGTACAGTAAAAAGTCAGTTACAGCTACAATACGCTACAATCACTTGTTGATGGTTAAAGTAGGCCAACAGCCCAACACTTTATAATTGTTATGGATTAATGCTGGTCAATTAATAGCTCTATGAGGAGCGAAGGTTGACATTTTTGCAGGTTGACCTACTAAACTTTCTCAGAATGCCCTCGCCCGTGCTGTTACCAAAGCCCCAATACCACACCGCAACAAACCTGTACTAAAATCACTCCACTGGCTCAAAATATATTAACTTATAGAACATAAAGTCAAATCACTCACCTACAGATCTGTGAAAAAGTATGTGGACAGCACCGGAAGATCATGTTTTCTACAGAAAACGTGTAGAAATCCCAAGCATGTCCTTGAGAAATGACTTTTTTATAACTTTTGTCTTTTTTAATATTCCTGAAAGCAAAGTAATATGAAATGGTACAGGATAATTAAAATTTTGTCAGAAATTCTCTCAGCCATCATTGCACGTCCAAAATCAGTATTTCGTTGCGCAGCCTTTCGCAGCAACGACACCAGCAATGCGTCGAGGCATGCTTTCAACCAATGTGTGCAATGTCTCCAAGGTGACAGTGTGATGCCAGGCACGTATAATTATTGCCTCAACGAGAGTGACTCTGCCTGTTGGTTTGCTTTCGTTGACGTGATTTTTCATGATGCTCCAAAGATTTTCTATTGGATTGATATCCGGAGACTGACTGGCCACTCATGCATCGGAGTCACGCTGTGTTGCTGAAACCAGGCTTTTACCACCTTTGAGCGATGACAAGGAGCACCGTCGTCTTGAAATATAAAGCCACCAGTTGGATACATAGCTGATGCACTGGGCATCATGCGTGTGTTCAAGATTTCCAGGTACCGTACAGAATTGGTATAAAGTTTCTATATGAAATATAATAAATTAATTAAACTTCAGCATTACTATCATACTACTGTAAGAATCACATCGTTTCTTAGGCGTTTTTTGACCAGTGGAAGCATACCGTTTTATCACATTCGCTATTCCACTCTTCTTTCCATGACCCTTTGCAGCTATTTCACGGATGCTAAGACCTTCTTCATGCAAAGCAACGATACATGCACACTTCCTAGGCGTGTATTCCAGGCCCCGTAGACCCATTTCTATACTAAACTGTCACAATTCTCACAAATATAGGCCTACTGTAATTTCACATACACTATTATCTATATGTTTCAACCGGAAATAGAAATATAATATAGTCTGTTAACCCGTATTTTGTGTCTCACGAAATAATTGAGTAGTTGTAAGTAACTGCTGTTCCAGCAGTTACTTTCAAAAACCATTGTAACTGAAGAAAATCGATTTTTCCTACTATTTATATGCTGTCCACATACTTTTTCCTACTATTTATATGCTGTCCACATACTTTTTCACAGTACAACACAATTCAATCCTCCAAGCCCTCCTATCTCCATCAGTTGTTGTTCACGGTCCAACTACTTCGATCAACCCGCTCCTCTTTTGGCCTAAAATTTGGCCTTCAGTCACCTTATCACTAAAATTTGCAAATCGATCCATAACCGTCCCACCTCTCTGGAACAAACACCCGCTAGAATTAAGACAAATATCTGATTCATCCTAGGAACCAAAACCGCACCACTTGCCATCTTTCCGCAGGTCATTCACTCAAAACTGAAAACACTGCTCTTTCACAAATCCTATCTCAATTCCTCCTCTTTCCCTCATCTCCCTAGTTGTTTCAACTCTGAACACCATTCACCTGACTGTCTGCCTGCCTGCCTGCCTACCGTCAATGTCACGACAACATATTATCTGATTCGTCTTAGGAGCTCACCAAAACTTCACCTCTTGCTACAACCGCTAGTGTTACGACAAATATCTAATCCATCCTACGAACTCACCCAAACCACACCATAGCTGGAAATCAGGAAGAGATGCAGCATCTTCCCCACCCAGGCCTTCCCTCCGGTTTCTGCCAGATCGATCATCCTCAAAGGGGCGATATCATTTGGCAACGACAGGTCAGCTCTAATCATATCTGGCTTCCATCGTAATTAAGAAACAAATTGACCAATCAATCAAGTCTCCATTGTTCCTCAGAGATGGAGGCGTGCATAGATAGAGCACCTCCGTGTTGCTAACACATGGCAAGGCTGGCTACAGATTGTTTGGTTGGATCTGTATTCCTTTAAGCAGCAATAACACCTACGCTATAATGGGCCTGATTAATCGACATATTTCTTGTAATTCTTTAAGCACATAGAATATAGGTTTTATATGGCATACAAACGGCATACACCATATCAGTGTAATATATCTACGACATATAGAGCTCAAAATTT
Organism: Aporrectodea caliginosa; assembly: GCA_020284085.1. Lineage (NCBI taxonomy): Eukaryota > Metazoa > Annelida > Clitellata > Crassiclitellata > Lumbricidae > Aporrectodea > Aporrectodea caliginosa. Next base: position 875,763 of record JACEVL010000217.1, read on the forward strand.
ATGAGCAATTTTAACAATATTATGGCTACCACATGCTCATCATACGATGATGCTGTTTTGATTGATAGCCTAATCAAAACTAAATCCACACGTCAAAAACTGCGCGTTTCTTAGAAGCGTAGCAGCTCCAGGTGTTTGTCCCATTATTGTAGGTGTTTGAAGCGTGTATCAGTTTGTCAACGCGCATCTATAGGTCTAATAATGCAAGGTGTCAAGGGACGATTTATAAAACTTCTTTAATAAAAAATAATAGTAATATGAATTCTTATACGAAGAAATAAATCGCTTTTCGTCCTCTAATTAAATCCCTTCATTTCCTGTCCGCCATTCAAAGGCTATCAACATCTCTGGAACAAATCGATTTTTAATGCTTCATTAAACCATTCAGAAATGTAGACACAATGCTGTCTTTGTGGATTTCTTAGACTATAAATAAGGCAGTGTAGTGAATGCAAAAGACGACTTCTGAAGAGATCAGATGAGCAACATGGCAGTCTTCTATCTTCTGTGTTTCGTTGTCATCATGGCGCAGGACCAGAGAAGAAGTTTTGTGACGGCTGAGGACTTTGGATGCCAAGCCATATCCTCGGCTGTGAGAGCAAATTCTGTCTGGAAGGTAGACGATATCCTGAAGACTATCCAGTTTTACCTACCTGGAGATCAACCCAGTGAAGTGGCAACTTGCATCGTAAGTATAAGCCAGGCAGTTCTAACGACAGTCAGTGCAAAATGGGAGATTTAAATTATCTAAAGTGTATTATTATCAGCACTGAAGTATTGCAAGATTTATTGTTGCATTTGGATAACTGGTTTTAAATTTCCAATGATTTTGCATTGAAGAATAAAGATTTTCACGGAATACGTGTTATTTATTGTATATTATCTACAGGCCAAATTATCAACTGCATTAGACGCTCTAACTTAACAGTTCCTAGACAGCTCTGTTATGCTACAGCAATTCGTTTGGTGAAATAATAAACCAATGGAGACAGAAGCTTCTTTACAGCACATTGCATTTCGCTGCAGAAGAACTCTAGACACGCTGAGTTCATGAGTGTACGAGGTCATGAGGTGAAATATTAAAAACAATAATTTTGGTATGTAAACAATTAGTATACATTGGCTAAATTATTTCCTTCAAAAAGGAATGACCTTGCTAACGGTAACGGTTCAGTATGGCCTAAGGCAGTTTTAACGTTTTAAAAGTGGCCGAAAATTTAGAAGTGCGGTTGTCCAGATCTGAATTCTAGTCGCTATATAATATGATTTCAGAACCAGTCCAACCATACATTGCTATGTGTTTGAGCAGCCTGCCAAAATTCATATTTATTCTCGCATTGCAATAGGTCTATTAAGATTTAACTAGAAATGTGCGAATATTGTTATCATTTGCTCTTTCACTTAGGCAAAAAAGGAACTGGTTTGGCTACCTGTAGATATAATTAAAACTTTCGGATCCATTTAATAAACATGATTGTTCAGTTTAAATCAATCAATTGATGGTACAAACCCGAAATGAAAAGGCGTTAGACTGGAGCAAAATTCCCTGTAAATTAAAAAGCCGGTGGACAAAATTGATTATTCTGATTAATTGTGATATTTAAATAAGTTGGAAGCACATGACAAGTGCTTCTACCTTATACGAAGGCAGATGACACTGATTGGAATAAAACTGAATTAGCACGTCAGGACGAACTATTCATTCGCTTTTTGGATGGAATTAATCACCATAATCGATTTGTAAACTTTGGTTAAAGTCTGGGCCTGAGGGTTCATTATGAACAAGATCATCGAATGTAAGATGCAATTAGCAGACATCGATAAAAGCTTAACTAAATATTTAAAACTATTTGTAACGTAAAGACTCGTTATCTTACAAGAACCTCTATGTGTTATAGGCCTAGGCCTACTTAATTTAGGCTATAGGTCTATTTACCAATGGCAATTCATTTAAAAGTCAATTCAACAGTGTGATCCTGCAGTCGATGGATTGGGTGACGTTAGCAGAATCGATGTAACTGTGGCAGGCACTGTACTTTTATGGATAATAAAACTTTTAGTAGATGTGTCTTGTTCAGAGAAAGGTTTTAATCCGCTGGTCTCATACTGTTTTTGTTAATCAATTCAACAGTGTGGTTCTCCAGTCCATGGATTGGGTGACATCAGCAGAATCGCAGTAGACGTGGCAGGCACTGTAATTTCGAACAGAGTGTGTTCCGGTTGCTCCGGAGTAGAAGAAATCGACTCAATATACAGATTTTCTCTGGACAATCCCTTAGATGGAAATCCGACCAACACTGTTGGACCATGCACGGGAATAACAGTTTACAGGTTTGAAAAATAGCGAAAACTGTTATAGACCTAAGATGCCATATATCTTTTGTCTCACAGTCGGGATCTTTAGATCTATTATATAATAGTCACTTCCTAAAATAGAGTCGAATAGTGCTTACAGTGATCAAATCGATAGAGTGCTTGGTATGTGACGCGGAGAGGACGGGTTCGAGCGTGCACTTAGGTGATATCTGTGTGATAACCTTATGCAAGTTCTTTACGCACAATTACCCATCGATGCTGTCACATAGTCATGACATGTGTGCACTCCCGGAAGGCAATATCAAATGCAGTTGTACTGCATAGCACTCATTGTAGAAATACATGACTTAGAAATGTCACACAAAGGTGAACCCGTTCAGCTTATACTCGCGTGTTTTGAGTGGAAACAAAGAAGTCTACAATAAATCAATTGTCCTGACATAGAACCAGCTTGACGAAAATAACGACTAAGTAAAAGTAAGTAAGTAAGTATATCCTATATTGAAAAACCCAACTGCTAACCGCATTTTGGTGTACATAGTTAACCAAATATAAAAAAAATTAAGTATAAAGCATCCGTGTGACAAATGTTTTACCAGATAGAGAGTTTGCCTTAGGTATAATTCTATCATGGGTCCTGGGGCGTAGTGGGCATGAAACAGTTTTCACGGGAGGCAGTAGCTGATGTAATACATGTGCAGGGTTGCTGATGATGGTAGAAAAGAGGTTGGAGTCTGCTTTCTGGAACTGAATGATAATTGAGTAGAACACTTGCTTTAGTCCATGCACAGTAACCAAACCTGCAGACTTAGCCTCTTAGCCTAGATATGATTTTCAATTTATTATTAAAGAATTTACATGTCAGAAGTCAAACGAGAATCAGAGACACATTTTACATCTTATTTAAACTCTTTATGTAAAGATTCTGACGCTTGTGAACTTAATTATGTTGCAGGTGCAACTGTTCACGACCACCCACCATAATTGATCCAATTCTGAAGCTTGTCAAAAGGCTAAAGCTTTATCGTCCGACTCCTTATGAGTTCAAATCGTAGAACGACGTCTAACTCCCAAAAGCATACCTTGCTGTAAGTAGCTGAATATTTTGAACACATAATAATAATAATAATAATAATAATAATAATAATAATAATAATAATAATACACGCTCGAGACAAGCTACCTGTTTCAAAGACTCTCGGTAGCTCTCCAACGCGGAAACGCCATCTGTTTTTCTTCGACATTACCATGCTAGATTGTTCATAATAATAATAATAATAATAATAATAATAATAATAATAATAATAATAATAATAATAATAATAATAATAATAATAATAATAATAATAATAATAATAATAATAATAATAGGCCTAATAATAATAATAATAATAAATTTGTCTCATAATAATAATAATAATAATAATAATAATAATAATAGGGTCCCTAATAATAATAATAATAATAATAATAATGATGATTATGATGATGATGATGATGATGATGATGATGATGATTATGATGATGATGATGATGATGATGATGATGATGATGATGATGATGATGATGATGATGATGATGATGATGATGATGATGATGATGATAATAATCATCATCATCATCATCATCATCATCATTATTATAATTATTTAACATTTTCATGCTTTGAAGTTAATTTATATAAAAGTCGCACTTATTGGATCGCCGTATCAGTTGTTTCCTTTTTTCGTTAGTATAATTTTTTTCGTTTAGTATAATTACGCAATACTCATTTAAGGATTTTTTAATTCATATTACGCTTCTTACGTTATTCTCACTAATCGCACGATTGAGATTGAATACATCGATTTGCATCACCATCGCTCTTTCTGCTGTTCCTCAGTATATTAAATCCTCATCGAGGTAATTCTTTGCTATTTTATATGGCTTTAATTGATTTATTGCCGTTTTCTAAATAGTGTCATGCAATTTAAACTAAAAACACGGACAACTCATCGACTGCAACATTATTTTTCAAAACTCGAATACACTTTCAACGTATAAGGACAGGCAAACATCTAGTGTAATGTGATTGCAGTAAGTTCTATCTCTTCCTGACTTGTTACTAGGTCACTATCTCCGCCTGTCTGAGTCTAAGTCTGTTTCTCCAATCTTTCTCTTTAGGGAAACGCTTGTGGTCGGATTAACCGTATTCAAAATCTGACGGCACGCTTTCTCACCAAGGATATTCTACCATGCAGGAAGCAGATCAAAATCGCTTTGTTCCAAATCTTCTCCTATGCCATTGTTATTCTAGTATTAGGTGAGCTTGGTCCTCCCCACGATGCAACAATATCCACAAGACCGTTTCATTGGGCGGTCTCGTATAGGCTACTTTCAAAGCATGTCCAAGACGCATTATATTTTCGTTTCCTAAATGACAATACCATTTCGCGAGTTCATAGCTTAGGCCCACGGCACTGCAGAGTTTTCATCCATCCTGATGTCACTTCATTCGTATGACCCCCCACTCACGGTGTTCACATGACAATCTCGAGTACGATTCTGTCCTTTCTCCTTTCAATAATTGCCGATTTAGTTCTTAAATACATTTGCAGTTCTGAGTATTATAAAATATTAGCCTGATGTTAAACTATCCACAATGTATATTCCTTTAAAAATATAGCCTAGGAAATAATAAGAAAACGAAGATGAATCATTGCGCTTTCTTAATTAGTTCGACTAAGCTGCTCGCAGTGCTCGGGCTTCAAAGAAAATTCCTCTTAATTGAGTGTCGAAAGATTTAGTCGTCAAAGTTGTATTTGTGTTTGTAGATGATTGTGTGAAGCTGCGGAAACGACCAGCATCAATTTGGCCACTTCGGAATGAAGCCCATTTCTGTTTTAAACAAACTTTCATTTAAATTTTAAAATCTTTTTGCCTAAGTGTAACCTACTAATGGAACTGCTTAAATAATAAACCTTGAAGATTAATAATGTTTTACGGTTATAATTACAATACAAGTAGGCCTAATATGGGTTATTCTGTAGAGTGGATGAGCGCACAAAAAAAACCAAAGTGATACAAACCATGGAAATAGTTACACATATACGGTGCACACACAAACCTATATACATTTTATGTATAAATACCTTCATGGAGAAATTGCTAAGGATAATATGGCGGGGCATTTGAATGAGCATGATATTATTAAGGCATTCAACATGGAGTTACTAGAGGTCGCTCGTGTTTGACAATCTGCTAGAATTCTTTGAGGAGGTCTTTGAGAGGATAGATGAGGGAACCTTGTAGATGTGATTTACCTAGATTTTGCCAAGGCACTTGACAAAGTAGGCTACCTCACAAAAGACTGGCGAGAAAGTTGCAAGCATGCGGGATTAGTAGGCAGGTACTAACATGAATTCAAAGCTGGCTATCAGGTAGAATACAAAAATTGGGCATAGGTGATAAACATTCTAGCTGCAGGCCAACAGACGACGGGATTTTTAGCGAAAATTCCTAAGTTTGCAGATGATACAAAACTATTTAGAGCAGTTGGTGGTGAAAAAGAAGTGGAGATACTGCGAGAAGATATAAGAGTTTCATATGAAATGGGGAAAGGCATTGAAGTGAGTGAGGAAGAAAGGGACTTGGTAGTAATAATAATATTCTTGATTGAAACAATGCGGTTGACACACCGCAACCGGTTACAGTTTACAGTTTCAATCAATCGTTCAATCGTTTATTTGTAGCCAAACAACAATAAACAATAATATTACAAATCAGATTGCACTTTTAAGTATGGATTGTTGAATGCCACAAGGGAAGGCCCTGAAGGGATCAAAGATCCCGCTAAGTAGGGACACCTCTATACAATTTCAACATAATATGTGGCGACCGAAAGATGCTTTACATAGTATAACAGTTGTTGACTTGATTAACATAAAAATCTTAACTAACCTTAACTAATTTAAACTAAATATCGAAAGTAAAAGGAATGAGTGGGAAGTACAGTTAAACACATGGAAATAAAAGATTAAAACAATGAAACAATAAGGCAATGAATTGATATGTAGGCCTACTGGTTACATGGGGTCCAGAAGGGATCATGGATCCCGCTAAAATTAATTACAGCCAGTCGATACTTAGATTGGAATAATATGCAATTGAAGCAATTCACAAGAACACAAATGACAGAAGACATAAATCTTAACTACTAACAGAATAGCCAGCCTGCAATACCAGGTTTAGCACTCTTGTGCTTATGCACAATAGTGCTAAACCTTCAAGGCAATGTGCTAAAGCATCAAAGAAGGCTAATTCAACTTTAGGTATGCTATAAGAAGGAGAATAGTCACCAGAGACAAGGATACAATACTGATTAGGCCACAGTTGGGTTCCAGCATCCAGGTATGGAATCCATACCTAAAACAGGGCCATGGAAAAACTGGAGAAAGTGCAAAGACGAGCTTAAAAATGATTTGGGGCTACAAGGATTTGAGCTATGAAGAAAGGATGAAAAGGTGTGGACTAACAACATTGGAGAGAAGGAGGAAGCAGAGGAGATCAAATCGAAGCTTAAAAGATTATCACTTGAAAGAATTCTGCCAGTGATGACACAAAATTCTGGTGTTTGAGTCCTTGTACAAGCATGATGACCCAAACGAGTAAGTGGTCTTGGGAAGCGTCGTGAGCTACCCAGCGGGTTCCGGGGCAATGCCAGCACATTTTGGCTATTCCCCGAAGTTAGTCGCTAAGAAATTACCGACTGATATAATGAATTAGCTAGCGACTAACTTAACAATTTAGTCGACTAAGACACATGCTTATCGGCTGACTAAGTCACCTAGACTTACTTACCGACTTGCTATCGACTTCGGCATGTCTATTAGTTAGGTCTACCTATCAATGTACTGTATTTACCGTCTACTGTACTGACAAACCGATGACTGTCAAATGCTAGTGTGAATTTATAAAAGGTAGACCCTATGTAGGGATTGTAGGCCTATGTATGAGCACTTGTTATAGCGCCCCTTCAAGATTTCTACTTAGAGGTGCTCCCGACTACAGCGCGGACAATGAATAGGAGTTTCACGCCGAAGCGCATGAGCAATTGCGAGTGAAGGACTTGCCCAGGGTCCATACGCAGCGGCTTGAGGTGGATTCACACCCACAACCCTCCGGCTGCAAGGCACCGAACACCTCTATACCACCGCGCCCCACAAAGGTGACAGACGCATACGAGTACTTATAAAATGAATAAATACACAGCTATGTCCGAGGCTGCACTGCAGTGCTCGGTCAACCTGCAATCCGTTTTGTTTAATTCAGTCTTTTCAAGCCTTCTCAGAACTAGGCACGTTTACCACAAGTAAGTCAGTCAGTCAATGGCACTTTGCCTAAATTTAGTCTTCTTCCAGTTAGTTTTTTATTTTAATGATGAGCATCTATCCTGGCATTCAACCACAGTGTTGGGACCATATCTACAATTATACTGTAGGTTTTAAAAATAGTAATAGGTCAATGTCAGCAGCGATAAGCATTAGTCTTTCACATTTTTGACCCATTCTGTCATCCAGCCGCAGCTTCCAAGAGCAAGTTCACGGCATCCTTGGGTGTCGTGACACCAAGTTTGGCAAATATTGGATCAATCGAATTAGCAGTCAGCAAAAGTTGAGCTCTTTAACAAGTCAACAGTTCACTTAAATAATTGAATAGGCATAATATTAACAATAATGAAACCAATATCAGTTTCAGAGGGTCTAGAGAGTTTAACAAGCTACAGTCATTTGCTGTTTATAATATTATTGTCATGGATGAATGAGGGTTAATTAATAGCGGTATGAGAAGCGAGGGACGAAGTTTTTCGTTCAGTCTAAATATATGAAAACGATTGCATGACGTCATGTAACGTGACAGGCACCAATCAGGCAGGGATAGCAAGTACCTGATTGTTAGACTGCATGTTCTATATTGCATTGCTTCTGAAACTCTCCAAAGCTGCGGACCGATAGCTGTTTATCAGTCATACCGCGGACATGTGCCTTCAATATCAGTTTGCTTATATGACATTATAACATGTTAAAATGAAACTTAGATTTCATAATATTGTCTCCGTTCTTTAGAACTATAGGGGACCAAGATCATTTTTTACTGCTCCATGATTAAAATTTCAAAATGAACAAGGCTGTGATTCCGGTTATCATTGCGCAGTCAGGTAACCAATCACAAGTGTACTGGCATTGGGCCGCGGACCATAGTTTGCGTAGCACCGGTGTATTGCACTGTAACTCGTACCTTATAAGCAAGTGTTGCTTCCTTCAAACGTCGAAATTCGGAGACCGCGAATAAAGCAATATGCAATTATAGTATTAAGTGTACGAAGTCGCTAACAGTCGGTAGATTAGAGAGTAATAGAGATTGGTTTCGACTTGAGAGTTATCGCGGCGGTGGATGGCGATGGCTAAAAGGACTAATTGTGGCGCATTTAATTTCAATGGAACACATTTATGATACTTGTTATGTTGAATTCTCACCCCATTGGGTGAGCAGTTGTGTTCCTCGATATCCCAATGTTGTGAAGAATTGTGCTCTTCGATATCTCCATAATTTGAGGAGGTGTGCTCCTCGATATCCCCTTGAGTTGAAAAATTGATATCTCCAGTGATGAGCAATAGAGCTTTGAGAAGCATGAACTTTGAAAACTCTTCAATATTATGGGTGCACATATGATGTCGCATTGCTCGCAAAAATGCATGAAGTTATTGTGCTGGTAATGGAAATCACGGACAAGGTAGCAAAGAACTTTGGATGGGAATTGGATGAAATCAGTGTCAACTGTCAAGACGAATATATCAAGGCCAGGAACCCTAAATGTTCGTTGTGCCCTGGAGGAGAAAGACCGTGGACAACTCAGATCTAAAATATTATTGCTAAGCAGCTAGATCATTGCACATGAAGTCTTTAACCATTAGTATCGACACAATGTCATGTATATTGTCAATAAGAGACATTCCCATTACAACTTTTCGGTTGAACACAAATAAATGAGTCATTTTTCGGTAAATGCATAAATTAACAATTAAGCTGTTCCCGGTAATTTCTCGAAAAACAATACCTAGTCTGATTATGCTAAGTCTTGATATTGAAATGTTGTTGATCAGTCAGCCATTTGAGACATTTGAGAATATTTCAAAGCAATAACGCAATTTATTAAAATTTATTTCGAATCTAAAATTTTCCATTTCGATATCGTCCCTAGGATATAGCACGTATTGCTTTAGTCTACAATTTCAAAATGATTCGTTTAAAGCCAAAACATTCACGTGTTTCCTATGTATATTCGTGTATGTATTAAAATTCAACTTGGTGAACCGGATCTTCGGTTATAATTAAAAACGTTTTATAATTTGTCCCAGGATTTACGTCCACACCGCTACCATGTAAAAATATTCTCGTATCTCAGAAATATTCTGTCGTTGTAGCTTACATGGTACAATTATTAAATGTCATAGTGTCTGAGATGGGCGCATGGTCACAAAAAAATGCTAAACGGAGACATACATACATGATGGTATTTATTTACATTATGCACAATTAAAATGTATAGCCTACATGCTTGTGTGCATGTTAGTGTATCTTTTCATGATGTGTATGCATAGCTATTTCCATGGCTTGTATCACTTTGGCCTTTGTGCACTCTTTCACTCTCATCGTGTATTTTAACTATAAAGCAGTAAAACATTATTAAAATTCAAAGTTTATTGTTAAAGAAGTTCCATTGATAGGCTTAGGCTAAATAAGATTTTGAAATTTAGATTAAAGTTCATTTAAAGCAGAAAGTAATGGTCTTCATTCCGATGCGGCCAAATTGTTGCTGGTCGTTTACGCAGCTTCACGCATCTACAAAGACAAATACAAATTTGACTATTATATTTTCCGACATTCAAATGAGGAGAAGCCTTTTGCTTAAACCCGATCAGAATATCCGAACTAATTAACAAGAGCATTGATTCATTTTCGTTTGTCTTATAATTTCCAAGGATATATTTCTAAGAGAATGTACAATGTGAATAATTTAACAAAAACCTAATACTTTGTAATACTCAGAACTGCAACGGTATTTAGAGAAGAACTAGATTGGCAATAACTAAAATGAAAAAGGTCAATTATGATATATGAGTGATTGTCATGTGGATACCGTGATTGTGGGCATGATATTGAAAAGAAATCAGTGTAGTTCAAAATGTTTCTGCAGCACCGTCGGCCTAAATTACGAACTCACAGAATGCAAATATTATAATGTGTTTATGGCCTTGGACTTCAGGGATGATGTTGCCTTGAACGTATACAAGACCGCACATTGAAACGCTCTCATGGACGTGGTTAAATCTTGTGGAGGACCAAGCGCACCTATATACCATAGTAGCAGTAGCATAGAAAAAGTCTACGAACAAAACGAGTTTTATCTGTATCCTGCATGGAAGAATATTCTTGGGGAGCAGGGGGGCTTCGGATTTTGGATCCGGCTAAACCGACCTATGACATATTGAAGATTGAAAGATATGAAGACAGACTTAGACACAGACAAGCGGAGGTTGTGACTTAGAGACAAGCGAGTTAGCCATAGAAATTAATACAGTCATGTTGCAAAACAACAGTCAACATTATGTTGTCAAAAGAATAAGGTACGTACGGCATGATGTGACTTTGTGAGTCAAGCATCGTTTCCAGCTTTGAAGTCACTTCCAGAAGGACCCATCATTAGGAGGCCACTCATATACTCCAGCCGCTTTCCTTTTGATAACCGGCACGTGTGGCTCAGCTGGTTTGGAACAGCGACATCTACAACAGAGTTAAGTTCACAAGCGTCAGAATTATTTAATAAAAAGTTAATGCAATATGTAAAATTTGCCTCTGATTCTAGTTTGACGTCTGACATGTAAATCCTTTAATAATAATAATAAATTGACAATCGTATCAAGGGCTAGGCTAAGTCTGCAGATTCGGTAGCTGGGCATGGACTAAAGCAAGTGTTCTACGCTCTAGAGATCAGCGCTATCGATTTATTCTAATATAATTATAATCATTCGGTTCGGTTGGTTGTCGTTTGGTCAGGATGGTCTGTGTCGGAACAGTTATTTTCTCTGCTCATAACATAACTGATTCTTATGCTGTGCGGTTTATTAGCCATGCATTTGTACAACTGCTAGCTATTCATTACAATGTAATACAATTTCATTTGATATTGACCTCTTTCCAAAGTTCAGAAGTGCATACAACCCATACGACACAGCATCTATGCCGCTGGGCAACAGTGTGTGAGGAACTTGCTCAAGGTTCTCACAAAGAGATCACCTTAGTGCAGGCTCGAACCCGTGTTCTCTGCGTTACATGCCAGGCGCTCTATCGACTTGATCACTGTGACCACTATTCGACTGAGCTCTCGTTAGATTGTGATTCTAGTTGTTAAAATTGTTTTTTTTCGTTTTTTTGTTTTTCGTCACGTTTTTTCCGGTTTTTTGTATGTAACTTTATTTATATTGTTAGGGTCTCAGGACTGAGTCCTAACCGGTCCTGGGATGGGCATTCGTTACCCTTGAGTAGTTCCTTAGCCGAGGGGAGTCGCCTATATAAGGAGGTACGAAAAGGGGCGGTTAGAGAATCTCCGATACTCAGCCTTCGCGCTAGTCGGGTTGTCTGAGATTTCTCTGGGTCGCATGGTAGTCAAGTTAGTTCGTGGCTTGTGCCATTTTCAAGTCTTACGGTGCTTCAGTTTGTGATGTTCGTCAGCCCGTTGCTGAGTTACAGACTTCTTGTTAGTTGGTCGTTCTTCGTATTGAAAGCGAACCTTTCTTCCACCGTCGTTCTACGGTTGGTAATGTATCGTTTGGTTTGTTGTTTTGGCGAGAATTATACCTTTGAAAATAGACAACGAGTTGAGCTTTGTTATAGCTAGGAGGAACCCGTAACATATGGGAGCTCTAGCCGGGATTTTTTTTCTCGTCGTTTGAAATTCTCATTTGTTGGTAGCACATACAACATTTAAGGTTTCGTCGGAAATTTGACGACGTTAAGAGAAAGTTGAGACAGAGAAGAAATTTTGAAATTAGGGGGCGTGTCTCGAGATAATTTTGAAATTTCGAAATTTTGAAATGGGAACGCCTAGGAAGTTTAAGTTGACGTTAGACGATATATTTAAATTGTCCATTGAGGAATTAGGAGTGGAAATAGAAAGGTTAGGTCAGGATACTACAGGTATGAGTGAGATTCAAATGATAAAGTGGTTGTTAGAGGTAAAGAAAAGAACGGAAGAGGTAGAAAGAGCGTTGGAGCTGGAACGACTAAGAGCGCAGTTGGAACAGATAAACGTAAGGACTGCAAATGCTAAATTAGGCGATAAGCATGATTCGTTTGGCTGGGGACAAAATTCTTACGGTCTTGAGAAAAGCTCAAACACTCGAACAGGGTCTACGAACGACAGCGCACAAAATGTGGGTTTTCCTTCGGAGACGAATAGGGATAGTCAAGTGCATGATACGCCTAAGGAGTGTTTGGACGAGATAAACGAAAGTGTTTTATCGTGCATGTTTGATGACTCCAATGAGAGTGCACAAATTGATTCTGATTTGATGTTTCACGCTGAACTAATTGTCAGTTGTGATACGCAGGAAGAGGATGGGCACGAAAGTGATTTGTGTTTAATGTTTGAAGAGTCCTACGATAAGTGTGTGAATGTCGGTGATTTGTCTCGCATGGGTATTAACTCGAATGAAGTGTGTACGAATGCTGAGTCTCCTGTTGAGAAGGTGCACACGGGCAAATGCTTCAATGAAGGAGTGGAAGTAGCGTTGGGTGTGTTTGAATGTGCGTCTGAGGATTTAAAGCTGGATAGCTGTCTTCAGAAAGAATTGAATTTTGCGGTTGAGGCGCAAGAGTTGTTGTTGGTCGGGGATGTTTCTGAATTGGACATGAATGTTGTCTCGGAATTGTGTGTTGGTGATACGTCTCAGATGGTGCATGATTGTTGTAAAGCACTGTTGTCGATGGAATCAGTGATGACAACTGTTGTGTGTGAGAGTAGTTCACATACGAATTCGTGTAATGGGTCTTCTTCGAATGTAGCATTAATGTACATGAATTTCGACTGTGGTGAAAGAGTGATTTTGGTGCCTACGGTTGTGTTGTTGCAACTTTGTGGTCAGATGACTAATGGCTTGAATGATGTGTTCACGCAAGTTGTCACGATAATGCCCTGTACGCAGATGGGTCAGTTGTTGCACGAGAGTATGGTTGGTTCTCATGTGTTCTTGACGGAAGAATGTATGCTTGAAGTATGCAAGGATGAGTGTGACGACATTTTTCTGGAAAGTGATGAACTTTTACCAGATGTTGGTGAAGATGTTGTTGAAGAGGTGGTTGAAGATTTCTTGAAAGTGTGTCTGATGAATGATAGTCAAGATACTTGTGATATAGATTTGACAGGAATTTCTATGGAGATTGTTGGTATTCGTTGTCTTGAGTCTTATTTGTGTGCTCAAGTTTATTTGCAGACTGTGTTCGCGAGGATGGAACGTCTGGTCTTCAGGGAGTGTTCGGGACGCAGACGAGTGACGAGACGGGGATCGAAGGAACTGAGCGCCTTCGTCTTTCTGTGGATGGCTCTGACCGTCGTGACGTTGTTGACCTGTGATACTTGGGTCACGAGATACACGTCTTACGTGTTTCTTCCGTCAGTGGAAATGGACGTCAAGTTGCCTTTGGTTGGCATACTCGCTGATGGTCACGTCTTCGAGGTGTGCGTTGGTTTTGTACAGTTGGTGTACAGTGACAGTCTTTGGAAGTTTGGTTGTGGACTGCAACGTTGTTTTGTGAACGTTGGTTATGAAACGAGTCGTCTGAACTTGTTCTCAGATTTAGTTTGTCGGTTCACCTTTGGTGATTAAATGACCATGCTTAGGGCCGACGTGAATGAACGTCGGAAGTATGTATAGTTTAAATGTTTCTATTGTTTTCTTTAGCAAGATGACTTTATATGAATTGTCAAGCTATTTAAGTTCGATGTTTAGTAGTCATGCTTAGGGGCGACGTGAATGAACGTCGTAAGCTGTATAGAGTAAATGTTTTGTTGTATATAGTGAATTTATTGTGTATTTCTTTTATATTTCGATTGTGATATTTCTTTTAATGGGAATGTATTGCATGTTAGTTAAGTCAGAAACCCTTCTGGTTTCTGCCTTGTTTGTGGTCCGGGGGTATGTTAGGGTCTCAGGACTGAGTCCTAACCGGTCCTGGGATGGGCATTCGTTACCCTTGAGTAGTTCCTTAGCCGAGGGGAGTCGCCTATATAAGGAGGTACGAAAAGGGGCGGTTAGAGAATCTCCGATACTCAGCCTTCGCGCTAGTCGGGTTGTCTGAGATTTCTCTGGGTCGCATGGTAGTCAAGTTAGTTCGTGGCTTGTGCCATTTTCAAGTCTTACGGTGCTTCAGTTTGTGATGTTCGTCAGCCCGTTGCTGAGTTACAGACTTCTTGTTAGTTGGTCGTTCTTCGTATTGAAAGCGAACCTTTCTTCCACCGTCGTTCTACGGTTGGTAATGTATCGTTTTAATTTGTCTTTTTGTTGAGAATTATACCTTTGAAAATAGACAACGAGTTGAGCTTTGTTATAGCTAGGAGGAACCCGTAACAATATATTGACTGTATGTTATTATTTGTTTAATTTTATTTTTTCTGATATCCCTTACGTTGTCTTTGTACGTTCAAGGATTCAGCTAATTTACGTCACTATTTTTAATGTCATCATTTGATAAATAAATAGCACAGTTCAAGAAATAAAATTTATTAAAAGTTATCTGAATTTCTAAGTTATCCAAAATTCGAAATGTTGTCTCTGTACACAGTAATCCCAATTCACTGACATACTGACTGATATTACTGTATATCAAGTCGTTATATAAGTAAAAAATTTAAGTACAATTTTTTAATTAGGTACAAAGTTTAGTTTTTAAATTGTGTTAGTTTTTGTCAGCATGGACTTAATGTTTACAATTTAAATTGAAAAGATTTCCATATTTTTATTTTCTCCATTTCTTATAAAACCAAACTTATAAAAATTAAATAATTGTTGTAGATCAATATTTCCTAGTGTTTTCTAATGTAGTTGTTTTATTTTCTGATTAAAATTAAATTGTGTGAACAAGACTTTTAATTTATAAATGCAGTACAAGATGCAACAAAGTCAAATTATTTTTTTAATTTTAAAATACAGTACAAGATGTAACAAAGCAAATTATTTTTTCCGTTTTTCTCTTGATTTTTCGGTTTTTTATTTTTTGAACGACGTTTTCCGTTTCTTATTTCGTTTTTACCGTTTTTGACAACTATGATTGTGATCGATCGAAAAAAACGACTGTGAGACAAAAACTACGTTGACGCCTTAGGCCTACTGGTTTTCCCTATTTTTCAAACCTGTAAACTGTTATTTCCGCGCATGGTCCAAAAGTGTTCGCCGTATTTCCATCCAATGCATCGTCTGTAGTAAATCTGTAATCTGCATCAGATACCTCTCCTCCAGGGCAAACAGAACACACACTGTTCGAAATTACCGTGGCTGCCACAACTGCTTCGATTCTGCTGACGTCACCCAACCCACCGACTGTAGAGTCACACTGTTGAATTGCATTTTAATTGATTATTTTATGCATATATATATATAATAAATTGTTTATGATATGTAGAATTTTGGTAAGATAAGGAGTCTAGACGTTGCAAATCGTCTTGAAAATGTTGGTTCATCTTGTATTGATGTCTGAGAATAGCAGCCTTCGATTATTTCGTTCAGAATGAACCTCAGGGCCGCTGACTTTCAGACAAAATTGGAAATCGATAATCGTAATTAATTCCATTCATAAAACGAATGAATAGTTAGCACAAAGTTGCTAACTCAGTCTTATGCCAATCAGTTCAATCTTCCTTCGTGTAGCTCAGAAGTACTTGTTATGTGCTTATTTAAATATCAGAGCCGATTACTTAGACTAATCAATTTTGTCCATGGGCTTATTAATTTTAAGAAAAGTTTGCTTCACTGTACCACTTTCCTTTTCAGGTTTGAACCATAAATTGATTGCGTTAAATTGAACAATCACGTTCATTAAATTGGATCCGAAAGTTTTAATAACTATGACCTACAACCAATCACTCGTCTTAAAAGCGCCACCAATGACGAAGAGAATTCATACTAACAATCGCTAGCGTGTTAAGTTCCGGATTTCACGTCGTCTACAGTTTCTCTTGTCTGACTGCGTAAATCATAAATGGAAGTTGGATTGATAAAAATAATTCTTTGCGAAAGTTGGACTGATGAACAGAATTCTTTGCTTAAATAGAAGTTGGACTGATGAGAAGAATTTTTGCGTAATTTAAAACTGGATTGATGAAAAGAACTCATGCCTATTTAGGAATGTCACTAAACGTGATAAACACTGAGAATCACGGCGCGCGATTGGTTGAGCTAAAAATGGATCATTAAACTACGGACCAATTAGACGCAAGTGTGAAGGACGAGATAACAATAGGCTATTATTCGCACATTTCTGTCTAATTCTTAATAGGCCTATTGTACTCGAGAATTAAGACGAATTCTGGCCGGTTGTTCAAACACAATCGTAGCAATGCTCACTATGGTTGGAATGGTTCTGAAGTCTTATTTATAGCGATAAGAATCCACTACCGCACTTCTAAATTTTCGGACTCTTTAAGAAGTTTAAAACTGCGTTTAACCATAGTAAATGTTTTGTACCAGATTACTACTTTTGAAAGAAAATAATAAATTTTAATATATGTAACTATGCAATTCAAGAGGGACTGATAGGCCTACATAGGGTAGAGATAACACTTGAGAAGTCGGGTTCGAACCATAGAACGAGAATTCATGACTTCAGGCTTTAATATTCGTAAATATTCGTAAATATTCGTGAATATTAGGGCATTTTTAATATTTGTAAATATTCGTGAATATTATGACATTTTTAATATTTGTAAATATTCGTAAATATTCGTTGATGACGTCACTGTTTTTGCTTTACAAATTTAAGACTACCAATGAAGAACATGTGCGGTGGTTTTGCGGCGCTATACTTGGAGCTGTGCTGCTGTGGTCTGTTATGTGGTAGACCTCCCAGTTCCTACCCAAATCTTGCCCTACTATTGAGTCAGTCAGTCAGTCAGTCTGTCAGTCTGTCTGTCTGTCTGTCTCTCTCTCTTTCTTTTAATCTGAAATTCCTGCACCAGCAGCTAGTAATTCTATATCATTTGAAGATATGTTGTTTACGCCAGCATGTCAATGATGCGTTTAGCCCTTAATTGACTTGGCTCGTCTGACGGATAGGGGATGAACTTAGTCATAGAGTCGTTAGCATATCTTAGTTCAAACTGATGGGAATTTGCGCCAAATACCTTGCTGCGCCACTCAATATAATGTCAAGTATGATTATTTTTACCCACCATAGGTCTGTACTTGGCTGAGTAACTGTAATATGTAACTGTTCTTATGCATATTTTTGGCACTGATTTTTGACAATTAATCCCGGATTTTGAAGAATTAAGAATTAAAAGAACTAAAAAATAAATTTAATATTCTTAATATTCGTTGGCCAGTTTTAATATTCGTCAATATTCGTCAATTTTTAAAAATCTTAATATTCGTAATATGCGCATACTCGTTCTATGGTTCGAACGTCAAGTATACAATTAATAACGCGTATTCCGCATAAATCTTTTCTTTTCAATGCCAAGTCATTGGAAATATAAATCAATTATTCAAATGCCACAATGAATATTACACTCTAGACAATTTACTGCTACCTTTTAACACTGTCTTCTGAACCTAAGACCTACATGTATACTTACAGAGCAAGGAGGTGGATCTCCACTGGGTTGAAATTTAGGTCGGTACCACTGGATAATCTTCTGACCATTGTCTGCTCTCCAGACAGAATTTCTTCTAACAGCCGAGGCTATCGCTTGGCATCCAGAGTCATCAGCCGTCACGAAACATCTTCCCTGGTCCTGCGCCATGATGACAATGAAACACAGAAGATAGAAGACTGCCATGTTGCTCATCTCTTCAGTAGTCGTCTTTTGCATTCACTACACGGCCTTATTTATAGTCTAAGAAATGGTTTAATGAAACACTAAAAATCGATTTGTTCTAGAGATTTTGATAGCCTTTGAATGGCGGACAGGAAATGATACGATTTAATTAGACAAAAAAGAGCGATTTCTTTCTTTCTATAAGAATTCATAATTTATTATTATTATTAAGGACACTACAGATGCTCGTTGACAAGCTGAATCAACCTTCAAAGTTTGATTATATTGAGAGAATCACCTTGAGCTGCTGCATTTGTAAGAAACGTGCAGTTGTTGATGCGTGGATTTGGTTTTGATCAGGCCATCAATCAAAAGCAAACCGAATATGGTGAACAAAAAGCGGCCAAATTGTCAAAATTGCTCATGTGAAGAAGGTAGAAGACTGCCATTTTGCTTCTTCAGAAGGCGTCTTTTGTATTCAATACACGGCTGTTGAATAGCGAACAGGAAATGATAGGATTTAATTAGACGACGAAAAACGATTATCTCTTTCCATAGGAATTCAAGCTTATTGTCACCTTACATTATTTAGACCTATAATAGATGCGCGTTGACAAACTGATACACGCTTCAAACGCTGAGAATGGTGAGATAAACACCTGGCGCTGCTGCATTTGCAAGAAACGCGCAGTTATTGATGTGTGGATTTAATTTTGATTCGAATATCAATCGAAAAAAGCAAACCCCAACCGCAGTGTCATATGGCGAACATATGGCAACCATTGTATTGTATTGTATTCGGCCAACTATGAAGCGCTTATCTCAGTAAGAGCCTTTCAGGAGAGCTTCCGGTGCGAGCAACCCCGAGGGACAAGGCAAGATTTTAATTTAGAAACAGATGACGAAAGGCTACCAGAAAGGATGGCGCAGCGGACCGGTGTAGGAAGTCCATTCCACAGAGATGGACCTATGCAGGCGAAGGATCTGGATTGAACCATGGCGGTCCTGACGCGAGGAACAAAGAGGTCAAACCGATCGGAGGATCTCAGAGGACACAGCGAAGTGGCAGAGAGGGGCGAAGAATGAGGTCGCAAAGTTACTTCGGAACAAGACCCAAGTAAGACTTAAGGACTAAAATAAGATCTTTGAATTGCATTCGGGCAGATTGAGGGAGCCAGTTAATTTGTTCAACCATGAGAGATTCCTAACTCGGATGCGAAGATCGGGCTATTTCCGCTGGACTCACGGGTGGCTGCGGCGATGGTGGGCGACGCCGAAGACGGACTACTACGATCGGTTGTACGATGCAGGACTCATGTGCTCCGTTCGATTTTCCCTCCAACTGTTGTCCGCCACCATGACCTTCGACCCAGACCACATGACTTTGTCCTACCGCTTAAAGATGACAGGAATTATATCCCAAAGATTTTATTTAAGAGTTTGATGTTGCCCCGTTGACCAAGTCGCCCTTTGCTGGAACAGATATTTAAAAACCATTAATTATTTCCATTCTTCTTTTTATCTGGCAATACCACTTTCTGTAATGGGTTGCGGTGTGTCATTGTGTCAACCTAGTGAATCAATATTAAACAAATATATATATATAATATGATTTTAGAGATGTGCGAGAAGTGAGGAAGACGGGCAATCAGTCTAGCAGCAGCATTAAGTTAAGTACTGACTGTAGAGAAGATATGCGAAACTTACGTAGGCCATAGAATAATGTGAAAATTGCTCATTGTGAGCTCTATATGTTGCACATGTGGTGCACTCATGTGGTGTATGCCATTTGTATGCCGTATAAGATCTATATAATTGTAATAAGGCCTACATCAGAAGTTACATGAAACCTGCTGAATTATTGGTTACGTAAAATCCGTGGTAGGCGATACATGATACTACAAGGAATTGCTAAAACGATAATTCACAGTGAACGCAATTGCCATAAAGCAGAACTGTACGCTGTGCCTTTGTGAAGTTAATGCAATAATATTCTTTTATTGACTAATCAAGGTTGACACAAAGCCAACTTTGCTACATTATGAGGCTGTAAATGGAGAGCTTAGGAGTGTAGTTTTTTGTGTTACTTAGTCATTATTGTTAGGATATATATATATATATATATATATATATATATATATTGAATTCATTGTCTGATTAATTTGTTAAATAGGCCTCTAAAATCCATGTCTGAAGGTTAATTGTTGGAGTTAGTAGCCATTAATTTAAGTGCTTGTATAGAAGGCGCGGGATAAATTGGCGGTTGACTTTGGGTGATAGCTGGTATTCATGCGATCGTGGCCTGAGATCGTAGCTGCTACGGCGTGTTGGAGGAAGGCGGCCTTGGAGCACATGATACTGGTTTGCTGGGATTGCTCGGAAGGGGCATTCGTCAGACTTCTTGGCTAGTCTTCTGCTTCTGCCAGCGCTGTAGATGGTAGGAAGACTCTACGCTTCATCCGGCACAAGAAGACCTCAATTCTGTTTGTTCCTCCTGAGTTTGCGTATCCCACCGGGCTGGTGACTCGAGTGGTGAGGCATACATTAGGTGTGCTATTGTTGTTGCCCTGGCTACTACGTGTACGTGCGACGCCTCTCCAGTTAGGCCATGAGATCGAAGCCTGCCCAAGGCATACATGGATGAGGAGCTGGACGCTATTGTCTCATGGATGTGCGTTGTCATCCTGAGGTATGAACGCAGAGTAACACCAAGCACCCGCATCGATTCAACCCGATCCGCCCCTTGTATGATCTGCTTGATGGGGCACCTCTCTTGATTTTGCGGTCTACAACCATCTCTCTTGTTTTTTTCTTGTGTTGAACCTAAGTTGTTATCTTTGGCCCATTGGGCTACAAATGAGCAAATTCTTCTCCTGCTGTATCCAGGTGTGTGGAACCCTCCAGAAGGTATTAGTCGTGTCGGTACGTGAAATTGCTATATTAAGTATTTTGATACATACATGGGCCCTACAAACATGCTAATATCTGTGACACAGAAATCCTCTCACGATTCAGAAGTAATTTATTCCATCGTAGCGCATTTATCAGAACGTTCTTTCAGAATACCAGATAGCTAGTAACAGATCTTCTCTCCTAGGCTGCATTCTTGGTTTCGTTGGGACAGCGCACGACAGGGATATCTGAAGGGAACGTACAAGCCTAAGTAAGCCGTTTGAATGAAACCTTTTGAGTGGGAAAGGATGATTGAATGCCTACTCTGACTCATCTGCTCTTCCGCCTTCTTATCTTCCTCGACCTAAAGGAAAACAACGCTAGCAGTCATTCTACGTTACATGTAAGATACGATGTTGGTAAGATTTAACCAGATTTTAGTTCAAAAAGAAGTCGTGGACACTTGATACCATGGTTGCAGCCCTTGTTGCTATCGTAATCACAGAACTTATCTGTTTCTTAGGTGATGATTGTATTTAAAAAAAATGAAACTTATTGCATACTGTCATTGTAATTAGTAACTTCAATCGAGCCGTGTAATACATAGGCTTGATATACATGTAGGCCTAGGTCTAAGTTTAGTGCTCATGCCGCAACCTCGGAAATAATTTGACCCCCAACGCGGCTTTTCGGGCATAACTTTCAAACCGAAAGAGATATTCAAAATTCCTTCTGCAACTTTTCTTGAGTATATTTTGCCTTTAAATTTTTTTATTTTCATAAAGTTAACTCTTGCTTGACTACGTCTAACGTGACTTCAAGCTTTGAATTTACAGTTGAATTGTATGGGAATAATGGTTCCTCTGAAGGTTTCATTCTCAGACGGGTGTAATTGGTGTCAAGTTATAATTTCTTGGAGAGACGAATTTAAAAAACATACATTAGCAATATTATTTAGCACCATTTAGCAAATATTTCTTTCGGAAGCGTTAAGTCACGTCACTCACCGTTACATTTGAAGTGGCCATTTATATTTTCACAGCCGTAAGTCTCAGAAAGGTGATCTCGGTATCCAGACTAAGGCTTTCGACTACAAGAAATTCGATAGTTCCATGTCTGACACATTAGTTAAGATCTCACATGCCTAATTCTGTCTTGGTTTCATAAGCTACTGTGAAAGTCTATAGCTGAATCGACTTATGTAATTCCCTATTTACAAATACCTCAGAAGCAGTTTTAAAAGAAACTGCAGATAAATGGCTCAGTAATCTTTGGTAAGAGCCATACCAAAAACTACCCACCATAAACGTGTGATTTTTGCACTTGAGCCGCCATTAAGCAGAGATTTCAGTTATAAAAGGTAGACAAGAATAACCAAAGATTGGGAGGCGCAACATGATGGTATTTATTTATTTCAAAAAATTTATATAGCGCCCATTCAAGCATGCCTACTCAGAAGCCCAACAAAACCCAAATTCAGCACCGGGAATAAATGTATGAGACCTTTGTGCATCATATTTAGTAGGCATCTATTCTATAAGGCTTTTTGTAATGATTCTTGAAACTTCTGAACCAAATATAATAATATTATTGTTACCTGCAAAAATAAAAGTAGGTTATTATAGTTTTCTGTGTTTTTTAGCGATATATTACAGCTGCCACTACATATTTCATGTAACTTCTAATGTAGGCCTACCTATTATAATAGATTGCATAGCCTACGGAATACAAATGGCATACACGACATGAGTGTACAATACGTACGACACATAGCCTAGAGCTCACATGAGCAATTTTGAAATATGGTTGTCATATGTTCACCACATGGTATTTGCATTTTGATTGATATTCGAATCAAAATTAAATCCACACATCAACAGCTGCGCGTTTCTTGCAAATGCAGCAGCGCCAGGTGTTTATCTCACCACTGTCAGCGTTTGAAGCGTGTATCAGTTTGTCAACGTGCATCTATAGGTCTAATAATGTAAGGTGACAAGAGGCGATTTATTAAACTTCCTTAATAAAAAACAATAGCAATATGAATTCTTGTACAAAGAAATAAATGCAGCAGCTCCAGGTGTTTATCCCGTGATACTATCAGAGTTTGAAGCGTGATTCAGTTTGTCAAGGCGCATCTATTGTTCTAAAATCTAAGGTGACAATATGAATTCTTATACAGAGATAAATTGCTTTTTGTCGTCTAATTAAATCGTATCATTTCCTGTTCTCTTTTCAGCAGCCAGCAAAATCTCTAAAACAAATCGATTTTTGATGCTTCATTAAACCATTTCTTAGACTATAAATAAGGCCGTGTAGTGAATGCAAAAGACGACCTCTGAAGAGATCTGATGAGCAACATGGCAGTCTTCTATCTTCTGTGTTTCATTTTCATCATGGCGCAGGACCACAGAAGAAGTTTAGTGACGGCTGAGGACTTTGGATGCCAAGCCATAGCCTCAGCTGTGAGAGCAAATGCTGTCTGGAGAGCAGACAATGGTCAGAAGATTATCCAATGGTACCGACCTAAATTTCAACCCAGTGAAGATCCATCTTGCTCCGTAAGTATAGCTCTGATAGTTTAGACGACAGTGATTAAAGATAGCATAAAACTTTCTAAAGTGTAATATAATGAATGCATGAATATTGCAAGATTCGTTATGGCATTTGAATAACTGTTTTTTTTTACTTCCAATGATTTTGCATTGAAATTATAAAGATTCGTATTATTTATTGTTTAGGCCTACTAAACGCTGAACCCGACTTCGCAAATCGCAATGGTTATCTCCACCCTATTAGATCTATAGGCTTGATTTCGCATAGTTATGCCTACCTATATAAACTATATATATTCAAAAGAAGTAATTTGAAAGAAAAAATTCATTTTGGTTTATGGCAGTTTTAAAATTTTAAAAACGTTAGAAAATTTAGAATTGTTGCATTGGATTCTAATCGTTATGATATTATTCTAGAACCAATCCAACCTTACTAAGCATTGCTATGTGTTTGTCAGAATTCATCTTAATTCTATTAAGGCTTATTAAGATTTACAGAGAAATGTGCGAATATCATTATTATCTCCTTTTAAAACTTTCGGATCCATTTAAAAAAACATGATTGCTCAAAATAACGCAATCAATTTATGGTTCAAACCTGAAATAGCAAGGCGGTAGTCTGAAAAATTCCCTGTAAATTAATAAACCCTCGGACACAATTGATTAGTCTGATTTATCAGCTAGGATACTTAAATAACTAGTTAGGATATGACGTGTGATTCTGATTGAACTGATTGGCATAAGACTGAGTGTTTGCAGGTCATTGTTTT
This sequence comes from Aporrectodea caliginosa, assembly GCA_020284085.1. Lineage (NCBI taxonomy): Eukaryota > Metazoa > Annelida > Clitellata > Crassiclitellata > Lumbricidae > Aporrectodea > Aporrectodea caliginosa. The sequence continues at coordinate 900,362 of JACEVL010000217.1, forward strand.
ATAAAGGGAATTAATTACATCGATCGATTTCTAAACTCTTTTTGAAAGCCATCTGGGCCTGAGGTTCATAATGAGGCTGCTGTTCTCAGACATCGATACAAGATGAACCAAATATTTAAAAACCATTTGGAACGTCCAGTCTCCTTTTTCCTTACCAGAATTCTAAAAATGATACAAAATGTACTATATTACATATATCTACAATAATTCATTTAAATTTCAATTCAACAGTGTGATCCTGCAGTCGGTGGATTGGGTGACGTCAGCAGAATCGAAGCAGTTGTGGCAGCCATTGTAATTTCGAACAGAGTGTGTTCTGTTTGCCCTGGAGGAGAAGTACCCGACGCAGACTACAGATTTTCTACAGACGATCTATTGAATGGAAATCCGGCCAACACTTTTGGACCATGCTCGGGAATAACAGTCTACAGGTTGTAAAAACGGTGAAAACTAATAGGCGTCAAACGCCAACGCAGTTCCCACATAGTCCGTTTTTTAGATCAATCACAATCTAACGAGTGCTAAGTCGAATATTGGTCACAATGGTCAAATCGATAGAGCGCTTGGAAATTGGAATGTGACGCGGAGAGACCGGCTTCGAGTCTGCACACAGTTATCGCCACTGTGTAAGAACGTTGGGCAAGTTCTTTACGCACAATAATGCTCAGCGCCATCGTGCTCTGTCACATGGTTATGCGTGCACTTATGAACTTTGGAAGGAGGGCAATATCAAATGCAGTTGTATTTTAATGAATAGCTAGCATTGATACAAATGCATGGCTAAAAAGCCACACAGCGGAACAATGCGTTCTGTTTAGTGTTTTGACTCGTATGTTTTAAGTGCAGTTTTAAGTGTCTAGGCTACTGTTCTGACGCAGAACCAGCCTAAAAAAATGAAAGCGTTTCAATGGGACAACCAACCGAACAGAATGATTATAAGTAGAATCAGTCGATAGCGCTGAGCATGAGTGAAGTGAACAACTACCAAAGTTAGCCTAGATACGATTGTCAATTTATTATTAAAGGATTTACATGTTGGACATCCAACTGAAATCAGAGGCACATTTTGCATCTTAATAAAGAAAATCTTTATGTAAAGATTCTGACGCTTGTGAACTTAATTCTGTGGCAGGTGTCGCTGTTCGAAACCATCTGAGCCACATGTGCCGGTTGTCAAAAAGAAAGCAGCTGGAGTATATGAGTGGCCTCCTAATGATGGGTCCTTCTGGAAGTGACTTAAAAGCTGGAAACGATGCTCGACTCCCAATATTATAACATGCTGTACGTAACTGATTCCTTTGTAGTAGATTTCGTTTATTAAAATACTAAGTTTACATACCGCAACGTGTTTAAAAGTGCACGAGATACAAAGCCAGTTTTAATCAACTAAAACAACGTTTAGCGTGCAATATCTGTCTCCAGGTCACTACCTTCGCCTGTCTATGTCTAAGTCCGTCTGATCCGTCTTTATATCTTAAGAAACTCATATGGTCGGATTAACCGTATCGAAAATCCGACGCCACGCTTTCTGAGCAACGATATTCTTTCATGTAGGATTCAGATCAGAATCGTTTTACTCCTAATCTTTCACATGTTATTGTTATTCTACATTGCATTGTATTGTATTTATAAATTTATAAAGCGCCTCTCACAGTGAACACCAATCAGAGGCGCTCCCAGTGCGAAAGACTACGAGCGAAAAGAGTGGTCTTAAGACAACGAAAAGAAGCACCTGGCCCACCAGATAGCATCAAAGAACGAGTTTACGTAGGCATATATGCGCGATCGTTACATGTAGTATATATATGACGATCTTGGTCCTTCACACGACTTAACCATGTCCATGAAAGCGTTTCAATGGGCGGTCTTAAATGCTTTGAAGGCAACATCTTCCCTGAAGTCACAGAGGCCATAAACACGTTATATTTAACTATTGCATTCTGCGAGTTTATTGCGTAGGCCGACGGTACTGCAAAGAGCAGTGAACTAATTTGATTTCTTGTCATTCGCATGACTCCACATAACGATCGCGCATAGGCCTACGACAACCGACCTTTTTCAATTTAATTATTGCCAATCTAGTTCTTCTCTAAATGCCTTTGCAGTTCTGAGTATTACAAAATATTAGCTTGATGTTAAACCATTCACACTGTACATTCTCTTAGAAATATAGCCTAGGAAATATAAGACAAACGAAACTGAATCAATGCGCTTTCTTAGTTTGGCTATTCTGGTCGGGTTTCAAAGAAAACGCTTCTTATGTGAGTGTCGGAAAATATATTCGTCAAAGTTGTGTAGCCTATGTGTTTGTAGATATGTGAAGCTGCTGAAACGACCAGCTCGAAAATTTCACCGCTTCGGAATGAAGCCAATTAATTTTATGCTTTAAACGAACTTTCATTTATTTTTAAAAATCTTACTTAGCCTAAACCAATTATAAATGGAACTGGCTAAACAATAAACTTTGATGACTGATAATGTTTTACGGCTTTTAATTAAAATACACGAAGAGAGTGAAATGGGTTACTCGGTATGGTGAAAGAGCGCACAAAAACCACTGATACAAACCATGGAAATAGTTATACATATACACCATGCATAGCAATATATTTACATACACACAAACATATAGACCTAATATGCATTTTATTTATGAATACATACCATCATGATTGTATGCATGTCTCTGTTTAGCATTTCTGTGTGACCTTGTTTGTAAGGATATGCATTGATCCGTTCATACATACATAGGCCTACATGGCACCCCGTAGAAATAACCCCGTCAATATCTCAAAAGACCAAAATAACCCCGTCAATATCTTAAAAGACCAAAATAGCCCCGTCATAATCGTCAAGGACAAAACAGCGCCAAATTCATTCATTCATTCATTCATTCATTCATTCATTCATTCATTCATTCATTCATTCATTCATTCATTCATTCATTCATTCATTCATTCATTCATTAAGAGCATTTATATAGCGCCCCTTCAAGAAACTACTCAGGAGCGCTCCCAGCCCATCCACGACTAAAGAAAAAATACTTGAGGGACTTGTAGAACCTTGTCGGATGGCTCACAAGTAAAGAGCGGAGCTTAAGCGGGAGGTAATTCCAGATGGAAGGGCCCACCACCGAAAAAGCACGCGCTGCCTAATAGCCAAGCGAGCCCGTGGAACCAGGAGCTCACCCCTCGTCGCAGAACGAAGTGCTCAAATGTTTCATGTTATCATTAATGTTCATTGATTCGTTCACGTGAAGAACTGAATATTATCGCTCCTTCAAGAAACCTACTCAGAGGCCCTCTCAGGCCAACCACTCCAATAAAGACTATAGTCTTGCGAAACTAACGTTATCATTAATGAATCCATTCCCACGTAAACGTTTCTACTAGCATGCAATGTTAAAATGTTTTCGACAAAGCTCAAATGATTGTCGTTGTCGATTTCTTTCACATTTACCTAAATACTAAGATCATAAAGTCTACACTTTATAATTTATAATTGAGGGTCAATTAATAGTTGTTTGAGGAGCGATGGTTAATTTGTTTCGTTCAATCCAAATATATGAAAATGATTACCTGACGTCATGTAGCATGACAGTTCCAATTAGAAAGGTACAGCAAGTACCTGATTGTTAGACTGCATGTAGTCTTTTACAGTGCTTCTCAAACCTTCCGAAGCTGCGGACCGCTAAAGGTTTTATCAGCCATACCGCGGACTTGTGCTTTTCAATATCAGCTTACTTATTATGACATGTTAAATTAAAATTTAGATTTATTAAGATTGTCTTCGTTCTTTACAACTATGAGGGACCAAGATTTTTACGGTTTCATGATTAAAATGTCAAAATGAACAAACTTGTGTTTCCGGTTATCATTGCGTGGTCAGATAACTAATCCGCTAACCAAATTTGAGTAAGTTAACCATCACATGACCCGAATAAAGTTGTTATGTACAGGATCGTAAATGTTTATGAGTAGGCCTATGGTCAATTTCACCACATTTTCACCACATTCACACTGACAATGCTGTACGCGGTCGGTGTGTTCACTGTTCAATGTGTTCCCTATAGGGTTGCAGTCGTTAGGCTAAAGTATCATTGCCCGGTCCGTTAACCAATCACAAGCGGACCGGCACCGGGCCACGGAACACAGCCAGTGTTGTATCAATTACATTGCAAATGTAATTCAATTATAAATGCAATTACATGCTTGTAAATGTAATTCAATTACAATTACAATTGCATAGCTTGTAATTCAATTACGTAATTCAATTACATGTATTTCAATTACTGAACAACACTGAACACAGCATGAGTAGCACTGGTCTGTTGTACTGTAACTCGTAGCCTACCTTAGGCTATAATAGGCAAGTGTTGCTTCTGTCCATCTGCTCGTCCAAAATCGAAATTCGGAGACCGCGAATAAGTCAATATACAGATATAGGATTAAGTGTACGAAGTCCCTAGCATTCGATAGCTTAGCGACTAGTTTCGACTTGAGAGTCATAGCGGCGGTGGATGGCGACGGCTAAGAGGACTAATTTTGGCGCATTTAATTTGAATTAGAACACATTTAGGAGCACTTATTTTGATGAATTCTCACCCCATTGGGTGGAGCAATTGCTTTCCTCGATATCTCCTAATAATACTTCGGAAGGCAGCTATAACGACCTGCCTAACTCATCATCCCTCTTACATTGAAACTTAATCTTATTCGCTGATGACACCAATGCCTTTCTTTCGCATGCTTCATATGATCACCTGATGTCACTGGTAAATGATAAACGAGCCCTGTCTAATGACTGGTTTAAGGCAAATAGACTTTCGCTAAACCTCTCCAAAACTAACTACATCAAATTTAGGAACTTCAGCACAGATAATCCCATTCGGATACAAAAGTAATAATTAAAGACACGACAATTCCTTTTGTCTCATACACAGAATTCCTGGGAGTTCATATTATGAACAGCCAAGTCCCTCCCACATTTTAAACAACTAGTACGAGCACACAGTGGAACAATAATTGCTTAGTTAAGCAGGAATAATAGCTGTTTACTTTTATTTCTTATTATAATACATGTCATTCTGTCTTCTCAACAATCAACTCTCGCGATCTCCCAACATCTTTATGAACTATCTTGCACCTAGCGGAATTTTTTTCTTTCCCTTCAGTGGTACCCATTGTTACCAAGAATTGCCTTATTGTCGTCTTATTTTGATGCCTATTATATTTGTTGCTATGAACTGATTATAATGTATCTCATGTACTATTCATTTGGGAGCAATAAACTGATTGATTGATTTTTGTATTGTGAAGAATATTGTGCTCTTCGATATCTCCATGAGTTGAGCATCTGTGCTCCTCGATTTCCCCATGTGGTGAGCCGTTCTGCCTTTCAGAAGCATGAACTTTGAAAATTCATCATTATTTTGGATCGTACGTAATTATAATGTCGCATCACTCGCATAAATGCTTGAAGTTAACGTGCTGGTAATGGAAATCACGGACAATTGGACAATAAAGAACTTTGGGTGAAAATTGGATTAAATCAGTGTCAAGACGATTACATCAAGGTCAAGAGCCCTAAATGTTCGTGGGGCCCTGGAGGACACAGACCGTGGACAACGTCAAATAGCTAAGCAGCTCGAACATTGCACATGAAGTATTTAACCATTAGTATCGACACATGTATATTGTCAATAAAAGAAGTTCCAATTCCGGCTTTTCGATTGAACACAAATAAACATGACACTTTCTGTCCTTGTAGCCTACATACATAGTACCATTATTCTGTTCCACAGTGTCTGGGATGAAGGCAATTTCATTCAAAATTTAACGTAGCCCCGAAAATCTGAAGAATGAATCGGAAAACACGCGTTTGGACAGAACCCTGCACGAAGGAAAGCACTTACGTAAATGAAAATGCATCGAAAGGGAAGACAAGTTCGCATAGGCTTCACGAGACAGCTATGAGGTCAATTTTATTAGCAGTGCCACTGGGACTAGAATGGTTTTGGCTAGCTGAAAAAATTCTAAAAGGGGTCCGCCTTATTTCCAGCCATAGTACGGTGCAGTTATCCATTCCATCATCTAAAATACTTCTTTGTCTTAGTTCGGCCGCTAAGACAGTTTCGCTCCTGTCATATCTAGTGACCAATCGATCAAGTCTCCATTGCTGCAATTATATCAGAAATCAAAGTTTACAGAGTGGATGATAGTGCATCTCTCTCTAGGCCCTATTTCTGTTTAGAGCAAGGTTACCCAGAGCTTTTAGTGGGATTTTAATTCCTCTTAGGCAGCAACACTACCGAGGCCCATTGGACCTGATAATTCGACGTATTTAATGTAACTTCTTATGCAGGCCTACTTACAATACAGATTTTATATGGCATACAATTGGCATACAGGATATCAGTGTACCATACGCACGACATATAGGCTAGAGCTCACATGTCATGTTCACCATTATGTCGTGGCGGTCGGGGTTTGCTTTTGATCGATAGCCTAATCAAAATTAAAATCCACACATCAATAACGTGCTCGTTTCTTACAAATACAGTTCCAGTTATATTATCAGAGTTTGAAGCGTGATTCTTCTTGTCAATGCGCATTTATAGGCCTAATAATGTATGGTGACAATATGAATGAATTATACAAAAGAAATAATCGCTTTACGTCGTCTAATTAAACCGTTTCATTTCCTGTTCGCTTTTCAGCAGCCATCAAAATCTCTTGAACAAATCGATTTTTAATGCTTCATTAAACCCATTTCTTAGACTATACTATAAATAAAGCAGTGTAGTGAATGCAAAAGACACCTTCTGAATAAGCAAAATGGCAATCGTCTACCTTCTTCACATGAGCAATTTCGAAATATGGTTGCCATATGTTCAACATATGGTTGGGATTTGCTTTTTGATTGATAGCCAAATCAAAATTAAATCCAGACAGCAATAAATGCAGGTTTCTTAGAAAAGCTGCAGCTCCAGGTGTTTGTCTCATTGTTATCAAAGTTTGAAGCGTGATTCAGTTTGTCAACACGCATCTATAGGTCTAATAATGTATGGTGACAATTAGCATGAATTTCTATAGAAAGAGATAATCGCTTTTCGCCGTCTAATTAAATCCTTTCATTTCCTGGTCGCTTTTATAACGACATCAAAATCTCTAGAACAAATCGATTTTTAATGCCTAATTAAACATTCAGAAATGTAGACACAATGCTGTCTTTGTGGATTTCTTAGACTATAAATAAGGCCGTGTAATGAATGTAAAAGACGACTTCTGAAGAGATCTGATGAGCAACATGGCAGTCTTCTATCTTCTGTGTTTCGTTGTCATCGTGGCGCAGGACCAGGGAAGAAGTTTCGTGACGGCCGAGGACTCTGGATGCCAAGCCATAGCCTCGGCTGTGAGAGAAAATGCTGTCTGGAGAGCAGACAATGGTCAGAAGATTATCCAGTGGTTCCGACCTAAATTTCAACCCAGTAAATATCCATCTTGCTCTGTAAGTATAGGTTTGAGAGTACAGACAACAATGATAAAAGCGAGCATAAAATAATCAAAAGTGTAATATTATCAGTACATAAATATTGCAAGATTCAATGTGGCATTTGAATAACTGTTTTATACTTCCAATGATTTTGCATTGAAAAATTAAGATTCATACGGAATACGTGTTATTTTATATAATATTCTTTATTGAAACAATCCGGTTGACAAACCGCAACCGGTTACAGTGTACACTGTACAGTTATGCAATTGAAACAATTCACAATACCACAAATGACAGAAGACATAAATCTTAACTACTAACAGAACAGACAGCCTGCAATACCCGGCGCTAATAGCAGCCTATAAAGCATGTTTATTAGTGTGGTCCAAAAAATCAAAAGTTAGAAATGCATTGCTCCACAAGGATGCCCTTGCTACACATGAAAACATGAGTCTCTATGCAAAATTTTGGAAAGATTGGATTATATTTAGAGGTCGCTATTTTTTCGACTTTTTGCAATATAGTATGAACTTGTCAAAAAACATGTATAATTGTGATTTTGTTCAAGTCAGTTATTACTACTTTTCAAGTCAGTTATTGTTTTGAACAATAAACAGCCCAATTAGAAATATATACGGCAGTGTTACTGCTTAGTCAGGCTGCATTAAATTTATAATGCAATATAGTTTTGGATAATTAAAGAAGTTGCCCAGTCTGCTGGAAAACCCGCAACTCGCTATCATTTCAGTTTGCCTTTGCCGGAAGAGAAAACATTGTCCGATGACTGGAGACAACTTGCAGCAAGTATTGTTTCTGTGACTCATTCTTAGCAGGCCTACATCATTGTAAGACTGGATCAGAGCCACTCCAGGATCTGCGCAGTCATTGACGACCGTCAACAGTCTGACATTATTTTGCCTTTATCGACTGGAAAGTAGGGTCCAGTGTTCAGAGAGTAGAAGCATTTGGTAGGAAGGGATTGGGTTGTTCTTGACCCAGGATAGTAAGAAGATCAAACAGTTTTACAGATCTCCTCTTGACATTATGCCTCCATTGGAGTGCGGTGGTCGAAGAATTTCCTGTCCATTGATATCGGTTTAGGTGGATGAGTAAGATTGTATTACCAGAGCAGCCTCGATGTCTTCAATGACACACTCATCGAAGAAAGCGCGTGGAATAAGGTGTTCGGAGAAATATCAGAGATGATGACTGAAAGAGTTAATTTTAAGCGACCTCAAACTGTTACTCCTTGAATCAGCAGAAATCTTTGATCATACAACTTCCAGTGCTTGCGAACACCCGAATCCACATGCTGTGCGGGATTCTAGCCTGCTCCCGAATTACAAACACAGCGACTATTGTTGCATTCGTGGCCTCACCAACTTTTAGTCCATGTCGGTAGTGAAACATGAAATTCCTCAGGATTGAACCATTTCTTTGGACTCCAGACCAAAGAATGTGTTTGTTAGGCATCCCTAACAACCAACATTGTGGGGAACTCCTGGTTGATGCCAGTGACACCACGATAGCTGCCGCTTTTCTCACGTACGAGTTTTTATTGCAGAAAGTGAAAAGACATGACATTTTGCTGTAAGCTTATTTCATATTCAAGGCTGGCTTAACAGATAAAAAAAGTACTCGAATCATGCTAGATTAGCAGCATACAGAGCAATATTGAACAATCCAACTGCATATGAAACGAATTGTAATGAAAAACTTCAGTTTATAAGTTGGCATGCAAAATTTAAAAATTACCTATTATCCAACAACAGTTTATCTATCAGAAAGAACTTGAAACAAGTTTTTATTTGTAAATAAGCTTATTGTTTTGTTATTTACTTAAATGCAGTTGACATCTTGATCATGATTTAGAAAGATGGTGCTTGGTGTTCATGGGGGCTAATTTTAATTCATATGCAGCTATTAACGCGTCAGATGCGCAATTTTTGCAATTTCTACAAAAAGTGTCAAAACCTAGCGACCTCCAAACATGCTCAGACCTCTTCAATTCTTGAACACAGAGTCTTCTAGTCAAGTGTTACAGAGGCAGCCTTGTGGACCAGCATATTTTGAAAAAATATTTTTTCCCATGTAAGTTTGGACCACATATTGTTTATTGTATACTAAGCGCTGAATCCGACTTCGCAATGGTTATCTCCACCCTATAGGCTTGATTTGGCATAGTTACATATATTAACTTAAATTTCTTCAAAAGAAGTAATCTTGTAAAAAAAACTCAAAATTAAAGCAGTTTTAACATTTTAAAAGCGGCCAAAAATTTAGAAGTGCTGCATTGGATTGTGATCGTTATTATATGATTCTAGAACCAATCCAACCTTACTGAGAATTATGTGTTTTGTAAAAATTCATTTTAAAAGGCCTATTAAGATTTACACAGAAATGTGCGAATATCATTATTGCCGGTATCTCCTCTTTCACATAGACATAAATGGTCTGGGCTCTCTGCAGGTCCTATTAAAACTTTCGGATCCATTTTAATAAACATGATTGTTCAATATAATACAATCAATTAATGGTTCAAAACCGAAATAGGATGGCGGTACAGTGAAACATTTCCTGTAAATTAATAAACCCTCGAACAAAATGGATTAGTCTGATTATTCAGCTATGATGTTTAAATATGTAGGCCGCATATGACAAGTGCTTTTGCTCTGCAAGAGGGCAGATTGAACTGATTGGAATACAACTGAGTTTGCACGTTTTATGAATGCAATTAATCATCATATTCGATTTTTAAGCTTTGTTTGAAAGTCATCTGGGCCTGACGTTCATTATGAACAAGGTCATCGAATGTAAGCTGCAATTCTCAGACATCGATACAAGCTGAACCATTTCAAAACCATTTTGAACGCCTCATCTTACCAGAATTCTACAGATCATAAAAAAATGTATTATATAGTATATATGTACATGATAATAATTCATTAACAATTCAATTCAACAGTGTGATCCTGCAGTTGGTGGATTGGGTGACGTCAGCAGAATCGAAGCAATTGTGGCAGCCAATGTAATTTCGAACAGAGTGTGTTCTGTTTGCCCTGGAGGAGAAGTACCCGACGCAGACTACAGATTTACAACAGACGATTTATTGGATGGTAATACGGCGAACACTTTTGGACCATGCGCGGAAATAACAGTTTACAGGTTGGGAAAAATAGTGAAAACTAATAGGCCTACGGCGCCAACGTAGTTCCCACAAAGTCGTCGGTGTTTTAGATCAATCGCAATCTAACGCAAATTGAGTCGAAAATTGGTCACAGTGGTCAAATCGATAGAGCTCTTGGCATGTGTCGCGGAGAGCACGGGTTCGAGCCTGCAATAAGGTGATCTCTGTGTGAGAACCTTTGGAAGTTCTTTACATAGGCCTACAATTGCTCAGCGCCATCGATGCTCTGTCACATGGTCACTTGTGCAGTCCTTAACTTTGTAAAGTGGGCAATATCCAATTCAGTTGAATCGCAATGAATTTATACAAATGCATGACTTAGAATTAGCACAAACAGAGGAATTCGTTCTGCTTAGACTCGCATGTTTTGAGTGCAGACAATAGGTCTACTGTTCTAACACAGAACTATCCTGACCATTTGACAAACAACCGAACAGAATGATATGAGTAGAATCAATGGATAGCGCTGAGCATTATAGCATAGAACACTTGCTTTTGTACAAAAAAAGTACTTTGTCACCGAACCTGTAACCTTAGCCTAGATACGACTGTCAATTTATTATAAAAGAATTTACATGTCAGACATCAAACTAGAATCAGAGGTAGGCCTACATTTTACATCTTAATTTATATGTAATCATTCCGACGCTTGTGAACTTAATTCTGTTGCAGGTGTCGCTGTTCAAAACCATCCACCACCATGAATGAGCCACGCGTTGTCAAAAAGCTTAATTATTTTAATTATTGGCCTTATGATGGGTCCTTCTGGAAGTGACTTCAAAGCTGGAAACGATGCTCGCCTCCCAATATTATACAATGCTGTACGTAACTGATTCTTTTGACCACACTTTGTTGACTGCTGTTATGTAACATGACTGTAATAATTTCTATAGCTTTCTCACTTATCTCTAGGTCATTACATCCGCCTGACTGTTTCCAAGTTTGTCTGGTCATATTCGACGCCAAGCTTTCTGACCAAGGATATTCTTCCATGCAGGATACAGATCAAAATCGTTTTTACTCCTAATCTTTTCCAATGCTATTGTTATTCTAGTATATATGGCGATCTTGGTCCTTCACACGATTTAGCCATGTCGATGAAAGGGTTTCAATGGGTGGACTTAAATACTTTCATGGCAACATCTTCTCTGAATTCTAAGGCCATAAACATATTTTTCGTTTCATAAAGAGTTGTAATATCATTCTGCGAGTTCATTACGTACTGCAAAGAGTTGAACTATTTTGATTTCTCTTCATTCGCTTGACCCCGATCACGGTATCAACATGACAATCACTCATACCATAACTGACCTTTCTCATCTCAGTTATTGCCAATCAAGTTCTTCTCTAAATACCTATGCAGTTGTGAATATTACAAAATAGTAGCCTGATGCTAGACTGTCACACTGTTCATTCCCTTAGAAATATAGTCTAGAAAATATGAGACAAACGAAGAGCAATCATTGCGCTTTATTAATAAGTTCTGCCATTCTGGTCTGGTTTCCAAAAAAATGTTTCTCGTTATTTGACTGTTGGAAAATACAGTCGTCAAAGTTGTATTTTTATTTTAGATTTGAGAAGCTGCGGAAACGACCAGCAACAATTTGGCCACTTCGGAATGAAGCCCATATCTCCTTTAAATGAGCTTTCATTAATATTTTAAGGTCTCATTTAGCCTAAGCCTATTCGTGGAACTTCTTAAACAATAAACTTTGAATTGCAATAATGTTTTACTGCCTTTTAATTAAAACAAAGTATAAATTAAAAAATAACAATAAAAATAAATATAATATGAAATATACGAAGAGAGTGATGGGTTACTTGGTATATTGAAAGTGCGCATATAAACGAAAGTCATGCAAACCATGGAAATAGTTATACATGTAAACCATGCATAGCGATACACTTACACGCACACAAGCATAATTATTTACATTTTACTTATGTATAAATGTATACATAAATATCGTCATGTAAGCATGTCTCCGTTTAGCATTTCTGTGCAACGTTGCGCGCTTCGAAAATAATATATCATTTGTATGGATGTGCATGAAACCATTCATACATAGGGGCCTACATAGGCTTACATGGCACCCGTCGAAATCTCCAACGATAAAACAGCACCAAATGGCTCAAATGTTTACTGTTATCATTGATGTTCATTCATTTGTTCAATTATTCATCTCAAGATATGAATATAGCGCTCCTTCAAGAAACCTACTTATAGGCGCTTCCAGGGCAACCACGGCAATGAAGACTAGACTTGCGCCACTAAATAAATGTTATCATAAATGCGAAAACGTTACTACTAGCATGCAATGCTATAATGCTTTCGACCAAGCTCGAATGAATGTCATTGTCGGTTTCTTTCACATTTACCTAAATACTAAGATTATAACGCCTACACCATATAATTATTGTCATGAATGAGGGAAGGAACTCACCCTTAACGAGTCCGCTGCGAATTGTAATTGAGAAGATCAGATAGGGGAGGGAGTGAGGGTCAATTAATGGGGCGAAATAGAGCCAAAGAGTCAAAAGGTCGGAGAATATTCCTTCCTTGTCGGGGATTTGAACCCCCAACGTTACTTACGGGTGACACTTGAACCAAAAAACTCAACCCTCGCTCCTCCTACAGCTATTAACCCTTTGGAGGTGAGGTGAAGCATTGTAACGTTTGAGGTGAGGTGGGGTCTGACGTACCCCAATACATATAATTACTTGCAAGTCGCAATATCAACTACATAACATAAATTGTGAGCTAAACCATAGTTATGTAACCAATTATCGGCTAAACTTGTGATTTTCAGGAACAAATAACAGTCTTAAAATCATAATTGATATAACCAGCGTGGTGGCGCTCAAAATCAAAGCGGCCCTTTGCAATGGCATCTTCGTGGCCCACTAAACATGTAACATTTGGGAACACGTGACACAATACCCGTAATAATGGATCAATTTTGCATCGATGCAACACTATTATGCAGTAATATCTTATAATCGCACAATTTTTTCGGCACTGTGCCGTTACTTTTTTTTATTAATTAAAATCAAACTGTATACGAAAAATTATAATTTCACTTTAATATGCAAGAAATAAAAAAATGGCGTCCAAAAGTACCTCAAAGTGTCCTAAAGTGTCCGTATTTCACATTCACTAAGGTAGACAAAAATAATCCAAGCTGGTTCTACGTTTTCCGTAGAAAAAGCAGCGTAGAATAGCTATGGGGTTTGTCATACCTCACCTCACCTCCAAAAGGGTTAATTGACCCTCATTCCCTCCCCTATTTGTCCGATTTGTTAAAAAGAACAGTGGCGGATCCAGGGTTGCTTGTGTGGGGCAAGGGTTCTTTTCGAGGGGCGCCACGTTCCAGGGTGAAAATGGCAATTAACTTCAAACGATAGTATAATATTATTTTGAAATAATGCCAGATGCGCAGTAGTTAGAATTGTAGACCACTAGTATATACTATCCTATATAAAACTGTTTGAAAGCGACGATCATTTGGATGGCGGATCGCAAGTGTAATCTTTGTCAATCTGCTCTCGGTGACTTTCTGCAGTCACCGACGTAACAGGAAGTACTAATAGATTAATTAGAGCAGTGATTCCCAACCTTTTCAGAACATGAAACCCTTACTAATGGCAGATCACCAACACCTTTGAGTCTTTTTACCTTAGTTTCAACTATATTTCTTCAAGTTAGTTCTTTATTTTATTGATAAGAAACGTTTCTTGTATAAAACACCGCGCGCGTTGCGACTATTTTTTACACTACTGTCAGGTTGTGAGGCACTGGATTATAACTTGGCTGCGACAGTTCCAATTCAAGTGATTTGATCAATGGCGTCGCTATAGGTATTTTGGCATAACGGCAAGCGGCCCAATAGAAATTTCGAACTTTAGCGAAACACAGAGTTAGTCAAACGCTACATTGAACGTTCGATAGTGTAGTGGTTAGCGCGCTGGACTGTCAATCAAGAGGTCGGGTTAAAATCCCAGCGAGGACAAAAAATCGGTTTGAGATTTCTGTTCCACCAGCACCGTAAGGCCTGCTTACAATAATTATATATTTTATACGGCATATAATTGGCATAGTAGTAGCAGTAAATTCGTTTATAAAGCAAAACAGGTTGGCACACTAAAACTTGGGTCATTAAGACAGAGAACAATAATGTGAAACATGGATGGTTAATCGTTAGCTTTGGGAACTCGGTTAATATGTTTGAAAAAGACCCTTGAGACAAAGTTCCTTTCGTCTTTGCACGGCAGATCAAAGTTGTGCAGTGCGTGCTCTAAGGCCGTGTCTTCGACTATTATTTAGCGGGGAAAAGACCTAGAAGGACATGCAAAACTTTCCAAACTGCCGCCTGGAGCAGCCGGTCCTCTGCCAAACCGGCTCCAAAACACCATAACAGTGTATCATATGTACATGTAAGACACATAGAGCTTGTGACGAATTTATGTATTATTCAAACTCGTCTTTATCTTTTCTACAACTCTCTTTTGTTTTCTCAAGTCAACACCGACCGCTAGGGTCTACAAACAGTAATATACCAAACAATGTATTCACTGGTCTATCTATCAAGTATAACTTATCGTTAATATAATTATATGATCATATGTCATACTTATCAAAATATTCGTCCGTCTATCAAACAAAAGCCTATCTCTATTTCAATACCACTGTTTAAGTTAATGCGTCTTTTCGTCAAACATAAATGAAGCTAAAACTTAATTCTTCCCAAGCCTCACTTTCAAAATTTCTCGACTCCAGACCTTCAAAGACGTCTTGACATCTGACCACTCCCTCCGAACACGCCCACCGCTACTATTGACGTTTTTTCAGTCCCGCCTTACCATCGTCCATGTGTGACTAGCCCAAAAGAACTCACCCATGTAGCGCTACATTCCTTTCCGCTACATAGCTCACATGAGCAATGTTGACATATAGTATATGATTGGGGTTTTCTTTTAAATCAAAATTAAAACCCCAACATCAATAATTTACACGTTTCTTACAAATGCAGCAGCGCCAGGTGTTTGTCTAATGATACAATCAGAGTTTGAAGCGTGATTCATCTTGTCAACGCGCATCTATAGGTCTAATAATGTAAGGTGACAATATGAATTACACAAACCGATAGAAAAATTATTTTGAACTGGATTTAGACGGCAGAAATTAACTAGACACTTCTGAAAGAGCCGAAAGGCGTAAGGTAAAGACGAAACCTGTTTCTTTAAAAATAAAGTTTCAAATTTGCTGTGCTGTTAGTCTGGGAATCTGGAAGAAGCAATTTCTTCTTGAAAATTTCGTGACTTTATCGTTCAGAAACAATTGGAAAACAAGGGCCTAAAACGTGCTCCATTTGATATCAACTGCTGCTAAATGCGTTCGGTTCTGGGGCTCCGCCCCAGACCTCGCTGGAGGAGCTTACGACGTCTGTGTTTAACCATTTTCAGGCTTAGCGACATGTTGCGAACCAGAGGAAATGGTAACAAGTTAATAACTTCTACAAATATGGGCATATTCTGAAAATTAATATATAATTTTATTCAGTTTTAATAGCTCTTTGCAACGGTGTATTTGAATTACAGTTAATTACTTTTCAATTAGAATAGTTTACAAGACAACATGCAATTTTCTCGAAAAAAGCTATTTTTCGTAACTTTGGTCCTCTGGTGGGGGCGGAAGACATTAATTCTTTTTTAAATTTTCTGAACAGTTTTTGACCCCATACCATTTGGCAACTTTTGGTTGCTATTACTTTTTGAATTTCCAATTTTCGTTTTTTTCTCTTTACCCTAGTGACTAGCCCAAAAGAACCTTCCTATAGGCCTATATAGCCCTACATTCCTTTCCGCTACAGAGCTCACATAAGCAATCATGACATACGGCTGTTGCGGTTGGGGTTTGCTTTTTGATTAATAGTTTAATCAAAATTTAAAATCCTCACATCAGTAATGTGCGCGGTTCTTACAAACGCGGCAGCTCCATGTGTTTGTCTCGTTATAGGCTATTATCAGAGTTTGAAGCGTATTCTTGTACAAAAGAGACAAATTGCTTTTCGTCATCTAATTGAATCGTATAATTTCCTGTACGCCATTCAAAGGCTATCAAAATCTCTTGAAGAAATCGATTTTTAATGTTTCATTAAACCATTCAGAAATGTAGACACAATGCTGTCTTTGTGGATTTCTTAGACTATAAATAAGGCCGTGTAATGAATGCAAAAGACGACTTCTGAAGAGATCTGATGAGCAACATGGCAGTCTTCTATCTTCTGTGTTTCATTGTCATCATGGTGCAGGACCAGGGAAGAAGTTTCGTGACGGCTGAGGACTTTGGATGCCAAGCGATAGCCTCGGCTGTGAGAGCAAATGCTGTCTGGAGAGCAGACAATGGTCAGAAGATTATCCAGTGGTACCGACCTAAATTTCAACCTAGTGAAGACCCACCTTGCTTCGTAAGTAGGCCTGTTAAATCTGAGAGAGATAACGTTAACTTGTCTACAGTAAAACATGATCAGTACATAAGTAGTCTATTGCAAAAATTTATTGTGTCATTTGAATATCTGTATATTTTCAAAGATTTCGCATTGAAAGATATAGATTTACACGGAATACCTGTTATTTTATTGATTGTATAATACTGGATGTTTGAACACGACTTCGCAAGGGTTGTCTCTAATCTATATATAGGCTATCGTTACCGCTTGCTTTGCATCGTTACACATATTAAATGATATACCTTCAAAAGAAGAAATCTTGTAAGAATTCATTGTGGTTTAAGGCAGTTTTAAATTTTTTAAAGCGTCCGACAATTTAGAAGTGCTGCATTCGATTCTTTTCGTTATAATATATATTTTAGAAGCAATCCAGCCTTCCTACGCATTGCTGTGTGTTTGACATACCTGTCAATATTCATTTTAATTGTACAATAACAGTATTAAGATTTAGACAGAAATGTGCGAATATTATTATTATTAGTTGTTCTTTCACAGAGATACAAATGGTTTGCGTTACCTGTAGGTCCTATTGCAACTTTCGGATCCATTTTTCTAAACAAGGTTTTTGGTAGTTGAAAAATATATCACAATCAATTTACAGTTCGAAAGCGAAAAAAGAAGGCAGTAGAGTGAAAAATTCCCTGTAATTAATAAACTTTCGGGAACAAATTATTAGTTTGATTAATCAAATAATTATGATACTTCAATAAGTAGACACCATGTGACATGTAGGCTACTTCTGCGCTGAACGAGAGCAGGTTGAACTGATGGTAGTTATTGGCATGAAACTGAGTTAGCACACTAGGTCAAACTATTCATTCGTTTTAAGGATGGGATTAATCAGTCAGTCAATCAATAAATCAATCAATCATTCATAAAATGTATATAGCGCATCTACAAGGGCTCTATTCAAAAGCACTCACCATAATCGATTTGTAAACTTTGTTTGAAAGTCTTCTGGGCCTGAGGTTCATTATGAACGAGATCGTCGAATGTAAGTTACCATTCTCAGACATCGATGCAAGCGTAAACAACCGTTTCAAAACCATTTGGAACGTCAAGACTTACCAGAATTCTAATTATCATACAAAATTTATTAGGCTATATATAGTAAATATGTATATGAATAATATTTCATTAATAATTCAATTCAACAGTGTGATCATGCAGTTGGTGGATTGGGTGACGTCAGCAGAATCGAAGCAGTTGTGGCCGCCACGGTAATTTCGAACAGGGTGTGTTCTGTTTGCACTGGAGTAGAAGTACCCGACGCAGACTACAGATTTTCTACAGACGATCTATTGGATGAAAACCCGGTCACCACCTTTGGACCATGCACGGGAATAACAGTTTACAGGTTGAAAAATAGCGCAAATTAATAGGCGTAAGGCATCAACGCAGATTTTGTCCTACAATCGTTTTTTAGATCTATCGCAACCTAACGAGAGCTGAGTCGAATATTGGTCACAGTTGTCAAATTAATATCGCGCTTGGCATGTGATTCGGAGAGCACGGGTTCGAGCCTAGGTGATCGCTGTGTCAGAACCATGGGCATGCTCTTCACACACAATTGCCCAGTGGCATTGATGCTCTGGCTTATTGTAATGTATACACTTCTGAACTTTTGAAGGAGGGCACTGTCGAAATGCAATTATGTTGCATTGTTATGAATAGCTTTCGTTTGTAGAAATGCCTGGCTAATAAACCGTACAGCTTACAATCCGTTCTGTTTAGATTCGCATGCAATGAGTAGACACAACAGAACCAGCCCGACAAAATGACAGCCAACCAAACCGAATTACATATTATGAGTATTAGGGTGGTCCACAAAAATCATGTAACAGATTTCAGTTGTCCACAAGGCTTGTTTTGTTCTCTGTCATGATCAAAACAATCAGGGAAAAATTTTACGATAGCAAATAACAAATAGAGATCAACCCATTTGACAGTTTTTATGTTATCTGAACAAAAATAGATTAATTGTTGTACGTCTTATGAAGCCCTGTGTTGTGTCAAATCGAGGCCTTTGATCTGTAAACTCAGATTACATTTCTCAATTACTTCAACACACCCCTTTGGCCTGATACTCAACTGTACCTCTCTCCATTTTTGGAATTCCCTAAAGTTTTTCCTGACAATTTCCAGTGACAATAACAGCTATGCGGTCTACACTTTCCTTTGATCCATCGATGTCTGGCAACATTTTGCCGTCCCAGCGCAGCAATAACGGTCCTGCCAGTGAACACTCTTTTTTCCATTGCAGCTGTCTCTTGTCTTCCATTTATTCTAGATCGTATGATTGAACCTCGAAATAATGTGATTTCTGAAATGTTATTACCAAACGCCTGTTCAACAGCTCCAGCTACAAACACAGCACCACGGTCTGGAAGGCCAACACGATCCAAAAGCACCAGAAACATCAGAGGACTGGACGATGTTCTTGTATCTCGTTTTTGATGACGAAGATGCAGTAGCAGCTGTTGATGTAGACATTGTAGACGTACTTGACTGAATTGGCTGATACTCATCATCTCCTTCTGACTCCTGACCACATATCAACGCAAAAATTCACCTTTTCCTTCACTAATACCCTTTGTCTTGTGTTTTTCGTATTTCACTTTCACCATTATCTTTTTCTCCTGTCGTTACCTCTTCCTGCTTTCTTTTGCTGCTGTCTTCAAGTCTACTCCACTCATGCTGCTGGAAACTCCGTTTTCTCTTTTCATTCGAAGGAATTCCTGATCTTTTTCAGGACCTTTGGATTTTTGTCATAACGTCCTTTGTGGCAATACAAAACAATTCTTAAAGAGCAATTTCGAACAAGTCTTCTTTCATCCTGTCACTTTCTCGCGGCCGTGTTCTGTGAGCCTTTTGTTCTGATACAGCTTTAACAGTTTTCTGACACACGAGTCAACCCGCTGTGGTGGTATTCTGGGTCGCATCCAAATACAAATAATTGCGACACTGGCCATTTTGTAACGTTCCGGAAGGGCTCTTCCTTAAGTGATATGATGAAACTCAAGTAGATGCAGACTTGCAGTACACCCGTGCTACGTGGTAATCTTGCTATAGTTAACTGAGAGATTGGCTTTCCCAATAGCCATTGCTCTGGGTCGGATCTCAAACTTAATGAAGCCATATTAGTCTAATAACGCTTGTAAACATGACAAAAAGACACATTAGGACACTAGTAAAATGTAGAGAATGGGTTGACCTCTAAATTTTGCACAATCAGGCTGAAAATTATCAGGAAACCTATCTATCCCCAGTGGTCAAAAATAAGCTTTGGGGAGAAATGATTTAATAAACTTAAACTTTTCTTTATGGTTTCTGGACCACCCTAATGAGTATAGTCAATCGATAGGCAATTTCTTTAGTCCACGCACAGTTACCGAGCCTGCAGACTTATTCTAGATACGACTGTCAATTTATTTTATTAAAGGATTTTCATGTCATCTGACAAATTAGAATCAGAGGAAAATTTTACATCTTAATTCAAATGTAATAATTCCGACGCTTTGTTAACTTAATTCTGCTGCAGGTGTCGCTGTTCAAAACCAACAACCATCACTGAGCCACACGTGCGGGTTGTCAAAAAGAATGATAACGATTATTGGGATTATTATTGGTACTTCAGGAAGTAACTTCAAAGTTTAAAACGATGCTCGACTCCCAATATTATACCATGCTGTACGTAACTGATTCTTTTGACGACACTACGCTGTTGACTGGTGTCATGTAACTGATCTTTCTTACAATTGCAATTGCAATTATTACCAATCAAGTTCTTCTCTAAATACTTTTGCAGCTCTAAGTAGGTCAATAACAAAACATTAGTCTGATGTTAACCTATTCACATTGTACATTCTCTTAGAAATATAGCTTTGGAAATTAAAATAAAAACGAAGATGAATCAATGCGCTTCGTTAATAAGTTCGGCCATTGTTGTCGGGCTTCAACGAAAAGGTTTCTTATTTGAAAGACGGAAAATATAGTCGTCAAAGTTGTATTTGTGTTTATAGATGTGTGAAGCTGCGGAAACGACCATCACCAATTGGGCCACTTCGGAATTAAACCCATTTCTCCTTTAAATGAACTTTCATTAATATTTTAAAGTCTCATTTAGCCTAAGCCTATTAATGGAACTTCTTAAACAATAAACTTTGAATGTTAATAATGTGTTACTGTTTATTAATTAAAATACACGAAGATTGTAATGGGTTAGCCTAGGCCTTCTCGGTATCTTGAAAGAGCGCTCAAAAACCTTTTTTCGGCTAGCCGTAAAAAATACAGCTTGAAACATAGTTCGTTCAAATCAAAAGTGATGCAAATCATGGAAATAGTTAGCCAGTACATATACACCATGCATAGCGATATACTTAACTAATACACACAAGCAGAAACTCTATATACATTTTATTTATGCATAAATAGGCTACCTTCAAGTATGCGTGTTTCCGATTAGCATTTCTGTGTGACCTTGAATGAGCTAAAAATGTCAGAATATGAATTGATGCATTCATATTAGTGGTGGGTAACGATTAAAAATTTCAATCGAAATTAATCGAACGATTACATTTTTTAATATCGTGATTAATTTTTAAACGTATGTCACAATAAGTAACAAGCACAACTACTTTACCAACTCTGAGTAGTTACGTTCAATATGCGCTACATAAATGCTTGTAGTCAATAAACAAAAAGCAAACATGCTTTTACTACATGTGTCTAGATTTTAGCTTTTACTTTAAAGTTTAAACTTAAAAGTTTTTATTTTGTAATAGATGTTTTATCAAGAATTGTTTTAGCGCATTTATTGAAAATAATTGTTGGCAGTGACAACAGCGTTAACTGCGAGACAAAGTATTCGCGTTAATTACTTAACCCATTAATAGCGTTAATAACGCGTTAAATGCCCAGTCCTAATTCATATTATACATAAATGACAAAGTAGCCCGGACAACTAACCCCGTCAAAATCATCAACCAAAAAACAACACCAAATGGCTCAAATGTTTAATGTTAGGGCCTATCATTATTGATCATTCCGTAATTCGTTCAGTAATACACCTCAGTATAGAGCTCTTGCAAGAAACCTAATCAGAGGCTCTCCCAGGCCAACTACGCCAATAAAGACTATACTTGCGCCACTTATGTTATCATTAATGCATCCATTACCACGAAAACGTTACTGCTAATATGCAGTGTTACAATGTTTTCGACCAAACTCAAACGAATGTCATAGTCTGTATCTTTCACAGTTACCGGTATGTTAAAGCTAAGATTATGAGGCCTACACTTTATAATTGTCATGGATTAATGAGGGTCAATTAGTAGCTCAATGAAGAAGAGTGAGTGTTTTGTTTTTTCGTTCAATCTCAATATATGAAAACATTTACGTGACGTCATGTAATGTGATAGACAGCAATCAGGCAGGTACAGAAAGTTACTGATTGTTAGACTGCAAGTAGTCTATTGCAGTGCTTGTCAAACTTTCGGAAGCTGCGGACCGATAGGCCTAATGGTTTTATCAGCCTTACCGCGGACATTTGCTTTTCAATATCAGTTTACTTTTATGACATGTTAATTGAAATTTAGATTTAATAAAATTGGCTCCGCTCTTTAGAACTATTGGGGACCAAGATTTTTCACTGCTTCATACTTAAAATTTCAAAATGAACAAACTTCTTATTCAGGTTATCATTGCGCGTTCAGGAAACCACTCACAAGCGGACCGGAACACAGGACAACGGACCACAGTTTGAGTAAGGTAACTGAGGTTAATAAGGTCCCTAAGGAATTTGGTCAGAAAGCGGCTACTGATATGCAACTGTAACTAGACCTATGCAAAATAGCCATATGAAGAGTGGGCCTTATTGCCAACCGGTCCTTATTACCCCGAGTTACTTTAACTTCACCATAACTATGACGGTACCGGCCCGCTATTCCCGAGTCCGCTAGTCCGAGATCCGCTATTCCGCGGTCCGCTATTCCGGGGATCTGATTGACTCCGCGTCGCGAGGGTCGGTTAGGGTCAGGGTTAGGGTTAGAGTCGTCATTAGAAAACATCGTATCTTTCGCGCAGCATGCCAGCCACATTAGTCCAGAAGAGCGGACCCCCGGAATATCCAGTCACGCCCCTCTTTCGCCCATGTGTGACTAGCCCAAAAGAACTCACCCATGTAGCCCTACATTCCTTTCCGCTACGGCGCTCACTTGAGCAATGTTGACATATGGCCGTTGCGGTTGGGGTTTGCTTTTTGATTGATAGCTTAATCAAAATTAAAATCCTCAAATCAGTATTGTCCGCGGTTTCTTACAAATGCAGCAGCTCCATGATTGTATTTGTCTCGTTATATTATCCGAGTTTGAAGCGTATTCTTGTACAAAAGAGATAAATTGCTTTCGTCGTCTAATTAAATCCTTTAATTTCCTGTTCGCTATTCAAAAGCCATCAAAATATCTAGAACAAATCGATTTTTAATGCTTCATTAAACCATTTCTTAGACTATGAATAAGGCCGTGCACAAGACAACTTCTGAAGAAGCAAAATGGCATTCTTCTACCTTCAATTTTGACATAACCTATGGCCGCCATAATTTATGTTCACCATAAGACGTTGCGGTTGCGGTTTGCTTTTCGATTGATGTCCTAATCAAAATTAAATTCACACATTTTTCGCGTTTCTTACAAATGAAGCAGCTCCAGGTGTTTATCTCATTATTGCCAAAATTTGAAGTGTGATTCAGTTTATCAACGCGTATCTATAGGCCTTGTAATGTAAGGCGCTATATTAAACATTTCTTAATGATAATAATAATATGAATTTCTATACACAGAAATAAATCGCTTTTCGACGTTTAATTAAATCCTTTCATTTCCTGCTTGCTATTCAAAAGCTGTCAAAATCTCTAGAACAAATCGATTTTTAATGTTTCATTAAACCATTCAGAAATGTAGACACAATGGTGTCTTTGGGGATTTCTTAGACTATAAATAAGGCCGTGTAGTGAATGCAAAAGACTACCTCTCAGAAGAGATCTGATGAGCAACATGGCAGTCATCTGTCTTCTGTGTTTCATTGCCATCATGGCGCATGACCAGAGAAGAAGTTTTGTGACGGCCGAGGACTCTAGATGCGAAGCTATAGCCTCGGCTGTGAGAAGAAATTCTGTCTGGAGAGCAGACAATGGTCAGAAGATTATCCAGTGGTACCGAACTAAATTTCAACCCAGTGAAGATCCACCTTGCTCCGTAAGTAGGCCTGCTTATTCTGAGAGTTCAAACGACAGTGTTGGAAGATAACATTAAATTGTCTACAGCGTAACATGATCAGTACATAAGTATTACGAAAATTTATTGTGGCATTTAAATATCTGCTTTATATTTTCAAAGATTATTCGGAATACGTGTTATTTTATTTATTGTATGCTAGATGTTTCCCGTTCTTGGACGGTTAAAAACAATTTTGAAATGTGTTTTTCACTCCCCTCGCATTCCTAACTCCCTCCCTACAACCCCTCTCACAACTCCCTTCCCATCCTGCCTCCTCCATGTCCATCCTACTCACCTCACCTCCCCTCACCTCTCCTCCCCTCCAACCCCTTCCTTCCTTCCTCTCCCTCACACTCTCCCCATCCTCTCTCCTCCCCTGCGCTTTGCTGTGGGTCGCTGTGCGTCCGTTGCGTGAGTGGCTGGCCACTATGCGGCTGCTTCGCGTAACACGTTTATTAATTATCATGGTGCATCATCGCGCGTTGCTATGACAACGTTTGTAATTGGTTATTGCGATGACGTGGAATGAAATAGGCAAATAACGCAGTGTGAAGTGACACTTGAGGACAGAAGGACATCTAAGCGTGCACTTCTGTTTCAATATATTTTAACTAGACGTTCGGACCCGACATCGCAAGGGTTATCTCTACCCTTTCAATATCGTTCCCCTTGTGTTGCACAGTTACACATATTCAATTATATTCCTTCAAAAATAAAAATCTTCTAGAAATTCATTATGGTTTAAGGCAGTTTAAAATTTTTAAAGCGTCCGAAAAGTTTAAAGTGCTGCATTCGATTCTAATCGTTATAATATGATTTTAGAACCAATTCAACCTTCTTAAGCATTGCTATATGTTTGACCTACCTGTCAAAATTCATTTTAATTCTCGATTTGAAATAAGCCTATAGGCTATTAAGATTTATATCGAAATATGCGGTTATTATTATTAGTTGCTCTGTCACAGAGACCGAAATGGTAGGTCGTAATAAAACTTTCGGATCCATTTAAATAAACATGGTTATTGGTTGTTCAATATTACACCATGAATTTACGGTTTAAAACCGAAATACGAAGGCGGTAGAACGAAAAATTCCCTGTAAATTAATAAACTCTCGGAAAAATTGATTAGTCTGATGAATCAGATATGATACTTAAATAAGTAGACAGCATATGACATGTAGGCTACTTCCGCGCTGAACGAGGGCAGATTGAACTGATGGTAGTGATTGGCGTGAAATTGAGTTTACACGCTAGGTGAAAATATTCATTAGTTTTAAGGATGGAATCAATCGCCATAATCGATTTGTAAACTTTGTTTGTAAGTAATCTGGGACTGAAGTTCATTATGCACAAGAACATCGAACGTAAGCTGGGGTCATCCATTAATTATGTCAACAAATAGGGGGGAGGGGGTTTGGAAAAGTTTGACAGTTGTTGACAGGGGGAGGGGGGTTTGGTCCAAGTTGACGTCAACAAATGTTTGTTTAATAAATGGACAAAATATAGTAAATGACTAAAAAAAAAGGTCATCAGGGAAAAATTGCTAAAAAACGGTCATCGGAGTTTAAATCTCTAAAAACAGGTCATTGAGTCAGCCTGGCTACGCTGCCGGTAGGGGTGGAGGGTTCTGGGATTGTTGACATAATTTTTAGGAGGGGGGGATCCGTCAATGTTTGACAGTTGTTGAAAGGGGTCAAAAATGGCCTAAAATTTGTTGACATAATTAATGGATGACCCCTCAGACATCGATAGTTCGATACCAGATGAACCAAGTGTTTCAAAACCATTTCGAACGTCCATACTCGTTATCTTACCAAAATTCTAAATATCACACACTATTTATTATACATCATAGGCCTATATGTATAACGGTTCATTTAACATTCAATTCGACAGTGTGACCTTGCAGTGGATGGATTGGGTGATGTCAGCAGGATCGAAGCAGTTGTGGCAGCCACTGTGATTTCGAACAGGGTGTGTTCTGTTTGCCCTGGAGGAGAAGTATCTGATGCAGACTACAGATTTTCTACAGACGATCCTTTGGATGGAAATACGGCGAACACTTTTGGACCATGCGCGGGAATAACAGTTTACAGGTTGGAGCAGTAGTTAAAACTAATAGGCCTAAGGCGTCAACGTAGTTATGTCTCAGTCGGTTGTTGGAAGGAGTGCATTATCAAATGCAATTGCATTGTATTGTAATGAATAGCTAGCATTTGTACAAATGCATGGCTAATAAACTCAACAGCAGAACAATCCTTTCTGTTTGGATTCGAATGTTATGAGTAGAGACAATAGGTCAACTGTCCTGACACAGAACCAGCTTGACCAAAATTTATGACAACCAACTAAACCGAGTAACATAATTAGATGAGTAGAATCAATCGATAGCGCTGAGCTGTCGAGCACAGAGCTCTTGCTTCAGTCCATGCACAGTCTCCGAGCCTTAAGACTTAACTTGGATATGACTGTCAACTTATTATTAAAGGGTTTACATGTCAGACGTCAAACTAGAATCATAGGCACATTTTAAAACTTAAACTTCATTTAATAATTCTGACGCTTGTGAACTTAATCCTGTTGCAGGTGCAGCTGTTCACAACCACCCGCCATCAATTCTGAACCAGATGTGCCCGCTGTCATAGTGTTACCAGATCCAACTAATTACGGGGATTTCAAAAGGGAAGCAGCTGGAGTATATTATTATCTTCCTAGATGGATGTATGGATATTTCTGGTAATGATCTCAAAGCTGGAAACGATGCCTGACTTCCAAAATTATACCATGCTGTAAGTAACTGATTCTTTTGACCACGCTTTGTTGACTATTGTTATGTAACCTGACTGTATTAATTTCTATCGCCATCTCACTGGTGTCTAGGTCATTACATCCGCCTGGCAGTGTCTAAATCAGTCTCTTCTTTCAATATTAAGAAAGTCATGTGGGCGGTTAAAACCGTTTACGCTTTTTCACCGAGGATATTCTTCAGTGCAGGATACAGAGCAATATCGTTTTGTTGGTAAACTTTTTCTATGCTAAATTATTGTAATTCTTATATATATTATTGTAAAATCTTATATATATGGCGATCTTGATCTTTCACACGATTTAACCATGTCCATGAGAGAGTTTCAACAGGCGGTCTTGAATATTTTCTTGGGAACATCTTCCCTGAAGTCCAGGGCCACAAACATATTATATTTGCATTCTGCGAGTTCATAGGTTAGGCCGAAGATGCAGCAAAATGTTTTGAACTATTTTGATTTTTCCACAATCACGGCATCCTCATGACAATCACGCATACGATAACTGGCCTTTTTCAATTTAATTATGGCCAATCAAGTTCTTCTCTAAATTCTTTTGCACTTCTTAGCATCACGAAATATTAAGTTTTTGTTAAACTGTTTGCATTGTACATTCTCTTAGAAATATAGCATAGGAAGTTATAATACAAACGAATATAAATAAAAATGCTTGGTTAATTAGTTCGGCTATTCCGGTCGTGTTCCAAAGAAATATTCTCCTCATTTGATCGTCGGAAAAATAATTATATTCGTCAAAGTTGTTATAATAATTGTGTTTGTAGATGTGTGAAGCTGCGAAAACGACCAGCATCAATTTGGACGCTTCGGAATGAAGCCCATGAACTTTCATTTGTATTTTAAAATGTAATTTAGCCTAAGCCTATTAATGGAACTTCTTAAACAATAAACTTTGAATATTAATAATGTTTACTTCTTTTTAATTAAAATACACGAACAGAGTGAAATGGTTAGTTCGGTATAGTGAAAGAGAGCACAAAAACCAAAGTGATGGAAACCATGGAAGTAGTTACTGAAGGGAGAGTTCTGGCGCAATCACACCTGAGTGAACACGTAGCACCTCCCCATGTGTTCTAGAAACAGTAAGCCCGCCCTATTGTTCTAAGCCCCGCCTCCTATTGTCTCCGGTTATGGGCAGAACCTAGTATTTTGGCATGAAATTGTGTACAGGCCTACACAGGTCCTGTTAAATAACTAGAACGGCTGAGTGCCTAGTTGGTTCAGAATTGGGGACAAAAGACCTGGGTGTTTCGGTCCATAGTCGGGGATAATAGAGAATCGGGCGTCGACCCAGAGCCGGGGAAACAATAGAGTGGCCCAGACCCAGGAACAAAAAACCAGTATGCGGTGGCCCAGCCTCTGAAACAAAAGACCAGAGTGCGTCGGTCCAGAGCCGGAGACAAAAGACTAGCAGGGGGTGACCCAGACCCGGGACAAAAGACAAGCAGGCGGTGGCTCAGACCCAGAGGCAAAAGACTAGCATGTGGTGGGCCAGGTTGGACCCAGACCCGGAGACAATAGAAGGCGAGGCTTAAAACAGTAGGAGGCTGGGCTTAGAACAATAGGGGAGTATGTATGTAGTATGTTTGTGTACTTGTTATAGCGCCCCTTCAAGATTTTTACTCAGAAGCCCTCACGAATACAGCGCGGACACTGAATCGGAGTTTCACGAAGCGCATGAGCAATTGCGAGTGAAGGACTTGCCCAGGGTCCCTACGCGGCGGTTTGAGGTGGATTAGAACTCGCAACCCTCCGGCTGCAAGGCACTGAACATACCCTACACCACCGCGCTCCACGTGTTCACTCAGGTGTGACTGCACCAGAACTCTCCCGTTACTAACTACTCATGGAAATAGTTAAACATACAAATTATGCATAGCGATATACTGACAACTGACATGCACACAAAACCAATTTATATTTTATTTATGCATAATGCAAATAAATACCTTCATGCATGCATGTCTCCGTTTAGCATTTCTGTGTGTCCATGCGCACGTTAAAATTGTTAGCTTGGATGTGCATGGATGCATTCATTACTGCATACATGGGATCCCGCCACAATAACCCGGACAAAATAGCTGCGTCAAAATACCCCCGTCAAAATTGCCCATGACCAAAATAGTCGCGTCAAAATCGTCAACGGCAAACAGCACCAAATGGCTAAGATGCTTAATGTTATCATTCGTACATTCACCTCAAAAACAGAATATAGCGCTCCTTGAAGAAGGCTCTCCCACTGTTTCCCAGGCCAACCACGCCAATAAAGTCTTGTGCCACTAATGTTATTATCAATGCGTCCATTACAACGAAAACGTTACTACTAGCATGCGATGATAAACGTTTCGACAACGTTCAAATGAACGTTATCGTCGTTATCTTTCACAATTACACAATTACCTAAAATTTAATACCACGATTATGAGCTATTGCGCGAAGGTATTGAAGACTAATCGCAGTTTTGACGTAAGTTGGAATGCCATTTTGCAGCAGGCGATTTTGTCCGCACGTACTGCACCTTCGAAGTCTCTCATCCGATCCCTGCATTAGTGTGCTCGATAACGATCTCGATGCCACCTTATTCTTTTCGGAACTGGTCGACGAGTTTGTTGACAGATAGATGACCGATGCTGTGCTTCGACGGAGTTATTGGTGCGAGGCAAACCAAGTATTGTTCGATCGCGAACTTTCCAAATACGAGTGACGAATGGAGGATCTGCTCTGCGGTTGCGTCTTTGTGGTTGTTCTGCATATTTGTCTTCCCAATACTCGACTATGGCGTTCAATTCTTTAGGAAAACTATTGGCCAAGCTTTCAAACGCAATCACAGCGTCGTCAACGGAAAAAAACTCAAAGCTAATTACATCTTAACGCATTTACGCTTGCGTTCTGTTGCCCTCTGTAAGGCGGCAGGTGCTAATTGGTGGACTTTGTAACATGGCTGGTGATATTTGAACGAGATTAATCTCACCCTTCTGAGAGGTTACTGTGTCGATATTGCGACTGGCTGCGTGATGGCTTACTGGTTGACTTCATCTCTATATTCTACATGGCTGGTGTTTTTTCATTCATTTCATATTTGAACGAGATTAATCTCAGGCGCCTTAACTGAGAGGTTACTGTGTCGATATTGCGACTGGCTGGGGCGTGATGGCTTACTGCAATGGTTGACTTCATCTCTATATTCTACATGTCCGTTTGATTCCCAGTGTCTCGCATGACATTTGCAATTTCCTTTCACCTACATAACCTGCAGGGAATAGTTATAGTAGGCCCATACTGTTGCACTGTTACTGTCATTCTTGTTCACCAGCCTCAGAGAAACGACTTTGAAGGTTATACCATAGATAAAGGCATGTAGTAAAGCGGAAATTGCGTAACCGTAGCTTTGAGTAACAATTAAGAATGTCCTTTGGTCTTTGCTAAGGTCTATGAGCTCACATAACGTAGGCCACGGACGGTCGATTGTCTTAAATAGTGACTGTTCATTTCTGCTATAGTAACTCCTTTATGCCTTTTCAGGAACCTTAATGTATGTATGTATAGTATGAGCACTTGTTATAGCGCCCCTTCAAGATTTTACGCGCTTACAGCGCGGACACTGAATCGGAGTTTCACGCCGAAGCGCATAATTGCGAACTTGCCCATGCAGGGTCCCTACGCGGCGGGAGGTATTCGAACCCGCAACCCTCCGGCTGCAAGGCACCGCCTACACCACCGCGCCCCACAAATTACTACTGAACTTAACAATTCTTCATTCAGGAAAGGAATAAAATTACTTAAAATGCATATAATGCCTCTCGTGCCACCATCATTCCTAAAAAAGTGTACTGCCTTTAACTGAGGTATCTGATGTTGTTTGTGAATATTCTTTTCGGCCATACCGCTGTGCAGAGAACTTCATGTGAGGTGTTCAGTTCAGTGGTCTTCGTGGAGCTTTTCTTCTCAGTGCAAACAGACAACTGCAGGCTTAAGTATGCGTTTGTTGAAAGAATGCAAGTTAAAATCTGATCTACGAGAAACAGCCATGTTCAATGATTGATAGCCGATTCTAGTCATTCACCGCTATTAAAGACTCGCTTAATTAAAATAAACCCATAATATGACAGGTCTAATAATTCTTAATGTTGCATGCGAGGACGACGTAAGTGGCTTTGTCAATAATCAATCAATCAATCAATCAATCAATAACTCAAATCCATTCATTTGTTCGTTTGTTCATTCATTTACTCATGAGTGCATTTATGCAGTGGCAGCTATAATCTGTCGTTCAAACATTGGAAACTGAACTAGCCTACTATTGTTTTGCAGGTAACAATAAGTTTCAAGAATCATAACAAAATCTTTAGAGTAGGCTACATGTAGGTTGTGGTCAACGGTCTCAAGCGTCGATTCCCGGTGCTGCATTTAAGTTTTGTTGGGCAGGCCATTATGTTGCGCCTCCCAAGCTTTGGTTATTCTTGTCTACCTAACTGAAATCTCTGCTTAATGAACAGTGGCTCAAGTTGTGAAATCACACGTTTATGGTGGGTAGTCTTTGGAATGGCTCTTACCAAGGAATTCTGAGACATTTATGTGTAGTTTCAAATCAGTTTATCAATCTGCCAATCTGTCTCTGTGGAATCGGTAAAGAGGCAATTACAGTAGTCGAGTCTGTTACAAGACGAAGGCTTTTTATCTGTACTAATTGGGGTCCATTAGGTGTCTTTAGCTATCTGTTGAGGCCATCCCCGATAGCAAATTTCATTAAGCCAAACGTCTGCCTGCCCTGTGCCACTTGTGACAACTGGTGGCCTTTTATAGATAACCCAAGATGTGGCCAACAAATTTGACCATCAAGATGTGATACGGTTTCTTTAAGCTGGAATATGGAATATTTTTCTAATGGATTGATATCTTAATTCTAGCGGATATAAATTACACTGAACTATCTCGATTGATGATGTGTCAATTGCATCTGATAATTATCAATTGGCTAAGACAGTTTCGCCCTTGTCATACTTAGCTTCCCTCGGAAGTCGGAACTAAGGAATGAAGTGACGAATCAATAAAGTCTCCATTGCTGCAATCGCCTCAGACACGGGAGTGTACAAAGTGAACGATCGTGCACCTCTGTAGTTCTGCTTCACAGCAAGGCTACCTAGAGGTCTTAGTGAGATTTCAATTCCCTTTAGGCAGCAACAAAACCGATGCCCATTGGACCTGATAATACTATTCAACAATTTCATATAACTTCTTATATAGGCCTACTTACAATATAAATTCTGTACGGTATACAAATGACATACACCACATCAGTGCACCGTATGTACGACATATAGAGCTCACATGAGCAATTTTGGGATATGGTTGCCATATGTTCACCAGATGACGTTGCGGTTGGGGTTTGCTTTTGATTGATAGCTTAATCAAAATTACATCCACACATCAAAATCTGCGCGTTTCTTACAAATGCAGCAGCTCCGGGTGTTTGTCTCATTAGCCTATTGTCAGAGTTTGATGCATGATTCAATTTGTCAACGCGCATCTATGAGCCATGATGTAAGGTGACAAGGGGCGTTATATAAAACTTCCTTAGCAAAAATAATAACAATACGAATTCTTATACAAAGAAATAAATCGCTTTTCGTCCTTTAATTAAATTGTATCATTTCCTGTTTCCTATTCAAAAGCTATCAACATCTCTGGAACAAATCTGTTTTTAATGCTTCATTAAACCATTCAGAAATGTAGACACAGTGCTGTCTTTGTGGATTTCTTTACTATAAATAAGGCCGTGTAGTGAATGGCAAAGACGACCTCTGAAGAGATCTGAAGAAGCAACATGGCAGTCTTCTATCTTCTGTGTTTCATTGTTATCGTGGCGCAGGACCAGGGAAGAAGTTTTGTGACGGCTGATGACTTTGGATGCCAAGCCATAGCCTCGGCTGTAAAAGCAAATTCTGTCTGGAAGGTAAACGATATCCTGAAGACTATCCAGTTTGTCCTACCTGGAGATCAACCCAGTGAAGTGGCAACTTGCATCGTAAGTATAAGCCAGGCAGTTCAAACGACTGTCAGTGCTAAATGGGAGCATTATATTGTCTAAAGTGTATTATTATCAGCACTTAAGTATTGCAAGATTTATTGCTGCATTTGGATAAATGGTTTTAAATTTCCAATGATTTTGCATTGTGAAATAAAGATTCTTACATAATAGGCCTATGTGTTATTTATTGTATTATGTAGGCCTACTGGCCAAAATATCAACTACAATAGACAATAAAATGTAGCATATAAAAAGGTGAGGAACAAAACGATTTTGATCTGTATCCTGTATGAAGGAATAGCGTATTCTTGTTGAGAAAGAAATGACGTGGCGTCGGATTTTGGATACGGTTAATCCGACCACATGAGTTTCTGTCTTAAATCTAAATTAGCAGTTTTGATTCTGCAGCATGAGTTCAAATATTAAAAAAATTAACAATCAGTGTACAACACTGTACATTGATTAAGTTACTTACTTCAAGGAGGAATGATCTTGTAAAAAACTTCAGTATGGATTAAGGCAGTTTTAAAGTTTTAAAAGCGTCCGAAAATTTAGAAATACTGTAGTGGATTCTAATCGTTATAATATGATTTTAGAACCAGTCCAACCATACTGAGCATTGATATGTGTTTGAGCTACCTGCCAAATTCACCTTGATTTTCGACTTGCAATAGGCCTATTAAGATTTAAACAGAAATGTCCAATTATTTTTATTTTCTGCTCTTTCGCAGGTCCTGTTAAAACTTTCGCATCCAATTGATAAACATGATTGTTCAATTCAACTCAATCAATTTATTCAAACCAGAAATGAAAAGGCGTTAGACTGAAGCTAAATTCCCTGTAAATTAATAAAGATCAGCGCTCGTGAATAAGCTGGTGCCCTGCGCTTGGCTTTCGAGTGGCGCTTTAGAAATTTGGGGATTACGATTACGATTACGAATAAACCGGTGGACAAAATTGATTATTCTGATTAATTCTGATATTTAAATAAGTAGGTACCACATGACAAGTGCTGCTACCTTACACGAAGGCAGATGAAACTGATTGGAATAAAACATCTAGTTATGTATAATACACACATGTAGGGATTCCGGTAGGAGTCTGGACGTTCCAAATAGTTAATAAAAAATAAAATTAGTTGGCTCAGCTTGTATCGATATCTGAGAATAGTAGCCTACATTCGATGATCTTCGATTAACTGAATTAGCACGTCAGGACGAACTATTCATTCGTTTTGGATGGAATTAATCACCATAATCGATTTCTAAACTTTGTTTGAAAGTAATCTGGGCCTGACGTTCATTATGAACAAGATCATCGAATGTAGGCTACTATTCTCAGATATCGATACAAGCTGAGCCAAATAATTTTATTTTTTATAAACTATTTGGAACGTCCAGACACCTACCAGAATCCCTACATGTATGTATTATACATAACTAGATGTTTGCTCGTCCTAAGACGGTTAAGAACAACTTGAAACTGTCAAGAGATGCGTCTTCACGTGCTATGATTGACATAAGTCATCCCCCTGCCTCCCTCCCTCTCGTACTTTCCTGCCGTCCGCTCTGCCGCCTGTACCTCCTTCTCTCCTTTCTACGTCCGTCCTTCTCTCCCCGTACGTCCTACTCGACGATCGTGTATGGCTGACCCGCCCTTTCCCTCCCCATCACCTTATAGAACTGTAGAAGGACCCATGATCTCGCGTTGCTATGACAACGTTTGTTATTGGTTATTGCGATGACGTGAAATGACGTAAGCCAGATTGTCTCTGACAATGATGGCGAAAACAGCGTAACACTGCACCTTCAGACGCACGCATGCACAGTATTTCTGTTCTGTTCTATTATATTATTAATATAATTTATATAGGCCTATATATGGCAACAATAGTTCATTTCAAATTTAATTCAACAGTGTGACCCAGCAGTCGATGAATTGGTTGACGTCAGCAGAATCGAGGTACATGTAGCTGTGGCAGGTACTGTAATTTATAGATAATAAATAACGACCAGGTGCCTTTCAGTAGAAGTGTCGTGTTCAGGGAAAGGTTGGAATCCGCTGATCTCATTTGTCTTTGTTTTTGTTAATCAATTCAACAGTGTGGTTCTCCAGTCCAGGGATTGGGTGACATCAGCAGAATCGAAGTAGACGTGGCAGGCACTGTAATTTCGAACAGAGTGTGTTCCGGTTGCTTTGGAGTAGAAGAAATCGACCCAATATACACATTTTCTCTGGACAATCCCTTAGATGGAAATCCGGCCAACACCTTTGGACCATGCACGGGAATAACAGTTTACAGGTTTGAAAAATAGCGA
This sequence comes from Aporrectodea caliginosa, assembly GCA_020284085.1. Classification (NCBI taxonomy): domain Eukaryota; kingdom Metazoa; phylum Annelida; class Clitellata; order Crassiclitellata; family Lumbricidae; genus Aporrectodea; species Aporrectodea caliginosa. Next base: position 935,998 of record JACEVL010000217.1, read on the forward strand.
AAACTAATAGACCTAAGATGTCCATTGAGTTTTTCTCTCACTGTCGGGATCTTTAGATCTAATCGCATAGTAACTATAGCTGTATTGAGTAGTGGTCACAGTGGTCAAATCGATAGAACGCTTGGTATGTGACGCGGAGAGCACGGGTTCGAGCCTGCACTAAGGTGATCTCTGTGTGAGAACCTTTGGCAAGCTTATTACGCACAATTACCCAGCGCCATCGTTGCTCTGTCACGTGGTCATGTGTGACCTCCTGAACTTTGCAAGGAGGCAACATCAAATGCAATTGCATTGCATTGTAATGACTAGCTAGCATTTATACTGCATGCCTTAGAAATCGCACAAAAAGAAGATCCGTTCTGTTTAGATTCGCATGCTGTGAGTAGAGACAGAAGATCATCTGTCCTGACACAGAACCAGCTTGACCAAATGACAACCAAACAAACTGAATGATATTATTATATCAGTAGAATCAATCGATAGCGCTGAGCATTGCAGCGTAGAGCACTTGCTTTAGTCTATGCACAGTTACCGAACCTGTAACCTTTGCCTAGATACGATTGTTAATTTACATGTATAACTGAAAGATTTACATGTCATATGTCAAACTAGAATCATAGGCACATTTTATATCTCAGATAAAAATCGTAATGCAATAATTCTACAGGTGTCGCTGTTCAAAACCATCCACCATCCTGACTGCGCCAGTTGTGCCGGCTCTCTTCAAAAGGCAACAACCAGATCCAAATAATTACGGGGACTTCTAAGCTCGATAACGATGCTTGACTAACAAAATTATGCCATGCTGTACGTAACTGATTCGTTTGTCCACACTATGTTGACTGTTGTTATGTAACCTGACTGTGTTAATTTCTATCGCCATCTCACTTGTCTGTAGGTCACTACCTCCGCCTGTCAGTGTCTAAGTCTGTCTCTTCATATCTTTCTATCTAGAGAAACTCATGTGGTCGGATTAACCGTATCCAAAATCCGACGCCACGTTTTCTCACTAAGGATACGCTATTCCTCCATACAGGATACAAATCAAAATCGTTTTGTTCCACACCTTTTTCTATGCTAAATTTTATTGTTATTCTGGTAAAATAATGGTGGGCTTGGTTCTCCCACGGTTCAACAATGTCCACAATACCGTTTTAATGGGCGGTCTTGAATCCTTTCAAGGCAACATCTTCCCTGAAGTCCAGGACCATAAACACATAAAATGTTTGCTTTATAAAGGGTTATGCCATTCTGCAAGTTCATGATTTTGACCAACGGTGCTGCACAGAGTTTTGAACTATTTTGATTTCTTTTCATTCGCATGACCCCAATCACATGACAATCACGCATACGATTACTGACCTATCTCAACTTAATTATTGCCAATCTAGTTCTTCTCTTAATACCTTCTCGTGGTTCTGAGTATTGCAAAATATTGGCCAGATGTTAAACTATTCACATTGTACATTCTCTTAGAAATATAGCCTAGAAAATAATTCTAAGACAAACGAAGATCCATCAATGCACTTTCTTAATTAGTTCGGCAATTCTGGTCGTGTTTCAAAGAAAAGGTTTAACCTCATTTGAATGTCGGAAAATAAAGTCGTCAAAGTTGTATTTGTGTTTGTAGATATGTGAAGCTGCGGAAACGACCAGCACCAATTTGGCCGCTTCGGAATGAAGACCAATATTTTCTGCTTTAAATGAACTTTTATCTAAATTCGCTGCTGTAGACGAACTTTCGTTTAAATTTTAAAATCTTATTTAGCTTAAGTTTATGAATGGAATTGCTTAAACAATAAACTTTGAAGATTAATAATGTTCAGTGGCTTTTAATTAAATAAACAGACTCAGTGTTACTCGGTATAGCGAAATAGCGCACAAAAACCAGTGATACAAACCATGGATTTTAGTCATACATAATACACCATGGATAGCTATGTACTTACATACCCACAAACCTCTATGCATCTTTACTCTTTGTCATGTAGCCCATGACAAAAAAAGAAGAGTCTAACCGATCACTACAGATGTTCAGAATGTTATTATAGTAGTCTGAACATCCGTATTCTTGGTTCGACGATGAATATTTCCAAGGGAAAAGTTATAACCAGTAAAAAATACTTAAAACTTTGTAGCAGAACAAAGCAAAATGGAGAGAGTTGAATCATAACAATCACATATTTACTCCAGTTAATGAAAAGCTCTGGTAGAATCATTAGAATTTAAACGTTTATTAACAATGATTCCAAAAATTTATGCTTCTTCGTTCTCCCATGGCAAAGCAAAATGCTCCTTCATGGAATAAATAGGGAATGCAAGGATCTCTGCTGCTCTGCATCCTGTGGAATGGATATTCCTTTCAGATCAAGCTCCTCTTCGTCTATCCAATATGCACTCTCTCCATTTCCTTCGTTCGCGATTACAACCATTAGTTCACTTTGCCGACGTGCAGCAACTCTCAGCGGCCTGATGCTATTCTAGGCGGAATAATCGATTGCTCCTTGTGCATTACAGAGTGGTTGCGCAGCATGACTAACGACGTGAAGTATGTGTGACATTTCTCGCAAATCCCACCGTTAAGTCCTAGGCCATTGACATCCAGTGATTAAAGATAAATTTATTTATTTAATATTGTTATGAGTAAAATCTGGCGTTGACCATATAATATATGAAAATATTTAAATAATCAGAAAATTATTAATAATGGTGACTGTATACGTGTAGGCGTACATAATCAAACAATTAATACTGAATATTTAACACCCAAAATTAGTGTTGTTATTGTTAAAATTAAATTGTTGTTAAATTGTTAAATATAATTACGCAAACCTGATGTGACTTCACATTTCTCAAACCCCACCCCATGTCACACATCGTCACAAATTATACATATACAATGCTTACGTACATTTGATTTCTACATAAGGCCCACGCGTGCTGCATACATTCATACATATAAGTCTATAAACGAAACCCGCCTTGGCAGCTTCTCTTCCTCCTCTCTCTTGTCTCTCGGATTTCCCTTTGACCATCTTTGACTTGACGCGGCATTCGTCGATAAACTGGTGCTTTGAACCTAGCTTTAAAGTACGGTAGCGCTTTAGAACTTTGGAGTTTACGATTACATTAAACTCCAAAGTATAAACACCATGTATCGACGTGGACTTTTACGTGACGATGGAACAACTGTTTCGGAGGTGACGCAACAGCGAATGGTACGACGCCGACTTGACAGCATCGATGCTGACTCAACCCTCGTTTCGATACCTGGCGACTTCGATAGATCCCCAGAACAACGACGGCAAGCGTGCCAGCTACTGTATTTACCCCATAATAAGGTCACATTTCCATGGTCCTATCGTAGTAGCTCCCTAAAGGAGGACAACAGGAGAGCATTAAAGGTAACAATGTTTAATTGTTTATGTACGTACTTCAGTTGATTTTGTGTTTGTCCTACGATATGTGTACATCGCAGTGCGGCTCTTCTGCAACCGGTATAATAAAGAATATACTTACTTACTTACAATGAGTAGAGGACGTAATGACTAGCAGATGCTGCATAAACCACGTAGACCAGTACTTGATACTTAGTACTTATAGTCCTTTTCGTGCAGGTCTTCACATCGAGCAACGCAGCTTCTCCATCAGTCTCTGTCAATCGCCAGCATTCCGTCCTCGTCCCACGAAATCCCTAAGCACATCAAGTGTATCTGATGGTCTCTGGTCGATTCTTCCACGGTATTCCATTCTAAGATCACATTTCTCATTTCTCATTTTCCTTTCAGAGATCCAGATAACTGACTTGGTTGGCTCTTCCAGATTAGTGTAAATTGGCATACTAGAGATTAACCTAAGCACGGCTTGAGGGTTTCCTGTCTTTCCTCTTGCCTTAATCTTACACCTATATCCAAGCTGTTCTGGCCTCAACTTACGTATAATTCTCTTCTACACAATAACTTGGCCTATATTTATATTCAAATATAACTTTTCTCCAAATACATTTTTATTCTTTCATTCTCAAATGTCACGTTCACAGTATAATTATATCTTCTTTCAATACATCTTATTACGTCAGCTCATGATTGGCTAAATGCGCCTGTCTTGTGCCGCCTATTAAAGCGTGGGCAACTGGGCATAGAGCAAATTGACAAAAGGCATAGACAATTATACATGTTAGCAATACGTTGGAAAACGACCGAAAGCTCATGTTGATCTTACATTGAAGCCGAGTAGCGAATACCCAGCTTTGAGATAGAAATCAATGTTTCATTATAGAAATGCAAATTAAACACCAAAGATCAATAAGCTCGGTTTTTACAAATGCTGCAGTTGCTTTTATCGTGTTTACGAAATTATAATTCTATCCAGCTTTCATATGCGCATTAATTACGGAACGTCTGAAATACGAATTCAAAGATATGAATCGCTATTTTGTGCTATAATTAAAGCGCATAATTCTTCTCCTGGTTTTGATGATATAATTATATGCATTATATATTCTTCAGGCTTGAATTAATTCCTCCCAGCGGAGGGGTCAGCCACACGGATCTTTCTTCTCCACTTGTTTCTGTCACCAGTATCTTCTTTCTTCAATCTGAGAGACTTCAGGTCTTGTTGTATCGTGTCTCCCCATCTCTACCTCTGCCGTCCCCGACAGCGCCGTTCGATGACCTTTGCTGTCATAATTCTTTTCATGCAGTTTTCATCCTCTCTTCTCATCATTTGATGCAATCTTTATATTATTGAGATATCGATTGATGGCGCTTAATTGATTTTTATTTAAAATTGTAAGATGTTGTAAGCGAAGATTTCTAAAACTATATATTAGGGAGTGTAGAACAAAGCACGTTTTCAGAAGAGATTTGTCGAGAAAAATGACATCCCTCTATCTGATGTGCTTCATTTTCTTCAATGCGTGCGACATGGGAAGAAGTCTTTCGATAGCGGCTCCCAATGTCGCTGGCTGTCAAGCGGTAGTCTCGGCTGTCAGAAGAAAGTCTTTCTGGTATACAGATGAACGTCGGAAGGTTATTCAATGGTACCGACCTATGGATGGGCCCATGAAGGTCCCGCCTTGTTCCGTAAGTGTGGCCTGTACTGACCTTTCTGCTTAGAAGATGACCTCCTTAACTGTACATGTAGGTAGGCTATACTCTCATAAACTAAGCCCGAAAACACAATTTAGCGGTGTTTAACTAATTTTTATTATTAGTATAAGTATATTTATTGAAGTCCTAAACCTCTCCTATCAGCACAGAAATAATAGAGCAATTCTGCCAAGATAACTGCGCCTCTGAATAGGAATCTGGAAGGGGCGCTATAACAGGTGTTCAAATACATATATTTTCGTTTATTGAACAAACGGGTGTGACACACCGCAACCCGGTACAGAAAATGACAAAGAGAAATAAATGTTTGGTGTTACAAAGTTACTGCTAGGTTGGTAAGGTCCGGCGATAAGGTTTCAGCGCAGGCTATCTTAAGGTGCCAAGGTAAGTAGGTCTTATCGTCCATAGGTGGTAGTTGAAATTCGTGAGCCTCTCTCGAAAGTTTTCGTGGACGAGGATCGAAGCAGAATCAGCCAACGTTGAAGAGGGACCATGATCGTCTGACTTTAGTTGGGTCTCGGCGACGATCAGTAGGCCAAGGCCATACTCGATGAGCCCCGTCTGCAACTGGTCCAGGGCGTGAGGCTTAGCGATGGAGCAGGCATTGATGTAGAATTGTAGAGCCCTGGCAACGGAGTCACAACGCGTCTCGTAGAGTGGGACCCACCGCCAGTGGCTCCTCTATAGCCCTTTGAGAGAATGTTGTTAAGTTCGCAGAGACGGGTGGCACCCGGCTGTTCCCCCCGGCGGATTAGGTTGTACAGCCGGCGCACGGCGAGCCGCGTACAGCTGACTAAGGCGGTAGCGGAGTACAAGCCCCGAGCCGTCCATCGCACCGACACGCTCCACTGGACCGTGACGAACGTTCAGTCAAAAGAGGCACCAAAAACCGCGAAATTGACGAATATTCCACTTTTCATCGATAGCCGCCAACAGTAATGCGTGACATCAATCACAAACCTTACATCATCCAAAACGCAGCAACTGCAGATGTTTTAATCCCGATAACGTGACATAAATGTGTTACAAAAACACCGCACGTGTGGCAGCCTGTGAGGTGCCTAGGTCAAGAGACAATACAATACAATACAATAACAGCTTAAAATGCCATCATTACAGTGTGGAAATATAATTTCTTTCATTTGGGGGGGGACACATCCTCATTTCTTCATTTACACAGGTCCTCTTCTCACACAGTCCACAACAACTCTCCAACCGCCACGTTCAGAGACAGACGAAGATTACAACTTCTGAACAATTTCCGTTGAAATGTGTCAATTTCTTTCCTTCTCACCTGCAGAACTCTTTACCGCTCATACGCACGGTCGTCGGGGATTAAAACGAGACAGAGTGACCGACTGCTCTCTTACACTGCTCATTTAAATTCTTTGTAAGATGCTAGTAGCCTATCGTATAATATAGTATGATGTGCCTACTAACCTACGAACACGGGCCCACGAGTACAAACCACCACCGAAGGACAATAGAAATTTTATATCACGACTCAGTACAAGAACATGTATTGACAATATTGAATAACACCTGGGCGGGATTGACTGTTTGACTTATGGCTTGTCGACCAGAACTAACCGAACTCTACCATGTCATTATCTGTTTCAGTTTGCGGTTTTGTCAACCTGAATTTCTATTAAACGAATATTTGATGACACATGTTTTATATTCCTGATGCATGCATCCATATCTCTATCGATTTTTGCTGCGGCAGATCATATTTTCTTGTGTTTCTTTATGCTGTATTGTTCCGACCTCTTTCTCCTTTTCTGGTTTTGCCTTCAGTTTGTTGAATTTAATCGGATGATAAACTGCTTCGACAACAGTCTGTCAGCAATTCACGTGTCGTAGACCTATATAATGATGTACAGGTGGCCCTAAGTAGAGGGGCTTCGGTCCCTTTTGGGTTCGCCTTTTGCTTGCACCGTATGATGTCTACTGTTTATATGCAACTGTTAAACTTTTAACACAATGGTGTAAGCACTAGAAACCCTGGCTATGGTCATGACTATGCAACCGTGATATTTAATCTGACTTACGACCATTTCATATTTTACTACGGTCCTGAAAGCTGTCTTTGGTTGTTCTAGACGTCATACTTCTAGAAGTTTGCTGTCATTTGCCTCTGATAGGTAAACATAGAATGATACGTGACTTTCTTAATAACTTCAGCCATGACAAGGCCTTCAGTATATACTAACTAGTTTGTTTTCAATTCAATTCGACAGTGTGATGCTGAAGGCGGTGAAGTCAGTAGCATCAAACTGCAGATGGCAGACATGATTGTTTGGAATGGCGTGTGTTCCGGTTGCCCTGGAAAAGAAGTACCTGACTTAGAATACAGCTTTTCCTCGGGCGAACCCATGCACGGAGAGGAGATGAAAGGTTTCGGACCATGTCAGGGAATAACGATAAACAGGTTTTAAAACAGCTCGAATCAATAACGCCAACGTAGCTCTTGCAATAGAGTCGAGTCTTTTACTTTAGGCTTGATTGTATTACGCCTATAACGAGGGATCTGCAGAATAATTAGTCATGCAGATTTGATCACACGCATGATTTAGTCCGCACAGTAGAATAATCCAGTTTGTCTAAAGTTAGGCTTGCGTGTTTTAGTAGAATCGATAGCATTCTTAATATGACAAACAGCAATTGATGGCTCTAAGCCTACTTGACTACTTGAGGTTATTTGGTGAATGCGATAGATTCTTCATTATAATTTCATTGCAATAGGCCTACAATGAGAAGATAGATATCTTATTCGAGTATAAAAGATTCAAAGTTAGCATCCGGCGCATGTGAAACCATTAACACATCATTAATTAAAAGTCAGTCACGTGTTAATAATTATTTTATTACAATAATTTTGATATTTTACTGAATCATGGTGCAGGTGTAGTTGTCCAGGAGCAGCCATCACTGAAAATAAAGCCAGCGAAGCAGGTGAAGCAGGTGAAGCCAGCGAAGCAGGCGAAGAAGGCGAAGCAGGTGAAACAGGTGAAGCAGGTGAAACAGGCGAAGCAGGTGAAACAGGTGAAGCAGGCGAAGAAGGTGTAGCAGGTGAAGCAGGTGAATCAGCCGAAGCGGCCGAAGCAGCTGAACCAGCTAATTCCGACGAGACAGCTGCAGAAGAACCAGAATAATCTGCGTAATTATCAAATCTGTGGCTGACCAGTTTCAAGAGTGTACATAAAAGTTCTTGTCGCAGATTGCATGGTAGCATGTTCATAGAAAAGGAACCGACTGTCTAAGCCGTCCTGTTGAGTACGGAGGTCTTACTCGTACTTCATTACTGCAGTTTCTTAGCTATTATTTTCATTTTGTTTTTGACGGCTTTCTGTCTCTCTGTCTTTTCCTCTTCTCTTGTGCTCTACCTCTGTTCTTCTGTATGCCTCTGGAACACATTATCCCCCCCCCTCTCTCTCTCTCTCTCTCTTCTCTCTCTCTCTCTCTCTCTGTTTTGTGTGTGTGTGCGTGTGGATATAGTGTATTGAATATAACGGTACCCACAATGTACCTCCGCGCCTTCGTATCATAGACTATGTTGTGTTCACTGTTCAGCTAAGAACTTTGTGTTTCCGGATCATCCTGGTTCATGGTGATTCTTATCATGCTTAAGGACTTTATTCGTTACAGCCCATGCATAAGGCTTTAAGTCTCCTGGTGATCGTGTGACCTGAGTGATGCATTGTGGACTGCTTTTGTGGGCAACGATGGAAACTGGTATATTGGTCTTCTCGTTACTTCTTGGCTACGTGGTCTGTGTAGGGGATCTAAAAATCCATTGGCAAGTTTTGAGCTCAAATGCTAAGTTATCAACAATGCCTCACAACCATTTAGCTGCACGCGGCTATATGGTTAAATTTGATAACTGAGAGATAAGTGGCGCTTTATAAATGACGTTACATTACATGAAGTGGATGACTTTGGTACACTCGATATGAAACTCGATTGCATGCTGACAGAATTTGCACGCATACCATTGTTATCGCTGCAGATCATTCGATCTGAGGTCGCCGGGGTCACTAGCATCCGTCTGGCTTTCTAGTTGTTAAGTCTCTGCCGTCGTAATTATTCTCTTAAAATGCAAACTTCTGAAGCGTGACTTCAAAGCTAAGCGCAGGGAACCAACTTATTTACGAGCGCTTTAAATGATTATTCACGAGTGCATTGACATTTGTTCATTGTTGTTGCTAAGTGTTGTAGTAGTTTTCTGTTTTGTGTAGGTATGTTGATCAGAGGAAACATGTTTCGCCATTGACAGACCGGTTCCTAATTGACTGCTACAGAAAGTCTCATTTCTGCATGATTCCGATGGACATTCACATAGAAATTGCAAGATTACGTAATGCCAATTATCACTGCGCCTGTAAAATAATAAAATGTTGACAGAACTAACGCTTTATTTCTTCAAACACACACAAACATATACGCTCGCACATACACGTACACACGCAAGAACACGTACACACACATACACACATATATATATAGCCTATATATTATACACGCACATGCATATATTATATATAATAAAATAGCTGGTGTTTTGTTTATTTAGTTCAAGACAAACTATCTTTCGCCAATATCCTCGTCATAATTAAATCGATATTAAATTAATAGAACGCACAAAGCAATAAATGAATGACCTAGTGTGCATATGAAAAGATTTTCTCCATTAAATTAACTGAAAATCTGTAAAATAGTTATGCCTAAACTGCCTTTAATAACCAATAACAAGTAAGCCTACTGGACTGAATAATTATGCAAAATCAGTTATCATGCGACATAAAAGACCGTTAAAAGAGTACAAACACATCGCATCTGCAAACGTTTCATTAGTAATCTCGTTCTAAACAAAACAAAGTCTCAAAAGCTCAACCTTTCGTCACGCCTTCTTTCTTCTCTGACATAACAGACCAGTACTTTTTTTGCTTCTTGCAGATATGTAATGCTATGCAATACAGCTTAGCATTTACATAGCGCCTTTCATCTGGGTGTCTGTACGATCACTGTCTATAATAAATTGTAATCAACCAGCATTCAAATCGGGTTAACGCTTTAACGATAAGATGTAACGACGCCACTGTTCGTACTATGGCAGTGCTAGTCCCAAGACTGGAGAAAGGAAGAGGGCGATGCCAATCATTTCGCTATGGCAGTGTCGTTAAACAGCAACTTACCAACGAAACGCTTTAAGGTTTCAATTCAATAATTTTAGTACGCGCTCATCGTTAAATTGTTTATAAACGAACTGCGAGCGACCACAAAAAACAACCCTGTGTATCCAATTGCCCTTTTTGCCATCCTATGGTCATGAGTGATTACTGGTGTGCTCATAATATATCGTCAAGCCCACCCAAATATCACACACGTTCGTCTCTGTCATAGAGCTTGTCAGTAGCTCTCTTTACAGGTAAGGTGTCCCTTAGTCTGTGCCATTTACTCTAGAACAGCTCGTGCTTTTGATATGCAATATCGACGACTCAAAGCCCACCCAAAGCATAGCATACATGCATGCTAGGGTGGCAGCCAAAATGGTTATTTTTTTATAATGCCAGGGACATCCCCCAGTTCTGTTCGTATTGGTAGTAGAAACCCATGTGCAAAATCTTTTTAAAATATTCCATTATTTAGGGGTGCCACATCACAACTTAAATTTTGTATACAAAATTATTGCGTTATCGAAGCCATAAAAATCAACTTTTTATTTTTTTCAGGAGCTGGATGAAAGTTAGACACTTCTAGAGCCTATTATTTTTATTGTGATATGTGATCAGTGCTATGTACCATGGATTGTTGGATACCTTATTCTCTGATGATTGGTTTTATAAATAAATGATAAAATAATAAATATATAAATTGGGACAAACTGGAGCTGAGGAGTAAATAAATCATTTTAATTTTTAAAACAATTTTTTGGACTTCTGTATATAAAAGGCTTTCCTAAGCTTAATTATTTATTTATATTTACTCACAATATCCCATAGAATCCATAACCAATTTCAAATAATTCAGCATTTTGTAATAGAAAAAAGCCATTCATATCAAAAGTAAATAATGTCTTACAAAACATTTAATATCTGGCTAAAATTTGGTTTCGGGTCAGAACATACAGTATGATTAATATAGTAGAAAATCAGATTATAATTAGCAACTCTGTACAAGTTTAAATTTAAATAATTTTTTAGCTTATTTATGAAAATACTTTGCAAGAAAAATCCTAAAATACCCAATACCCAACACTTAGTCTCGCATAATGTATCCAGTGTTTCCAATCTCTTTATTGACTTGCTTGTTTTCAGTACTTTCTAACTGGAAACTGACTAGGATTCATTCATTCCAAACGTTTTATACAGCGCCCTTCAAGAAGCCTACTCAGAGGTCCTCAAAGGTTGGCATGGCCAAAACCTTCTACCAGATCTGAAACTGAAATTTGCTTTGTTGGATTCACACATGATTCAATCAATATTGCAAGGATGCTTTAATGAAAATAGACATTACAGGTTTTTCATTTGTTAAAGGTCAATGGCAAAACTGTTCGTGAAGTGCACGCATGGCAGTTGGAACAGTTGCAGCGAATTTAAAAAAACATTACGCTTTTTGAAATAAAGCTCACTTGCCTGTGACTACAATGCAACATGCAATCGGGAGGCTTGAGAAGATCTACAATGAGAGGAGGAATTCACAAAAGGCAGCATGGAGAGGTGGAGAAACACAGAAAGTCGCGAGTAAAGATTTGTTGAATCATTAGAGAAAACATTTAATATTTCACATTCTGATGCGGAAGTAAAAAATAAAATCCTGAGGACACAGCACTTCTGCAGGCTCGGCTCAGAGATTGAAGGATGTCAAGTTCAATAACAAATTGAAAAACAAGATGAAGAAAAACGGAAGAGAGACAAGATGAAACTAAGCCCAGCGTTTATCAAGAGACATTGAGACAATCTGTTACTACTACTCCAATGTCCAGGTCCAGTGGTATTAAGACAGCTGCCAATTTATTTAAATCTGATGCTTCAGATAGTGATAACTGCTATATAGACTGCATCGAAAACTCTGAGTCTGTAGATGAGGCAAAACCCCTAAACTAAAAGACCTCGCCAAAGAATATTATTATCAATCTGCAAGTAGCAGCAGCTCTTGATCGAATGAAGGACAGCTATAGTAATGCGTGGAAACAACAGCATTTAGTTGGAGTGTCAGCAGACTGAAGATAGGTTGAGTGTGGTGAATGATAGGACAGAAACGGGAGTGGCATTGATACCAAAATAAAATATAATCCGGACCAAGAATGTAGGTCAAAAGCAAGCCTTGCTCCACGTGGTGTCCGAGCATCGAAAAAGTTTCCGGACACCAAAAAGTCAACGGTCACAAAATGGACCAATAAATATTTTAATGTGTTAATGATAAATATTTTAATGTGTTAATGATTTAATCATACTTATAAGGCTGAATAATGCTCACCAGTACTTTTTAATTATTCTACTTTTAAGGAAAACAATTTAAAGTTTACTTGATCTTACACAAAATACGAAAAAGTTTCTAATATTATCACAATTGTGCTTACGATCCTTGTCTAAAATTTGGAAAACTTGACCTCTTATGTGGCACACCTAAATGATGGAATATCTTTATCATATTTTGCACACTAACTTACTTTATCAAAAGGAACATAACCTGGGGCTGTCCCATCAATTTACTCAAAATAACTTTTTTGAGCACCACCCTAATGGCATGCATGTGTACAAAAAGACATAGGTGACGATGCTGGGTCTACACACTGCATGTGACTGTCTGATGTTAATATCATCTAATTTCATACCTCTACAGGTCAAGCATTGTTCTGCGTTCATTCGACAGACTTACGAATTATATGACCATAGCCATTCATGGAGTTTGTTTCCAAATTGGTTCATTTTACTGACGATTCTGAAATGAATCGATCTGAACAATGTGGAAATGTCTCTGGTTATATTTATACTTTGGATCACTTGCGCTTACTGAATGTTAAGTTGGTCTACGAGTTGAACCTTCAGTCAGGGAGTTGCTTTTCGTTCATCGTATTTGGCGCTCGGCCTCCTCCAGACAGAACATTTCGTCACCTGTTCATGGATTGGGGGGTTCAGAGGACACCGGTGAATCAGCCCTCAGGATTGGGACCTGGAATGTAAGATTACTAGGAAACAAATACACAGCATTGCTGAGACTAAAAGAGAGAGACATGGATGTTCTAGTGCTAGCTGAGACATCTGCCTAATACGTTGCCCTTGACTGTCGGTACCTGAGGGATATTCTGCCATGCGACGTAGCTAGTGAGCATTAAGCTTAAAACGGGGACATAATGTCCATACATGGTGCGAAACTTTCAGTTAAACGGGTGGAGTACTACGTGAAATTTGAAACGTTTGAGTGTCTGATCTACTCGTTTTCTACAAGACGGGATCCAACTATAGTTGTCGCGATCTGTCGACTGGGATCTATATCACCGTCTACGGCATTCATTGCGGAGCTCTCAGCACTGCTGGGCGTTGTGGCAACGTGCAAACGCAAATGCTTGTTTCTGGTGACTTCAATGTCCATATGGAGAACCAATGTTGCTTTTGGACATTGGATATCAAGCAGATGATGGGGAGCTGTGGGCTTCTTCAATATGTAGGAAGGCCTACCACCGAGCTGGGGGCTGGCTTGATCTGGTGGTTAACAAGGACGGCTGTGCGTTGACCAACATGACCATCGAACAACCGGCCATATCCAATCATGGCTTCACAACCAATTGTCTTTTTTACGTGCAGCACCTTACGTAAGCTTCAGAACGGTCAGATCCTAGACTATAGGCAAGAATTTGGACGTCGACTGCATGCTAAACAGCTCTGCAACTTGGAGTTGACCTCTCGGATAGCTACTATTGATGGGTCAAAAAGGGATACGACAACACTCTCACTGTCATTGTCGATGACCTATTGCCTCCAAGGAGGGTCCGCACTCGGAACAGCCAACTAACCCTGTGGTTAGATAGAGAGAGCAGGGCGCTGTGACGTAGGCCTATAGATCAGGAAAGCATAAAGGCTTTTCCGAAGATCGTTGCTAGATGATGATTCAAAATGAACATCATAATCATTATCATTATCAATATTGACTTCAGGACCTAGATTTTAATATTGAGAGGAAAGCACGACTGTTTCCGTAAAAAGGAGAGATGATACTGGGAGGCCCGCATTGCCTCCAAATCGGGAAACACCCGCCGTCTCTGGAGGGTCCTCTCTTCTACCCTTGGACGTAGGCCTGAGCCTACTGTGACACTGACTTTCGGTGCCGAGAAATACCTGCTCTACCTAAAAGAAAATCCAAGAAGTTCGCTGCTACGAAGACTGCCGATCCGGCAGAGCCTAGTACACTGTGGCGGTCATGATGGCCTCCTTTAGGAGCGTTACTGAAGCTGGAAAACGTCAAATCCTCTGTTTTTCGCTGTCGAAGAGCTGTTCGCTCGATCCTATTCCGACCTCTCTGCTTCGAGAGATGATTGATGATCTGACTTACTGACCTATGGCCTTGGCGATGCTCCCGCACGCATAAGCCGCTCGTTTATGGAAGACCTCCATCCCTCTCTGTTGTATGCCCGGTGATAAGTGATCGGGACTTCAACCCGAGAGTAAATAGTTGTGTCTTCCATTTTGAGTTTCATGATCAATGTGGTGAAGGCGACTGATCAGGTCTCTTCCTCTTCCTTGGTTCAGATTTAGCCGGGACCTAGTCCCGTTGCCCGAGGGAGACGACGTGGACGTACTGAACCACCTCCCCTTGATTATCTACTGCCGTACATTGTCTGCATCTGCAATGCTTCGCTGGATGAGGCATCACTACTGACCAGCAGAAGCGTGCCATTGTCATGCCTACCTACAAGAAGCCGGAGCTTGATCTGAACCTACAGTCCTAGGCCCAGCTATCTCAAACCTAACCTTCGTGTCAAAGCTGATTGAGAGTGCTGTTGCTTCTCAGCTGCTCCGCTTTCTCGAGAAAAATGGTCTGATGTCAAAACATCAGTCTGTCTTTCGCAGGGGCCATTCCACCGAGACACTCCTGATCCGTCTTCTACCAGACATTCATTAGGTTATAAATTCGGGCAGGGTTACAACTCTTCCTGAAGTGAGTGCTGCCTTTGTTTCGGTAGATCATCATTCATCAGATACTACTCGGCTTGCGTCGTCATACGGGATCACAGGGTATGCGTTGGCTTGGTTCTGCTCCTATCTTGAAGGGCGGACCGCTGAGGGCGGAGACTGGAGACAGGACGCTCCTGCTTCTTCATTCGCCAAACTAAATTGTGACCGTAAAATTTTGCCAATGCTGTTCTGTCATGAGGATTCGCTCCTGGGTCCATTACTTTCATTCTCTACACCGCCGACAACCTGATGACATATTGTGGGTTCGTCCTAATTTATGCATAACTGGATGTTCGTCATTCGTCTTAATTCACTCAAGCCGACCAAGACATGTTTTTCTTTGCTATTATGGTTCGTGTTACAACACGTGCACGATGTAGGATCGATGGAAAGATTGCCCTTGCATCGGCATCCCTTATTGGCCAGTAGAAAGTGCTCGCACCTGTGTGTGTTCAAGGGACCTTGGAGTGCTTCTTAATGGTGGGCTTGCGATGGCTGATCATATGTCACACATCTCCAGGATTACCAGTGTAACATGAGTCATGTTGATCTTAGATTGAAGCCAAAAGGCGAATACCCAGCTTTGAGATAGAAATCACTGTTTCATTATAGAAATGCAAATTAAACACCATAGATCAAATTATTATAAGTTCGGGTTTCATTCAAATGCCGCAAGTGCTGTTGCTGATACAAGCAACAGTTGAAGTGTTTTCGAAATTATAATTTTATCCAGTTTTCATATGCGCATTAATTACGGAACGTCTGAAATACGAATTCAAAGATAATAATCGTTTCTTATCGTATAATTGAAGTGTACAGTTCTCCTCCTGGTTTTGATACAATCTTTAGATCAGAGAAACACCGATTGCTGGCGTATAATTGAATCAGATACGAAGTTGTAAGTGAAGATTTCTAAAACTATAATATTATATTACAGAGTCAAGTAGAGCAAAGCACGTTTTCAGAAGAAATTTATCGAGCAAAATGATATCCCTCTATCTGATGTGCTTTATTTTCTTCTATGCGTTCGACGTGGGAAGAAGTTTTGATTTTTCGAGAGATAATCACTATGGCTGTCAAGCATTGGCCTCGGCTATAGGTTCAAACACTACTTTCTGGAAAGTAGATGCAAGTCGGAAGGTCATCCAGTGGTACTCTATGGATCAACCGATGAAAGTTCCATTATGTGTAAGTGTGTTTTAAATGTTCAGACAGCCTATACTGACTGTCAACACTCCTGGTAGTTATGGAATTCAAGCCCGTTTCCTTTTAAAGATGACCTCTTTAACTATAGGTTACACTCAAAAACTAAGCCTGATCACATTATTAGGCCTTCCAGAGTCATTACCACGCTGATTGCTTTATTAAAATATTTTTACAACCATATTTAAACGAATATTTACATATAAAGTTGAGTTATATTTATAAGTGGTTTGTCCATTCATAAAGTTTGTTTATCTCACACTGAGCGAAACTTTCAAGAACTTTGAATATGTTGCGTGAAGATAGGCAAACAGGACCACCATCGCTAAGCAGGCTTAGGCCTACAATGTGGAGTTTGCTTCTCTATAGATGTTGCTCCAGATATCTTGTCCCCAGTGGCGGCTCTAGACTTTTGCAACACAGGGGGCCACTATGGGGGGCCGGGGACACAGATGGAGGGGCCTGTCTAGCTTTCGTCGAAAGTGAGAATACGGAAGGTCACCAGAGACCTGTAACATCTTCCCCAAAAAGTTGACGACCGGGGGTAGCAAGTGTTGACAGCCTTTTTTTTGTCGACAGGGGGTAGTAACAAGACTTTTACCAGAATTTTTCGAGGGGGTAGTAACAAGAGTTTTACACTAAAAATTTCTCCTCCTGAATCATGCCGATCTACCCTTCACACCTTTTAATTTTAATTGTAAAAACATTTCTAGCATTTCTGGTGGAGGCCCCTATGTAAACAAGTAGTAAGTAACACCTTTGAAAATATCAAAATTAAATTATACTCATATTTCATAATTTTTTGAACTATGAAATGTTGCGTGAAGATAGGTAACTGGACCACCATCCCTAAGCAGGCTTAGGCCTACAATGTGGAGTTTGCTTCTCTATAGATGTTGCTCCAGATATCTTGTCCCATGAACTTAAGTTATTTCCCACGAACTAAAGTTGAAACCACAGCATAAGCTACCATTTCAACTTGCAATGAACGATTTATAATATACGCATCCTACACGGCAGTAAGCAGTAATGCTACGAAAGAATTCGAAGCTCCAAACATACAACGTAAGATAAATAGCCTTCATAGCATAAACAGACTCACCGTGTTCATACACTTCGTATCAAGCGTCAACTGTAGGCCTACAATCATTGCATGAAAACAGAAGTTCAGAATCTGAACATAAAATGTACAACTATTCAACGAAATAACCGTTCCATCACGCTCATCTGCAAGGTCGTCGGTCACTCTGTCTCATTTTAATAAAAATGAGGCAGATTGATCGCTGCTCATTTACCATGGTCGTTTCGACTCTTTGTACGACGCTAGTATAGTCTGGCGTACCTACATTAGGGTGGTTCACAGATGCATGGTCAAAAACAAAGTGCAAGCTAGAAACCAGGGCACCCTCTCAGTTTGTTAGACCTATCAATAGTATTATTTAGACAAAATTTCAGCTTTCAATTCCAACGGGAAGACGGTGCTCACAGACTGTCACTTTGCCTGATACCGATAAAACGACACTAATTGTGGAAATGAATGCGTCGAGCATACATTCCCGTACGAATGTATTTTATTTCACGATAAATCAAATTTTACTGTAATTTGACAACACATGTAATAGTAGAACAGTAAGTCAGGTTGAACTGTAAAATCTAAGTAGGTTTGAAGAATTGGAAATGTCCAAAAATAAAACAAAAACACATCGTTCAGACCATGAATGTCGACTGTTCCGGTTTGATGACTTCAACTGGTCAGCTACAGTCTTAGAGTCCAGAAACTGCCAGCACTGCGTCAACAACAGACTTTTTTGTTTTTTGTGAGGCAAATAGCATTCCGATTTGCCACCACCACTTGGGAAAGACACTGCTTTTCTTCTTCATTATTGGTGATGAGTCGGTTGAATTATTCGAATAACTTCACACACATCTGAGCCGTGTCGCTTGCCACTCTCAACTGCTGAATTCTCTCTACCTTGTTTGCAATCCTCATTCTCGATCCATTTCCCCTGTGGAAGTGAAAGAAAGTAATCACTAATCTTCAGGTGTGACAGTAGTGTCAGTTTTCACTGGGTTGCAAAATCACCCAAGCAAGCCACCACTTCAGTACCGTAGCATCACCTCTCACCTTCCTTTCACCAGGCTTTGCAGTTACTCTGTGAACAATATTCACCTTATCTGTTACTGGATGTTGGTCTGAGAACAGTGCCAGACCTACAGCCTCATCTGAAAGGTACCATTAGTGGTTTCTAGGGCCTTCCTGGCAGCAACACTGATCTCGGGGTCAACTGACTCATATTTTCTTAGATTTATCCAAAGTGACAGATCTTGTCCTGGGGCTTCAGTAGCAAGTGAGGCCTTTGTCTATGTTTTTGTGTAAAGAAGGGCAACGAAGCTGCACAAATCGATAAATCTGAGTTTCTTCCTTATTCATTAGATTGAATACACCACGTTGATCACGAAAAGTGTAGATTTTGATGGCATACAGTAACTTGGCCATTCCACTTGCATGTTGAATTGACCTAGGGGCTCTCCACTGAATTATTGAAGGCTAACTTCCAAGACCACCATTTTCAGCTCAATGCGTTCTTGGTAGTCATCTCTGATCTCTGAATCTGATTTTCTTTCAGTAAACTTTTTGAGAAAACTGAGTGCTGTTTCATGATAGGGTTCAGTCCCGGATATGACATTCAGTCCTGTATCACACTTCCCAAGCAGCTTTATATGTCTGTTTTCAAGATTGGAATATTTGGTGAATTAGATGGACCGCAGCATAAGGTGAATACTTTGGCTAAACTCATCACATCGTGACGGCAGGCCAACCAAAGGAGCTCTCGATCTATCTTGTCTTGCAGCAGAATGCACACTCCGTTGAAGAGTTCAGTGTTGACAGATATCAAGCTCAAGGTTGAACCTTGTCAGTGAGTTTCCACAACTCCAGAAGATTATGAATGGCCATGGATTCATTGTATCCTGTCCCACAGGCTAATTTCGGCACACCGAAAAGTTAAACTGTTAAATATGAGTTCTTAAATTTCATTGGCAAATGGTAAATTTGAAAATTCACTTCTGAAAATATGTCTTCCAAAAACACAGAAAGTAGTCACCATCACCTTCAACAAGAACTTTACACTTTGTTCAAAATACCAGTAAGTAAGTAAGTAAGTAAGTAAGTAAGTAAATAATTAAGTAAGTAAGTAAGTAAGTATAACACAACAAAAACTATTTGAATCTCATCTCCATGACAAATGTTGGGTTGTTGACCAAGTTATATGACATCAAGACTTACCTCTAATGCTACTTTATGGTAATATTTCTGGGTCATTGGGCACCATCTTCCAGCTGGAATAAGATGCTGAAATTTTATCTCAATAATACTATTGACAGGTCTAACAAACTGAGAGGGTGCCCTGGTTTCTAGCGTGAACTTTGTTTTTGTGGACCACCCTAACCTACATGTCTTATATTCATGATGTGTGAATTTATAGCTCTATCGATTTGTCCTGAGACGTTGTCTTGAATACTTCTGTATACTTCTGTCTGTTGTCCGACCTGGACCTCTTTCTCTTTTTCTGGTTTCACCATCAGTTTATTGTATTTAATCGGATGATAAATTGCTTCGACAACTGTCAGCAATTAGCGCATCAATCATATATGATGATGTACAGGTGGCTCTAAGTAGAGGGGCTTCGGACCGAAGGATTGGGTTCTCCTATTGCTTGTACCGCGTGATGTTTACAACTTACAGTATATGCAACAGTTTAACGTTTTGTACAATGGTGCAAACAATAAAAATTACGATTATGGTTATGGTTATGCAACCGTGATATCTACTACGACCTACGAACATTTTGTAATGACAACGGTCCTGTTAGCTCTCCTTTGTTTTCTCTATACGTCACAGAAACTTTAACTGTTTTATACCACTGATATATAAATACAGAATTTTTACTTGATTTTCTAATTGTGACAAAACTTAAACTGTGACAAAGCCTTTAGTATTTATTAAACAGTTTGCCTGCAATTCAATTCGACAGTGTGATCCTGAAGGCGGTGGATTAGGTGACGTCAGTAACATCAAGGTATTTGCGGGTCACAAGACGATTTGGGGTCGCGTCTGTTCCGAATGCCCTGCAGGACGGCAAGCATGGGACACAGAGTACAGATTTTCCACCGACGAACCGATGCAGGGAAAGAAGAAGCTTGAACTCTTTGGACCATGCTATCGAATATCAATCTACAGGTTTTTAACATAAATTAATAACTCGCCACCGTAGGGCCTGCATTAGAGCCTGGAACTTTAAGCCTGATCATTTTATAACGATGAATTTGTAGAATAAAATTTTATTATTAGTCATGCAGATTTGATCATACGCAAATTACGCATGGTTTAGTCAGCACAGTATAATAATCCAGTTTGCTTAAAGCCATGCCTGTGTGTTTTCGTAGAAAAGATGGCATTCTTAATATGACAAGCAGCAATTGATGGCTCTAAGGGGCCGTTCACATATTATATAACGCAAAAATCTCAATTTTTTGCCTACCTCCACCCCTAATAGCGTTACATAACAGCAGTTGTGACCCCCCCACCCCTATATTATATAACAGATATGCTTCCGGCCCCCCTACCCCCCAGTCTATAAGCACATTCAAAGACATACAGTGGACCTTATTGTATTACAACTGGAAACTTTCATTATTATTATTATCATACTGTCAAGTTGATATTGTCGAGGATTTATAACAGTACAATGTTAGTTAATAGCACTTTAATAGTGACTGGATTATGTTAAAAGTTTGTAGGCCTACTGTATTAAATGTAGTTACTAGACTAATGCAAATTAGCAAATTAATCGTTTAATACTATAAATGCAAGATGCATTAATAAAGCTATCTAATACAGCATGAAGAAGTGTAGCAGACATTTAAAAGTTTTCAAACCATATTAAAACACTTTACAATTTATAGTACATAATTAGTCCAGTCAGTCCCATGGCAGCTGTAGTTCATCGTCCCGTAC
The DNA here is from genome assembly GCA_020284085.1 of Aporrectodea caliginosa. Taxonomy (NCBI): domain Eukaryota; kingdom Metazoa; phylum Annelida; class Clitellata; order Crassiclitellata; family Lumbricidae; genus Aporrectodea; species Aporrectodea caliginosa. Next base: position 957,504 of record JACEVL010000217.1, read on the forward strand.
AATTGGTAGGCCAGACGAGCGAGCCGATGACGGAATCTCCATTCCAGCATATTAAAATATTACAGTGAAAGTCCAATGGTCAGACAAACAAGCAAAATAGCATAAGCTGAAAAAGTTTGTTATATAACGAAACCTTGAACCTACCCCACCCACCATAAACCTATAACGCTAACAAAACAGGAACCCACCCACCTACCCCTTGAGCGTTATATAATATGTGAACGGCCCCTAAAGTCTAAGCCTACTTGAGGTCATTTAGTGAATGCGAGAGATTTTTCATTGCATTTCATTGCAAAACAACGAGAGCATAGAAATTTTACTTCGCTATAAAACCTTTAAATTTAGAATCCGGCGCATGTGAAAATAATCCATGTACCATTAATTAAAAATCAGTCACATGTTAATTATTATTTTCTTACGATAATTTGATAATGTACTGAATCATCGTGCAGGTGTTATTGTCCAGTAACCACTACAATTGAAACAACTGCTAATGACTGGTGAAAATGATTCAACTACTTCCGGAGAGACGACTATAACAACTGAGGTTAGATAAAAATCTGTGCAATTAGCCTATTACATCTGTAGCTTACTAGTTTCGAAAGTTATGCTTACATTCAGTGTACATAAAAGTTCTTGTCGCAGATTGCTTGGCAGCCAATTCATAAAAAAGGAACCGACTGTCTAAGCCGCCCTGTTGAGTATGGAGGTCAGTGGCGTAGCAAGGTTTTCGGGGGCCCTTGTGCAGAGCTTTGGTGGTGGGCCCCTTGAACGCCCCCCCATTCGATTTCAAACAAAAACGCTGTGCAAAAAACGCTGTTGCATGCAACATAAAAGGTCAGATATTCAAATTGGACAAGTCTAAATTCTACGGTAATCTATAAGGAGAGGAATACTAAAAGTTAAAACAGTCGTTTGCGCGCTTTCTCTTGCGCAAAATATCGACCACTTTTGAAGTGCAAGCTTTTTGGCATGTTCATTTTCTATTGACAACATTGCCAGGCCGCTCAGCCGCTCTCCTGACATGGCACTTCGTAGATAGTTTTTGATGAGCTTCAGTTTTAAATGATCTTTCACGTGTTGCAACAGTCACAGGCAATGTCAGCAGCAACATGTAGGCACAGTGCAGAGTGCAGACATCACTGAATGTAGACAAGAGCATAATAGTCTACAAGTAACAGTTGTGCAATTTCGAAGATGGTTGATCTCGTTGACAACTTCGAACGAAAGCTTAAATTCATTATATCGGTTTTTACATGCAAAATACAAAAAACTGGACTTTTTCGACGATTTTCAATGGACCCCCATCTTAAAACCCTCCGAAATTTATTTCTGGCTACGCCCATGATTATACAATTGTCGATTTAAATAACGCAAAGTAGGGCCTACAACAGACTAATAATTTTTCATACTATAGTGCCGTAGTGGAAAATATCAACAAATGAAAAAAATCCATTATGTAAATTATAAACACGTCGCCGTGACGTAGGACATGACATCAAAACTGCTGGGCAAAGACTAAAGATAAACTTACTAAAAGATTTTTGTTATGGCACACCGGTTGTTTACTAAATCACGCATTTGGGCATTCAGACTTCAGTCTCTGCCAATGCAAATAAAACTATTGAGTGCATATGCTGTACATGTAAATTTAGGCTTGGTTGATTTGATTACATTCTGAAAGGAAAGCCCCTCTGACGGTCTGACCGCCGCCAAATGCCCTTGACCGCCGTGGGCCCTTGACCGCCTGGGGGCCCTTGACCGCCGTGGGCCCTTGTGCACTGCACAACCTGCACAACCCATTGCTACGCCACTGATGGAGGTTTTAGGCGCTCTTCATTAAGATATTATAGTTTATTAATTATTATTTTCAGTTTGTTTTTGACTGCTCTGTCCCTTTTCTTTTGTGCTCTACCTGTATTCTTTTGTCTGCCTCTCGATCACGTTATCCCTGTTTCGCTGTAAAGTGACGTGTGTGCGTGTGCGTGTGCGTTTGTCTTACATGTGTGTATGTGTGCATGCGGGTGTGCGTGTATGTGCGTGTGTGTGTGCGTTGTGCGTGTGTGTGTATGGAGACTCGTGTATTGAATGTAAGGCACCCATAATGCACTGCCGCTCCTTTGTATCTTACACTTATGCTGTGTTCCTTATTCCGATAAGAACTTTAATATGTTTCCAAAGGTGACCCTTAAGAACGGCCCAGGAAAAATTGGCCCCGATGTGAAAGGGGCCGACAAATGAGGGCCCGATTTGACGGGGCCGATGAAAACAGCCCCCGTTAAAATGTTAATTTGACGGAGGCCTTGTTTTTGACGGGGCGGGGTTTCGACGGGGGTTTTTGGGCCGTTTTGTCGGGGCTCATTTGTCGGGGCCGTTTTGTCGGGGCCCATTTGTCCTGGGCCGTTCTGACGGGGTACCGTTTCCAAATCGGCGTGGTACTTGGTGTCTCTTGTTCTTAAGGGCTTTATTCATTACAACCCATTATGGCTTTAAGCCTCTTCTTCCGTTAGGAGCTTTTGTGACATGAGTGATGAAGTGTGGACTGCATTTGCGGGCAACGATAGAAATTGCTTGTTTGCTACGTGGTCTGTTTAGAGGATCTCAAAGATCCATCGGCAAGTTTCAAGCTCAAATTTTAAGTGATCAACAATACCTCACAACCGTTTAACAGATGTAGAATGACGTTCAGCTGATACAGTCTGAGCTCGAAACTTAATTATGTGAAATTCACGCAGAATATTGTTATCTCTACTGTAGAGCATTCGATCTCAGTATATATATAATATATACATAATTATATATAATTAGCATGCGTCTGGCTTTCTAGTTTTCAAGTCTCTCCCATTGTAATTACGCTTTTGTAATGCAGACTTCTGAAGCGTCACTTGAATGCTAAGCATAGGGAACCAACTCATTTAAGCCCACTGAAATGATTATTCACGAGTGCCATGAAATTTGTTCATTGTTGTTGTCATAGTTTTCTGTTTTGTTTAGGTATGTTGATCAGAGGAAACATGTTTCGCCATTGACAGAACGGTTCCTAATTGACTGCTACAGAATGTCTCATTTCTGATTTCGATGGCCTTCATCTCAAATATATAATTGCAAAATTACGTAATGCCAATTTACACTGAATTCTATATTACAATAAAATGTTGAAAGAACTAACGCTTCATATCTTCAAACACACACGCTCTCGCGCACACCCACATACACACACACACACACATATATATTATATTTATAATAAAACGGCCAGTGTTTTGTTTGTTTAGTTTAATACAAACTGTCTTTCGCCAATATCACCGTCATAATTAAATCACTATTATACAACTCACAAAGCAACAAATGAATGACCTGTTGCACATCTATTTAGATTGTCTCCATTGAATTAACAGAAAATCCGTAAAATAATGCTACACTGTGCGTTGAGCAAATTGAAGGGATCTGAGCATGTTTAGAGGTCGCTAGGTTGTGACACTTTTTTAGAAATTGCAAAAATTAACTCTTTCAGTCGTCATCTCTGCTATTTCCTCGAACACCTTATACTTTATAGCCACTCGCTTTCTTTGATGAGCGTGTCATTGAAGACATCGAGGATGCTCTGGTAATACAATCTTACTCATCCACCTAATCCGCTATCCATGCAGCGTCTGGACAGGAAATCCTTCGACCAACAGACTCCACTCGAAGCGTATGTCACAAGGAGATCTTTAAAACTGTTTGATCTTCTTACTACCCAGAATCGAGAACAAGCCAAAGCCTTCTTATCGAAACCTTCTGCTCTCTGACCACTGGACTATTTTCCAATCGATGAAGGCAAATGACAAACTTTGATGGTCGTCAATGACTGCGCAGAACGTGGAGTGACTCTGATCTATTTTTGCAATGATGTACTAAGGATGAGTAACAGAAGCAATACTTGCTGCAACTTGTCTCCAGTCATCAGACAAAATTTTCTATTCCAACGAAGGCAAAATGAAATAATAGTGGGTTGCGGGTTTTCAAGCACTTCAATGACGGGATTTATGCAGACTGGATAACTTCCTTAATTATCCAAAACTATATTTCATTACAAACTTAATGCAGCCTGACAAAGCAGTAACACTGCGATATATATTTCTAATTGGGCTGTTTATTGTTCAAAAATAATAACTGACTTGAAAAAAATTATAACTGATTTGAAAAAAAAATCAAAATTATACATGTTTTTTGACAAGTTCAAACTATACTATATAGGAAAAAGTCGAAAAACATAGCGACCTTTAATTATAATCGAATCTTTCCAAAATTTTGCATACAGACTCATGTTTTCATGTGTGACAAGGGAAGCCTTGTGGAGCAATGCATTTCCAACTTTTAATTTTGTGGACCACCTTAATGTGTCATCGGCATATTTCATTATCTTATTCTGAGCACGAAATGGGTGTAAATCTAAGGCGCCCATTAAATATGATGCTGGTCCCACCCCCGACCCGTGGACGACATTGGCGGTAATGGATGCTTCAGCTGATGACTGTCTTGCAAAGCGGATGACGGTCTTTCGACCCTTTGGAAAATCTACCAGCCAGTTGTAAATAATTATGGTCTGGCAACTCCAGTTTGGGCAGTTTGCGTGTAGGTTTGGAGTGGCGCACAGTGTCGAATGCCTTGGAGAAATGAAGTGATATCAACGTCACGCTGGTTAAGAGATGGGTGGTACGATGAAGGATAGAGATCAACGCGGCTGTTGTAGACCCAGTCGGGCGGAAGGCATATTGATCACTTAGATTGTTGGCCATCAGTGGCGTGCTGACTGCTGAAGGAGTGGTACAAGTAATTTTACACAAGTTATCTTTCAATAATTCGGAATAGAACCTTGACTATTGATATTGGTCTAAAATCGACTTCTGCTTTATGCCTCAAACTGGGCTCTGAAATTTGTACAACGCAAGAGCTCTTTTGCTCATGACCTTTAAACGGGAAGAGATATTTAATATTTATTTGGCGACCTATCATATATAATGTTTTCCCTGCAAAACATTGTCTGTTTCATGAAGGCATATTGATCACTTAGAGTGTTGGCCATCAGAGGCGCTGAAGGAGGGGTACAAGTAATTTTCATGACGCCTCGAAGTCAGACTTTCACGTCATAGTTTACATTCATTTGATTCATGGTTTCTCTTAAATGCAGCATGATATTTTGTCACGTTATAATTTTTGGCTGAACGAAAAAGCATCTTTTGCACCTTTTAGCGAAAAACTCGTCATACGTGCTGTGACGGCACTCACTGTGGCGTTCCGAGTTACCATTCTATCTTCACAGCCCTAAGTTTTTGGACGGTGATTTCTAGGGCATTCAGATGCAAGGAATCTGGAATATACATGCCTGCCGTTCTGTAGCAAATTGCATTATATAGTCTATAACATCACGTTCACAGGTCAATAATTCGTCTGCAACAGTTCAAATGATATTAAAACTCATGAAAAGTCGATTGTCGTAGAGAGTGTGCTGTACTGTGCCTGTTTTTGACTAATCACAACTTATAATTATAATGATTCGTCTAATTTTTATGAAAGATCTCTAATCCTTCCACTAAACGTAAACCGTAATCACAATTCTATCAGCCATGACAAGTCGAGTGACCGTGAACTAAGGTTATGAATTGCAATAAAACAGAAGTCTATGAAATTCGTTTTGTTGTTGTATAAATCTGACCAGATGACAACCCGCATCGTAGCTTACAGTTAGATATGAAAAATAAAGAAACAAGATTTAACTAAAAGCGTTAAGAATTTTAAGTTTTAAATTTGTTGTTGGTTTGGATGATTGATATAGCACCCTACGCTACTTGTAGGCTATAAAGCCCTTGTTATAGAATATAGAATTATCGTTCTTGCAGGGCGATAAGTTCGGGTTTCTTGCAAATGCTGCAACTGCGGGTGTTTGTATCGTGTTACCAAAATATTTGATTGCTATCCAGTATCCATGTAACATAGGTTTGCATAATTATGCGCATTAATTTCGGAACATCAGAGACACGTATTCAACCAGTCAGATAATAATCCCTGTTATCGTCTAATTAAAGCGTGTCCTACTGCTGTAGACTAATGATACAATCTCTAAATCGTTTAGACATTTAGACGTCGATTGCTGATGTCTAGTTGAATCTGACTTTCATTTAAAAATGATGATACAATGTTTCAAGTGCAGATTTTGTCAAACTAGACTATAAATTAGGGAGTCTGGCAACACAAGACACGTCTTCAGAAGAGATCTAACGAGCACAATGACGCGCTTCTATCTGCTCTGCTTCGTCCTCTTCACGACGTTCGACGCGGGAAGAAGTATTTTGATACCGATAGTCAATATCTTTGGCTGTCATCCAGTGGAGTGGGCCGTCAGAAGATCTTCCATCTTCAAAGTAGATGATAGTCAGCAGACTATCCAATGGTTCCGACCTGGGAATGCGCCCACTAAATCCAGCAACTGTTCAGTAAGTGTTGTCTGTCAGTTCATACGATGCATGGGCTAGTATATAATGACCCCAATACTGCTGGAAGATGAGATGTCTGCCGTAGCTGTAGGTTACTCTCATTACCTATGCCCCACACAATATTAGGCCTTGCGAAGGCATAACAAAGCTGATTGATTAAAAAATATAATTATGTTTACAACATGTATAAATGAGTATTAATATAGAGATTTGAGCTATATTTGCAAGCGGTTTGTCCGTTGCAAACTTCCTCCTCAACTTTTATATGACTCAAAATATGTTGCGTGTATACATACTTGCATAACAAAAACATCGGCTAGTTACACACGTGACAAGTATCAATCTAAAGCGTCAAGAAATGTTTATTTCTGTTATATTTTAATCATTTAGCCTGTAATGGAATAGTCTATATATGCGCAGTTAGTTACCTCACAAGCACCCTAAGTAGGCTAGTCTAAACGGGTTTCAAAATTCATCAAGTAAGAACAATGATACAATATAGCGCATCAAAATTGTTCTTTGACAGTGCAAAGATGCGGTGATGGGACTTGGAGACATCAGTAGGATTCAAGTGGCTAAGAGAATTTTTCAACCGTCAAGTTCAGTCAAGGTCTGCCTCGGTTGCCTCGGCGCAGAGGTACCAGTTACAGACTATTCATTTTCTTCGGATGACCCTATAAGTGGACTGATCTCGCAAACATTTGGACCTTGCCGCGGAATAACGGTCTTCAGGTAAATAATAATAAGCAAAAAATAACTAACCTGTAACTCTGATCATGTTATCTGACTAAAGTAGTTACACTAGTATTTAAAGAGTCATTCGACTGTGGACATCAGGTGAACTAACCCGTTCCTGCTACTATCAGTTGAGGCGGCTACGAGCCATCAGGAGATCAGTTTCCTCAAATGACTTCATGTCTTCATCTCTGTTGTTCACGCTTCCGTCTGCAGCCGCATTTACTTCTGCAACTCCTTATATGCAGGTCTTCCCAACGTTCGTCTGTCAACCCTCCAGTCGGTTCTGAACTCTGCTGCCAGACTGAGCGCACTCCTCCCTCGTATCCAATTCAAAATACTGCATTTGGTCTCAAGAGCTCACCACGGCTAGGCGCCTGCCTGTGTAATCTCCTCCCTCTCTCTCTCTCTTCTCTCTCTCTCTTTCTCTCTCTCTCTCTCTCTCTCTCTCTCTCTCTCTCTCTCTCTCTGTCTCTGTCTCTGTCTCTGTCTCTGTCTCTCTCTCGGTGTCTCTCTGTGTCTCTGTCTGTCTGTCTCTCTCAAGTCGCTACGCTCTGTAGTGATAGATTTGACCTCTTCGTCCCTCGGGCCATCACAGCCACTGTCGAACGCCTTTGCTACTGTGGGTCCTTCTTCGTGGAATCACCTTCCCCAAAAATCCGGGTTGAGATTTTGGAAGGTGGTCTATGAACTTCAATCCGATGCTTGAAAACTTTCCTCTTTCCTCGTAGTGCTCACGCTGGGTGCTCCTCTGAATTATAGTCCTTGCTGCTAGAGGCGCTTTATAAATGCCCAGATACAATACAATACAAAATAGTGTAATTGTACAATGTACAATCACCCGACTCACCACTGCCTATCAATACCTGCTTTGGGATTAATTAATGTGGCGTGACGTTGGGGGGCAGCATTGCTTAAAGGGTGAGGTAATTTGCATTAATTAATTATTTATGCACATTTGGGGAGGGGATAGTATAATGAATAACGCTCTTGCCTGAAGTTTTGACGGACTCGTTTCGATTCCCGTAAGGCCCCCTCCCCTGGGTTTAGCTCATGCCTTCATTCCCTTAAAAGTACAATGAGCTTGCGCCTGCAACTATGTTGATTTATGTCTTCTGCAATTTGCGTTCTTGTGAATTGTTTAATCGTCATAACATTTACATGTAGAGCGCAGTGCTTTTGTCAGGCGCTTCATTAAAGAATAAATAATTATTATTATTATTATTATTATTATTATTATTATTATTATTATTATTATTATTATTATTATTATTATTATTATTTTTATTTTTTTTTTTTTTTTATGCCCCGAGGTATACAGGATCCCTCAGGGACTTGAACATTATCTATTGTAGAAAATTGTCTGGAAAGGCCCTACTCAACTATCTCTTGACCGGCGAAAGTGCCCCCAAAAGCCACTGCATTAAAACGTTGTATCGTCATTGAGATTCGTTGGAACAAAAAAGATGTCTCCCTTGGGTCTCCAGTTACGGTGCCTAGCTTTTTTCCCAGGTCCGAAAGGAAGGTCAGACCTTCGTTGTTGATTGGACCCAGTGTTTCGAAAGCCAAGGGGACAAAAAAATACGTGGAGGACAGTTGGCTGTATTTGTCTAGTTTGCGGTCCGACGCCTTCTCGGCTGCCGCGCCGGCCGTTTGGGAGGTGTCAGGCAGGTAGGAAGCGGCCAGAGTATTATATATTTATTATTATTATTATTATTATTATTATTATTATTTGTTAAATGTCGACTGATTTCTGATGTAGGTGTAGTTGTCCAGATTCGTTGACAACGACTACAACTCGTACGGTCGTACAACAACGACATATAAGACTGTGATCACAACCCGACCACTAACAACGTGGAAGATCCCAACCACAAGTGTTGATCCCGCGATCACATCCAATGGTCCAACACCTATCAAAGAATTTCCATGTCCATACGATTACTAAAGGCGTGAACTCAGTCACAAATTCAGTAGGCCTATGTTTGTTTGGTTAAATAAAAAGTTACGATCTTATTTTTCACTAAGGCCTATGCAACTACTTTACAGCATTGTACATAGGCCTACATACAAATATAGTGCATACATACAATGACATACATATCTGCACATACCAGATAAGTCCAGTTTACCACTAGCATAATTTTCAGCAGGCTGCTATTCTGATTCTCGTTATACAGATCTATCTTTCTGGCGCATTGATTTCGTTACAGTTTCACTGCCGTATTAATGTTCAATCAGAGCTTTTTGTAAATCAGCCTTTAACTTAACCCTCAGGCTACCAAGGAAGGTGGTTGCCACCCCCTAGGTTTTTTTCATTTCAAACTTTTTCCGTATGGAATAAAAATTTGACCTTTTAGGTAGCTGTAGGGGGTTCATTTACACACGTTTTAAGGTAAAATGTGAGATGATATCTCACACCGTTCAAAAGTTATAGCCAATATACCCGAGGCACCAGGGGGGTGGATACCACCCCCCTAGATTTTTGACTATATCTTATCCGTCATTTAATATTAAGAGACATAAATTTTACCATTCTATAGAGGGAATGTGGGGCTACATTTCTATGGTCACTGAGTTGACCTGAGACAACCGGAAGTGCTCAAAATAAATAATAATACGCGTAATATGTGTGAAAATGGCTGAATGGAAGGACTCCCCCTTAGTTTTTTGTCTGTAGCATATTCATTTGTCTTCCTGGAAGAGAAACAAAGATAACATTCTTTAGAGGGAATGTAGGGCTTCATTTGCATACCTATATCTTTGTCTTTTGAATACCGGAAGTGATCAAAATAAATAATAATACGCGTAATCTGTGTGAAAATGGCTGAATACAGCATTACAACGTAAACCGATATATATGTGTAGGATATATATGTATGGATGTACATTTATACTATATAAACATGTGTAGGGGTGATTTTGTGTATCTTTTATACATAGATTAGTTTCAAAACACACATAATCTTATATTTGTTTATCCAAAAAGTACAAAATGTACGCAATAATATAAAATATTGCTAATTAATGGGTTCCATTGTTAAAAGTGATGTAATTTCGAGGTGCATTCACAAATGTACAACTAAATATACCATTCTGTGCAGAAATGAATGCTGAATCCAATGCTATATTACAAGTTATGATATATGAAACCAATCACGAAATCCAGGGGGGTGGTAACCACCCCCCTTTGGTAGTCCGTGTTACAAAAAAAGCTTGGTAGCCCTAGGGTTAAGATTGTGCCTGATCTTGGAAGGTCGGCCTTAGAGCAAATAATTATAGAGTTTAAACAAATCAGTTTTATAACACAAACTTTTTTAGTGAGAAAATTCAGAATAATAACATTGGCGTTATGTTTAGCTGAACCGAAAGTTTGGGGTTCAAATCCAGGCCAGGGTACTACTATTGCTATTACCAATATTATTACTATTATTGTTTTTTTCGTCCGAGGTAGAAATAGTCTCTAATAGGCTCTAAGAAATTATCTGACGAGCGTTTTCGTTCTGGAGTTAACGGTCATCCTCACCGGTCAATTGCGTGAAAGTGCCTCGAAATGCAACAGCACTAAACCGCTGGGTGCAAATTGAAAGACGCTGAAACAAGCGTGCTGTCTCCTGCGGGTCCCTCGAAACAATGGTAAAATGCCGGCCTAGTTCTGATAACAACTCCCTGCCCTGGGCATTGATGGGACCCAGGGTTTCCAATGCCACTGGAATGAAGTCATAGGTACTCTGAGTTTCTGAGTACTTGGTGATCTTCCTGGCGGCAGCCATTTCTGCTGCTGCTCCCGGCGTTATAGAAGTCAGATGTGTATACGAGGTTGCACACGTGTGTACACTGGTGGCATCCCAAGTCATATAATTATTTCCCTCTTGACCACGGGATCAACGTTGCTCCATCTGGTCTTTTGCCATCGCTTCGGAGCAGACCTGTTGGTTCTTTGGTGCTCGGAACTAAAGCTCGCTGGAGAGCCCTCCAGATGATATCATTTATTGTGAAGTGTCTGATGGTTCTCCCTCCAGACAGTCTGCAGACCAGTTCATGATGCCCTCCCTTATCCGTTGTCACACCGCATTGGCACAGGTTGGGCTCGCAGAGGTCAAGGCCCAAGCGTAGGCCTATCGCCACCCGGACAGCTTCATCGCTGAGACAGTCCACAGGATGTAATCAGAAACGCAGCCATCCAATCTCCTGCATGGGCGGAAGTTACTGCCCCCAATCTAGCCCTGTTGAGCGGATCCGTCGCCGAGGCCCACACATCAGATATATCACCCTCAAATCAAACGTTTTGAGCTGTGATGGTCTCTAACACACTGTACGGGAGTGTGGTATACGAGCAAACAGAATTTCATCCTTGAAGGCGTCTTGCCAATCCTCCGAGTGAAGATTAGCGGATCTGAGATTTTCGGCTGATGCAGATGATGCTATGCGGAAGAAGCCAGCATCTGAAGTCCTCTGATTCCATATCCTCCTTCTCTAATCGATAATGTCGTCAGTGTCATTATTATTATTATTATTATTATTATTATTATTATTATTATTATTATTATTATTATTATTATTATTATTATTATTATTATTATTTTTTTTTTTATTATTATTATTATTATTATTATTATTATTACCCGAGAGCGTGATCCCTCAGGTGATATAAAAATTGTCCGGAGACATAAAAAATGAACATCTGGAACGGTTACGTCTCCTCCAAATCAGGCATAACAAAAGTGCCACGGAACGCGACAGCGTTGAAGCGCTGGATAATTATTGGCTGAAAAAGATGCAGTCTTATTATTATTCTTATTATTATTATTATTATTATTATTATTATTATTATTATTATTATTATTATTATTATTATTATTATTATTATTTATTATTATTATTATTATTATTATTATTATTATTATTATTATTATTATTATTATTATTATTATTATTATTATTATTATTATTATTATTATTATTATTATTATTATTATTATTATTATTATTATTATTATTATTATTATTATTATTATTCATTATTATTTACTCATTCAAAAATTTATGTAGCGACCCTTCACGATAACTACCCAGAAGCGCTCCCAAATCCGGTCAGGCAAAAAATCAAGTTTTTACATGGCCTTAAAACTTATCAGAACATGATCTAGAGAACAGGGTGGTTCTCGATGGAGGCCGCTCCAAACCCTATGGCCTATCACAGAGAATGCGCGGTTTTGCAAAGCCGCTGCGCGGGCAAACGGGTCCACCAGAACCCCCTCTCAGCAGAGCGAAGGGCGCGACTACCCCGAGACCCAATACCGGCTGACAGAGGTCTATTTGTTGGCTGGTGCAAGACTCAGTAGTCATCGCCAGACCGTAGACACAACTCTATGCTTAATGCGCTGTGGACAGGAAGCCAATGCAGAACCTCCATCAACTATATCTGGTGACATATTTTTGTATTTGGTCGCTGAGGCTCGCTGAGGCTCGCAGTACGCGATCAAGACAAGACTACACGGCAGACCAGAATAGAGGGTTAAACAGCAATCAAGCCGTGAAGTATTGAATGCATGGACAGGAGTAGTTGCAGTAGTTATTTATTATTATTATTATTATTATTATTATTATTATTATTATAATTATTATTATTATTATTATTATTGTTGTTGTTGTTGTTGTTGTTGTTGTTGTGTTGGTGGTAGTAGTAGTAGTAGTAGTAGTAGTAGTAGTAGTAGTAGTAGTAGTAGTAGTAGTAGTAGTAGTAGTAGTAGTAGTAGTAGTAGTAGTAGTAGTAGTAGTAGTAGTAGTAGTAGTAGTAGTAGTAGTAGTAGTAGTAGTAGTAGTAGCAGTAGCAGTAGCAGTAGCAGTAGTAGTAGTAGCAGTAGCAGTAGCAGTAGCAGTAGCAGTAGCAGTAGCAGTAGCAGTAGCAGCAGCAGCAGCAGCAGCAGCAGCAGCAGTAGCAGCAGCAGCAGCAGTAGCAGCAGCAGCAGCAGCCAGCAGCAGCAGTAGCAGTAGCAGCAGCAGTAGCAGTAGCAGTAGCAGTAGCAGTAGCAGTAGCAGTAGCAGTAGCAGTAGCAGCAGCAGCAGCAGCAGCAGCAGCAGCAGCAGCAGCAGCAGTAGTAGCAGCAGCAGCAGCAGCAGCAGCAGCAGCAGCAGCAGCAGCAGTAGTAGTAGTAGTAGTATTGGTGTTCTTCGCATTCGTCTTTTCTTCGCATTACTTCTCACCTTCTTATTATTCTTCTTGTTACTTGTCACAATGTTATTCTTCTTCGCATTCTTCTTCTAACTGACAACTTTATCTTTTTTGTGTACAGAGAGCCTAAATATTAGTCTTTAATTGTATTGACAGTTGACCTCACTGCTAACACGTCTGCATGAAACATAAGCTTGCATATAAATGTTCGTATAAAAAAATGAAACCTGTATAAAAGTGAGATATATGCTAATTCTTCAGTAGCCTGCTTCAGTCTGCTTGCAGTTGAAAGGAATGTTTAACAAAATCTTAGATGTCTAGCACCACTTTTATAAATATTTTGTCCGTTTTAGTGCAGATATTCAGAAATAAAACACGTGAAGACCTACAACAGTGTTTCGAAATTAATCGATTGACCTTTCTGTTCGAATCGTAAAAACATTATTTGGTGGCTTTGATTTCTGAAGAAATAAAAAGTGTTCAGCAGCAACAATGTCGTTTGTCTGTTATTCTGTCTTGTTTTAACCGTTTGCTTTTAACAATCATTTTAACTCGATTGAAATAATATTCTGTAATAAATAAATAAGGTTCCAAAGATAATACCGCTTCCCTGAATCGTTAAATGGACACTGCGTTTAGTTCAGAGTAATATAATTGCAGAGATTCGAGCCTGCTCCAGAGATTTCGCCTAATGACCTTGAAGTGTTTGTTCATGCAAACCTGTCTCTGTTGTCAAGCAGTATTATTTGATACCGGTTTCTCGGAACTGTCTATTCCCACTGGATAGGAGAGCTTTACTTTCCTACCGTGTATCTCTACAGCTGCTCTCTCTCTCTCTCTCTCTATTTATATATAGATATACATGATTCAATATATTTAAACAGAGAGAGAGAGAGACGAGATAGACAGAGACAGAGACAGAGACATGTAAGATAAGTAAGATGGCAGATGATCTGCCCGTGATCTGTACATGACTAGTGACAGCTTGACGCTGACAGCTTGACAGAAATCCAGTGTAGAGAACGTAGAGCAGGTTTAATATGGTCTCGGTTATGGGTCTGAAATGCCGATAAATTGCAACATCATCATTACAATCATATAGAATAGAATTATCATTATTATTATTATTTAAATGAGTCATCCTAAATGAGAAGATAGATACAGCTAAAAGATAAATAAATTACATGTCAGTATATTCAAGACTATATAGCGAGGAAGGAATAAGACAGCATTTCATTGGTTCATGGACTAAGTATAGCAAACATGGGAAAAGAAGAATTCATTGGCTGACACGCATCGAAGGAAGGATCGAGTAGAAATAAGCCACGCCTACATCTGGGCAATCCTGGGTATATGGGGGATAGATGATGGACAGTGTCCAGGATCGATACTCATATATATAAGCCAGTGACGATTGAATAAGAAGGACGAAGGGAAAGGCGCAGGAGGGACGCAGGGAAAGGAAGATCAACGTAGTAGCCAGAAACATCAGAAGATTAGATCCATCTACTATCGAGTCCGTATAAGATCACCCGTATTCCGAATCGTCTACTCAAAGATACATCACATGCTGGTTGGAAGGAATTGGTCGCTAACTATATAAATTACTATTTATTCATGGCCTATTTAGAATATGCAACTTGGTGGGTGTTCAATAATATTCATCAAATATAAAACTGTTGTTACCGTACTTCAGTATTTAGGTAAATTATATCATCACGTAGCTAGTTCCCTACATTAGAATCAATATCATACTATAAGCGTGTAGTGTAATCAGCGGCACTACAGGTATACCCGCAGACCCATAACCCGTACTTACGGGGATACCCGTACCAGACCGTGCCCGCGGAGAGCTACTATTGATGAGTTAAAAACAGTATACGACAACACTCTGACCGCCATTGTCGATGACCTATTGCCTCCCAGGAGGGTCCGCACTCTGAACATCCCGCTAACCCCTTGGTTTGATGGAGAATGCAGGGCGCTGCGACGTAGAATCAGGAAAGCAGAAAGGCTTTTTCGAAGATCGTTGCTAGATGATGATCGTCAGGCCTGAATTGGAGCATTGAGGGAAAAGCACGACTGTTTCCGTGAAAACGAAAGACGATGCTGCCAGGACCGCATCTCCTCCAACTCGGAAGCACCCGCCGTCTCTGGAGGGTCCTCTCTTCTACTCTTGGACGAAGACCTGAGCCTTCTGTGGCACCGACCTTCGGTGCCGAGAAAACCCTGCTCTACTTCAAAGAAAA